>QNUK01001186.1:0-98802 GCA_013621035.1 Clarias magur | reverse complement strand
AGTATTGTGTGCAAATAGCAATAAATATTGTGCAAAAAATTGCGAGGAGCAGCACAGATAGGTAGGTATGAGCAGATTGAGATGGGTGTACATCAGTGTGATTGTGCATGTGTGTTTATCAGTTCAGTCCAGATGTTATCTAGTTCGTCTGAGTGATTTGTGTGTGCGTGTGCGCGTGTGCGTGTGTGTGTATCAGTCTAGTCCCTTTGTGTTTGTGTGCTTGCGGATAAAAACTGTTTCTCAGTCTGGATGTGAGTGCCCGAATGCTTCGGTACCTTTTTCCAGTTGGCAGGAGGGTGAAGAGTGTGTGTGAGGGGTGTGTCCGGTCAGCCACAATGCTGGTGGCTTTGCGGATGCAGCGTGTGGTGTAAATGTCTTTGATAGAAGGGAGAGAGACCCCGATGATCTTCTCAGCTGTCATCACTATCCGCTGTAGGGTCTTGTGGTCTGACATGGTACAATTCCCAAACCAGACAGTGATGCAGCTGCTTAGGATGCTCTCAACAGTTCCTCTATAGAAGGTGGTGAGGATCGGTGGTGGAAGCTGTGACTTTTTCAGCCTTCTCAGGAAGAAAAGACGTTGTTGGGCTTTCTTATGCAGAGAGCTGGTGTTGAGGGACCAGGAGAGGTTCTCCTCCAGGTGGACGCCCAGGACTTTTGTGCTCTTGACGATCTCCACAGAAGAGCCGTCGATGCTGAGCGGAGAGTGTTCGCTCCGAGTCCTCCTGAAGTCAACAACCATCTCTTTTGTCTTTTCGACGTTCAGAGACAGGTTGTTGTCTTTACACCAGTCCGTTAGCCTCTGCATTTCCTCTCTGTACGCCGACTCGTCGTTCTTGCTGATGAGACCCACCACAGTCGTGTCATCAGCGAACTTGATGATATGATTGGAGCTGTGTGTCACTACACAATCATGAGTCAGCAGTGTGAACAGCAGGGGGCTGAGCATGCAGCCCTGGGGGGCCCCCAGTACTCAGTGTGGTGGTGCTGGAGGTGTAGCTCCCGATCCACACTGCTTGAGGTCTTTCAGTCAGAAAGTCCAGAATCCAGTTACAGAGGGAGGTGTTCAGGCCGAACAAGCTCAGTTTCCCGATCAGGTGTTGGGGGATGATTGTGTTGAATGCTGAACTGAAGTCTATGTACAGCATTCTGGCGTAAGTGTGGTGGAGATGGCGTCATTTGTTGAATGGTTTGGACGATACGCGAACTGCAGGGGGTCTAGTGAGGGGGGCAGCAGGGTCTTGATGTGTCTCATGACAAGCCGCTCGAAGCACTTCATGATGATGGGTGTGAGTGCAACAGGGCGGTAGTCATTGAGACAGGACAGGACTTTTTCGGCACGGGGACGATGGTGGTAGATTTAAAGAATGTGGGAACAACGGCGCTGCTCAGAGAGATGTTGAATATGTCGGTGAAAACACCTGCCAGCTGTTCTGCACATTCTCTGAGCACTCTGCCTGTGATGTTGTCTGGTCCAGCAGCTTTACGAGGGTTGACTCTGCGTAGAGTTTTCCTCACATCAGCCGTGGTGAGACACAGCACTTGGTCGTTCGGCGGAGGGATAGTCTTCCTCGGCGTCACGTCGTTCTGATTGTCGAATCGTGCGTAGAAGTTATTCAGCGCATCTGGAAGGGAGCTGTCACTGTCACAGGTAGATGATGAAGTCCTGTAGTTGGTGATGGCTTGTATACCCTGCCACATGCGCCGTGTGTCACCGCTGTCCCTGAAGTGATTGTGGATTCTCTGGGCGTGTGCGCGCTTCGCCTCTCTGATGGCCCGGGACAGTTTGGCCCTTGCTGTTCTTAGGGCCGCCTTGTCCCCCGCTTTGAGTCTCTGGTTTGAGTCTCTGGTTCTCAGTAGTGCACGCACCTCCGCAGTAATCCACAGTTTCTGGTTGGGTCGTGAGATGATGTTCTTGGGGACAGTGACATCATCGGTGCACTTGTTGATGTAGCTGGTCACTGATGACGTGTACTCCTCCAAGTCAGTGTAGTCGCCGTAAGTTGCAGCCTCCCTAAACATGTTCCAGTCAGTGTTCTTGAAACAGTCCTGAAGAGCAGAGATGGCTCCTGCTGGCCAGGTTTTCACCTGCTTCAGAACCGGTTTTGAACGCCTGACGAGTGGTCTGTATGCTGGAATTAGCATAACAGAGCTGTGGTCTGAGTAGCCGAGGTGGGGGCGGGGCTCTGCCCGATATGCGCCGGGGATGTTTGCAACGAGAGGGGAAGACACTCTGGATCTTGTTTACACAAAGTCCACATACTGATGGAATTTAGGAAGCACTGACTTGAGATTTACATGGTTGAAATCTCCAGCAACAATAAACAGTCCGTCCGGGTGTGTGTTCTGCAGTTTGTGGGTGTGTGTATGTGACTCATAGGTGTGTGCACACAGAGAGTGTGTGCGCGCATCTCATAGGTGTGTGTGCACTCATTAGATGTGTGTGCATGTGTGACACTTTCATTTATGTGTATGCAAGTGTTTCATGTCTGTGTGCATGAGTGAAGTCCCATATGGCGCCTCATAGATTAAAGTTTCTTCTACAAAACATGAAAATGGCTGAGCAAACAATAACTGACTATAAAGCTTCCACTAACCCAATAGTATCTTCTGGGTACTATACAGACATAAGGTAAAGAAAATAAAACAGAAAGGCTGTGGACAGTCCTAAGAAACTGATAGGAAACTTACTTTATATATATTCAACTTATTCTGCTTTAGAATATCAGCTAACTTCCAGGTCCAGGGTTGAATCCCAAATAGTGATGTAATGCTAGTGCACTATGTAGGGTATAAGTTAGAAGTGCTTGTTCCTTACACCAAGTTGTGCCCTTAATCAGGGGTTAGTGGAGGATTTGAGATTCAGCCTTGTCTTAGAAGATAGTTAGGTTTGTAGCACGTCAGCCATCAGCACAATTTGGATGATTCAGAAGCAGTTACTAAAGAGATAAAGTGTTGTTCAATATGACTTACCAGTTTTTTGAAAGTGCTTCTGTCACTGTAAGCTATGCGTGTTCACTCTATGCATGTTCACTTCTGCCATATTGGAGTGAACAAATCTAATAACTAACCATTCTGAAAGCTCCTGTTGTATCTTAAATTTTAAAGTATGTCTTTTCATACTCCTTCATACTCCATGTTTCTGTTCATGCTGATGAGCCAACACTCATTGAAGATGGGGCGGTGTGAGAAGTGGCTCATTTGCATTAAAGCGACAGGCACAAAATTGTGCAATTATGAAAAGGGCCGATTAGACACTGTGAGAAAGAGGCTGTGATAATTAGTCCTTCTGTTTTTTTGACCAAACAGGAGACAAGAAACTCGCTCCATGGTATAATGATCACACAAGCACTTTAAAACAGACCGCTCGGAAATTAGAACGTAAATGGCGTCAAACTAAATTGTTAGTATTTCAAATAGCTTGGAAGGACAGCATCCTGAACTATAGAAAAGCTCTTAGTGTAACTAGATTAACGTATCTCTCTACTCTTATAGAAAATAACTAAAATAATCCTAGATTTGTATTTAATACCTTGGCCAAAATAACCAGAAATAAGACCACTGCAGAACAACATCTCCACAACAACATTGTGTAATAGTGAGGACTTAATAAACTTTTTTAATAATAAAATTCTGAAATATTAGGCATAAAATTGAGACTTTGAAATCAGACAATGTAATTGATGCAGATGTTAAACTAACCATGTCAGATTGGAATTTAGAATACTTTACTCCCCTTGAAGAGAATGAACTAATTTCACTCATCTCTTCTGCAAATTCATCAACCTGTATATTAGATCCGACACATTTTCTCAAACAGATAGTGCCGGAAATAAAAGAATCCTTGTTGAAAATAATTAATTCTTCCCTCAGCATTGGGTTTGTTCCAAAATCTTTTAAATTAGCAGTTATTAAACTGATAATTAAGAAGTCTGACCTCGACCCCTGTCAGCTGTCCAAACCTCCTCTTTAACTTTAAGATTCTTGAAAAGATAGTAGCAGCTATGCTCATATCTACATAGAAATAGCATACATGAACTGTATCAGTCAGGATTTAGGCCTTATCACAGCACAGAGACAGCACACATTAAAGTAGTATATGACCTCCTATTGGCCTCTGACCAGGGTTGCGTCACTATGCTTGTGTTACTCGACCTCAGTGCAGCTTTTGACACCACTGATCATAGTATTCTGCTTCACAGATTAGAAAACGTGGTAGGCATTACGGGAACAGCCCTCTCCTGGCTCAGATCCCATTTGACCGATGGTTATCAGTATGTAGATTTAAATGGTGATTATTCAGCATGTTCTTTAGTGGAGTTTGGTGTTCAACAAAGTTCGGTTTTAGGGCCACTGCTTTTCTCCCTTCACATGCTTCCTTTGGGCAACATAATCCATAAGCATGGTATTAGTTTCCTTTATCACCTCTAGGTTGGATTATTGTAATGCTCTACTCTCTGGTTGTTCAACTAGGTGCATAAACAAGCTTCAGGTAGTCCAGAATGCAGAAGCGAGAGTCCACACTAGAACTAGAAGATACGAGCACATCACCCCTATCTTATCTTCACTTCATTGGCTCCCTGTGAAATTCCGCATTGATTTTAAAATACTACTTTTGACATATAAAGCATTAAATGGTCTCGCGCCGCAGTATCTGAGAGAACTGTTAGTGTCTTACGATCAGCCATGCCTACTTCGATCAATGGATGCAGGCTTCTTGTCAGTACCATGTATTATGAAAACTACAGCAGGGGGCAGAGCTTTTTCTTACAAAGCCCCAAAGTTATGGAATAGTCTTCCAATTAATGTTCGAGACTCAGGCACAGTCTCAGTGTTTACTTAGCTAAGCATTTTTGTAAATAGATTTGCCTTAGGTAAAGGAGCAGATCTGGGGGACTCATGCATGTAGAGTATTATGGTGAACCAGTATGTTTAGATGCTGTTTTCCCCACTCTCATTAATCATTCAGGTTTGTTGACGATGAGGGGATTGGTTGCTTTACATCTCAGGGAGCCCTCATGTCTGTGTTTCCTTCTGGCTCTCCCTTTTAGTTATGCTGTCATAATTAGTCCTGCTGTAGTCCCTACTTGCACTCTACACTAAATATATATTCACCTTATACATTATGTGACTGGGACCATACCTAACTGTTATCTCTGCTTCTCTTCTGCTCTCCCCTATCATTTTCCCCTCTCTCTTTCAAGCTACATGTCGTTCCTGAGCTGCCAGTGATTCAGACTCCCTCTGCCATCTGGACCTGTCTGACCCATCCTGGTGCCCCACTTCTGTTTGGAGATCTCGTCACATGGATGCCCCGTGTGTCTCTTTGGGATGCGTCTGGTGTCTGGGAACGGTTTCACTCTACCGTGAAGATGGTTCTGGCCTCAACTGATGTTGACAGCTGTTTCTCTGAGGACTTGACTTGGTTGCAGTTGCTCGATAGTTCAGGGCTGGATTTTCCTACAAGTCTATCTGAGCCTCCAATAACTACCTGGATTCCGTAATTAATTAACATCAATTAACATCAACTGTTATGCTGAACTGCCTGCCACCTAACGCACAGTATGAATGCATATCAATTCCTGCTTTCTGTTTCACTCAAATGAGGATGGGTTCCCTGTTTAGTCTGGTTCCTCTCAAGGTTTCTTCCTATTGCCATCTCAGGGAGTTTTTCCTTGTTACTGTCACCCTCGGCTTGCTCATCAGGCACTATCTGACCATTTTGATTCATACACATTCACATTCCATACAAACTTTAATTCTTTTAATTGTGTAAAGCTGCTTTGTGACAATGACAAATGTTAAAAGCGCTATACAAATAAAATTGAATTGAATCTTTGTGTTTTATTAAATTGAGCATATGTATGCAAAACAGATTATGATGGATGGGACTAAAACACTGGATTTGTAAATGGTTGCTAGAGATTTTATCTTTGTCACTACAAGGCTGTCAAGACACCTACTGTAGTTAAAACTGACCATGCTGTTATTACAGTTAAGAGTGTGTGTTGGTGTGGCTGAGCGCCCCCTAATGGGAAGATTTTGCTCTGATTATACTGTTTTCAGATCATGCAGCACTCTCAAATCTTTCTTAGGCTTTCAGACACGGAACCATCATTACCAAAAATGCTGATGCTTACCTGCATTCATTCACCCTCAGGCTGGTCATGACTGGTCAGACCAATCCTGAGAAATTTTTCTTTTTTCATTAGCTATGTACATAGTTGGTGTGTTAATTTAAAAACAAGTGCTATGGAGCATCTCTTACTCACCAGTCACATTTAACCAGAGTGCATCAGACTGTGTGTAGTAGACTGGGTTTCCTCTTCCAGCTCTGCACCTGTACTGACCTCCATCAGAGACACTAACTGAGTTGATGAAGTAGTGAGATGTTTCAGTCTTAGTCTCGTTGCTCTGTGTGGGTGTGATCCAGTAAAACATCCATCCAGCAGACGGCAGTTTCAATGTACAGGTCAGAGTCACTGAGTTTCCTGTCACTGCTCCTTTAAGGTCTGATGCGAGTACAGGTTTAGGATTTTCTGTGGCAAATAAAATACATAGTTTAGGAGAAATGTAAGTGTTGCTGCACTAATTGGGTAGATCTCACCTAAACTAAAGCCAGAGCAAAAAGTTATGAGAATGACACAAATACTAATTTTCACAAAGTCTGCTGCTTCAGTGTTTTTAGATCTTTTTTGTCAGATTACTATACTGGAATATAGTATACTTAAGTATAATTACAAGCATTTGATAAGTGTAGAAGGCTTTATTGACAATTACATTAAGTTTAAGCAGAGAGTCAATATTTGTAGTTGACTCTTATTTTTCAAGATCATTGCAACTCGCCCTGGCATGCGGTCAGTCAAATTTTGAGCCACATTCTGATTGATGGCAGGGTTGCTTCTCAGTCAGGGGAGTGAGCTCACTCATGATTCTGCCTAAGAAAACAATCATGAATAAATAATGGTATAAAAACATAATTCAAGAGAAACTTTTCCCAGCCATCCAAGAACAGTTTGGTGACAATGTCTTTTCTATCATGCTGGAGCGCCTCATCATAAGGCAAAAGTGATAACTAAGTGACTCAGGGAACACAACATTAAAATCTTGGGTCTATGGCCAGGAAATTCTCTATACCATAATCCTATTGAGAACTTGTGGTCAATTCTCTAGAGCCGGGTGGACAAACAAAAGCCCACACTGAGGAAAAAAAAAAAAAAAAGAAAATTTTATTGAAAAAATTAGACAGCTGTCTATTCAAACTTCTGGAACAAGCCACTGAATTTCATATGTGATGGTCAAAGTTTATAATGACAGCAGTACCAATCGTTAGTGAGCTAATAATCATGCTCACATTGATTTGCTACATTTATTTATTTTCACACATTCAAACCCTGACCATAAAATTAGATTTACTATTAGGTGAAGATGAATAGTTTCTCCCAAATGTCAATATTTTTTAAAACAATTTAAATATAATAGCTGAGGAAATTGCCGCACAAATCAGAACAGCTAATACGTTGTAGTAATTTGTTACACATAAAATCAATAAGAACATGAAAAAGTAAACAAACCAAAAGAAACTACACAATCATTATAATTAGACTTTTTTTTCCTCATTCAAGAAATCGGAAACAAAATCTAAAATTAGATAGTTTACATGAATAAGTAAAAACACACACCTGATGCAGAGAGTATAACACCATTACTGATCTGTGAGAGCTGAGAGTCACTTCTCCTCCCTCGGCATGTGTAGGTACCACTGGAATAATAATAATATTCTGTAAACTCCTGTGTTTTGCGGGATGAGTAAACGGTTACACCGTCTCTATACCAGCTGTATGTCCACTCAGTGTCTCTTTGGTCCTGTATGTAACATCTTAAAGTTATGCTCTCTCCACGGATCACCTGTGTATAAGGCCTTATACTCGCCACAGGTTTAGGACTCTCTGTATAAACACACACACAGAAAGAAAACTATTAAACAAAGGAATAACAGCATGTATGTAAACATTCAGAGTGTAGATACAGTAAATCTGCTCACATGTAAATGATTAAACTCTGTCCCACTACAATCACTACTGATGCAGTAAATGTAAATATAGATCACAATTTTAAATACAGACTCAACACTAAATAATTATTACTGTACTGACAGTTAACATCTTGTTAGATTTAAGAGGAAGTGTCCAAATTGTTACAATTTAAACAAAATATTTCTAGCAAACACAAGCTGTTTGGATGTATAATCATATACAGTAGGATAGCTGTAACATATAGGAAGTGATACAGTATAAGGAGTCAGGGGTGTTTAATGCTCATAGAGGGAATGGGAATGTTCACATCATATTATAAAACCTAACTCTATCCATGTTTGAATTACAATGTGTTAGCGATCATCCACTGTGACAAAATAAGTAAATACAATACTGAGGTATTTACAGGAAAAGAAAACAACAACTTGTAGCTGTGGTTTAGATAATAACTCTGTAAACAATATGGTATAAATATAAACAACTTTACAGAATAATCTGAACTGATAAACATACACACACATGCAAGCACACTGATCAACAACCATCTAATAATTGTTCATACCTACCCGAAACTGCACTTTTTTCCACAATATTTATTACTGTTATTTATTACTGCACAAAAGTATTTTCCATCATTGCTGCTAGTTTCAGGAATGTTTACTGTTTCTCCTAACACTACCTCAACTCATTACCTCATCACCACAAAAGTATTGGACCGTGTCATGTTGTTGACATGTTACTCTGTAGCGCTTGTTGGCACATTTGCATGTGCACTTAATGCTGTCTCTTTTTGTATAGGACTAGATAGTTTTAGTTTAATTAAAAAGTGTCAATCTGTTATGTCTGAGCTAATTAGGTAATTCTCTTAGTTAGCTAGCTAGTTCTGTTAATTAATGTTGTTAATTTATGTTATTAATTTATGCTGTTAATTTATGTTGCTAATTTATGTAGCACCTTGGTGCTGTAGGACCATTGCATCGTTTCACTGTGTACTGAACTGTATATGGTTGGAATGACAAACGCCTACTTTACTTGACTTTTTCCTTTTTTAATACAGTAGTGTATTAATAATACACTCTGTTATGTTAATTTCAGCACACACTTCTCTAGTATATCACTCCAAACTTCCCAGCAGGAATGTCTCTGTTCATCAGGACTGTTGTGAGCACACTGACTGGCACATGTTGAGGGAGGGAGGCTATAACTAATGATGATTCCACTAACTTAGAAGAGAACATGACATCAGTGACTATCTACATCAGCAAGTACATCAGTGACATCACTGTTTAAAGATATGATGCAACCAGAAGCCGCGGAAGACTGCAGAGGTGCAAGCGCTGCTGAAAACCCAAGACAAAGCAACAGAAAAGCTTATCTCCCTCCTCTCATCACTGCCTGGTTTGAGAAGTGCACTGTCTTAAACCACAAGAACTTGCAGCAGATCGTGAGAACAGCTGTGATCATCTATGTCTCACTTCCCTCCATCATAGACATGTACAGACACATTGCATCCACAAAGCCACCAGCACTGTGGTGTGTGTTTGCATACACTCTTTACCATTCTGCCAATCTGGAAATTGGTAATCAAGCACACAGGCAATGATGCATACATATAAAATGCACAGATTATGTCTGTATTTAGATATAAAGATTTTTTTTTATTAATTTGTAAATTAATTTTATTATTATTTGAGTTTATTTATGTATTTATTTATTTAATTATGATATAATATATGAAATATGATTCTATGAAATCTGTGCAGTTTGCGCCCCCTGAAATCAAACATAACATTACAGTAACCACAAATAATTGTGGAATTTAAAAATATATTATTACTATGTACAGTGGAACCTTGGATTACAAATTACTCGACTGAGCGGAGGCTAACAGAATCACTGCTGTAAAGTAAAAATCAAACAAATTAACCTGCACTTTACGTTTGAAAAAAATCGCGATAGAGATGAAAGAAGTAGGTGTGTGTATGTGAAGGCGACAGGAGAGGGGGGAGTGAAGCGCAAGAAAGAGAAAAAATTGTGGCTCAGTTGTGATCACGTGACGTTCTGCATCAAAACAAGTGCATGCTAATCGTAAACAAAGACTTGTTCGTGTTCCAAGTCAAAATTTATTAAAAATCTTTGCTCAATTTGCAGAACACTCGCAAACCACATTACTCGCAAACCGAGGTTCCACTGTATTCTCACCTGAACTTATAATTAAATAAATCTAAATAAATATGGTGAAACAAATATAACTATATTAATACTTCAATGAATTAAAAGGGTGATGTTTTTGGTCTATCCCTTACTATAATCTTTCGAGTTTAACATGACTGTCTTAATGTGTAAAATATGAGGAACTTGTTCAAAATTTCACACCTAGGTTTTATTTATAGTGTGATCTTATTGTCAAACTGTGTATTGTTATAAATATAGTGCTGTGAAAAAGTGTATTTTGTTTTGCACATTTGTCACACTTAAATGACTGAGATCATCAAACAGTTTTTAATATTACACAAAGATAACACAAGCAAATGCAAAATGCAATTTTTGAACTATGATTTCATTTATTAAGAGGAAAAAGCTGATCAACCCTGCCTGGCCCTATGTGAAAAAGTTATTGCCCCTAAACCTAATAACTGGTTGTGCCACCCTTGGCGGCAATAACTGCAATAAAGTAATTGACATAACTGGCAGTGAGTTTTTTCACATTGCTGTGGAGGAATTTTGGCCCATTCTTCTTTGCAGAATTGTTTTCATTCAGCCACACAGGAGGGTTTTCAACCATGAATAGCCTGTGTAAGGTCATCTCAGGCAGATTTAATTCCAGACTTTGGACTTGCTGGTGTGGGAAAATCTTATCATTTGGATTCATACACATTGCATACAAACTTACTTCTTTTGATTGTGTAAAGCTGCTTTGCGACAATGTCAATTGTTAAAAGCGCTATATAAATAAAATTGACTTGACTTGACTTGTTTCGATCATCATAATAATAAAAATGTTTTTGGCAAAAGTGCGTTGAGCCTTTGTGTTCTTTTTGGTCAGCAGTAGTTTTTGCCCTGGAACTCTCCCGTAGATGCCATTTTTGCCCAGTTTCTTTCTTTTTGTTAAATCACAAACACTGACCTTTACTGAAGCAAGTGATGTCTGCATGTTGTTCTGGTTTGTTTTATGAGCTCCTGGATGAGTTGACGTCGTGCTGTTGGAGTAATTTTGGTAGGCCGCCCACTCCTGGGAGGGTTCACCACTGTACCAAGTTTGCTCCATTTGTGGATAACGGCTCTCACTGTAGTTCACTGGAGTCTGAAAGCCTTAAATATGGTTTTGTAACCTTTTCCTGACTGAATCATGTCACTTACTTTGTTTCTCATTTGTTGTTTACTTTCTTTAGAGTGTGTTAAATTTTCAGATCTTTTAGCGTGCTTCATTTTGTCAGACAGGTTCTATTTAAGTGAATTCTTGATTCAACAGGTCTTGCAGTAATCACCCCTGGGTGTGGCAAGTGAAATTTAACTTAGCTCTCCAAAAAATGTGGTTAATCACAGTTCATTCAAGCAAAGAGGAGTAATGACTTTTTTTTTTACATTCAGTAAAGCCAGGTACTATAAGTTTGGACAGCTTTTTTCCCTTAATAAATAAAATATTCATTTAAAAACTGCACTTACTAGGGTTATATAAACAAAATTTAAAATTAGGTTATTAAAATATTCATGATCTCAAATCACTTAAATGTGACCACTATGCGAAAAAAAGTTCATGAAGGGTGATTTTTTTTTTTTTTTCATGGAACTGTACCTATAACATAGAAAAGGAAAATAATATATGAAGGGCATTCAAGTCAAATAGGGTGAAAACCTTTGGTCATTCCAAAGACAATGAAGGTGTAAAACCAACGACATTGACATGAGTAAAGTATGTCTGAATAAAGCCAAGAACATTTATATAATAGTGATGGAGATCTAGCAGGCATATTACTGTTCATTTTACAGACCTTTTTACCAGAATGTTCATTCGCCATAAAACACTGCATCTTTACAAACACTGAGTGTCAGCAAGTTTCTTGATGATTTAGCTAAAATACTTTATTTATTGTGGTGTAAATGTCGATATGTTGTGACGCTGCTCATATGTTCTGTGTTGTGCAGAATAATTTACAGAAAATCTCTTACTCACCAGTAACCTTTAATGGGAGATCATTACTGTATAGTGTGTAGTAGACTGGGTTTCCTATTCCAGCTCTGCACCTGTACTGACCTCCATCAGAGACACTAACTGATCTGATGATGTAGGAAAAGGAAGAGGAGGAATAATATCCTGCAATCTCAGTCTCAGTGCTCTGTGTGGGTGTGATCCAGTAAAACCTCCATCCAGCAGACTGCAGCTTCAGTGTACAGGTCAGAGTCACTGAGTTTCCTGTCAGCACGTCTCCTTTAAGATCTGATATGAGTTCAGGTTTAGTATTTTCTGTAAAAAATGAAACACAGTTTATAATGTTTTCTTTACGTAACTAATGACTTCTAGAATTCAACTGTCTCTGAGGTGACTTTACACCAGGGGTGTCCAAATCCAGTCCTGGAGGGCCAGTGTCCAACACAGTTTGGTGCTTCTTCTTCTCAAACACAGCTGATTTAACTAACCTGTTAATTACTAGGATCAGTGGGTGTGTTTAGGTGTTGGTGAGTTACAACTGTGCTGGTCACTGGCCCTCCAGGACTGGATTTGGACACCCCTGCTTTAAACCATTCGTTCAAACGGTTTTAGAGTTTTCAGCTAGTTTTTCCGTTCTTTGGTGTTCACATCACGCAGGACCTGTCATGGTCCTGTCACATCAGCACCGTGGTGAAAAAGGCCCGGCAGCATCTCTACCACCTCAGATGCCTGATAGACTTCAGACTGCACTCCTGCACTACAGAGAGCATCCTGACGGGAAACATCATGACCTGGTTTGGAAACAGCACCATGCAGGACAGACAAGCTCTTGTTACAACCCGCAACATGTTGGTCGCTGTGTGTGTGTTTTATGTGTCTGTGATGCTGTGCTTTGTCGCGCGCGCGCGCGTGTGTGTGTGTGTGTGTGTGTGTGTGTGTGTGTGTGTGTATATATGTGTGTATATATATATATATTCTATCCAGGTCACGCGCAGATCAGGATCCACTCCAGGTTTCCCAACTGCCACTACACCGGCAACTGCTTGACCTTCCACACGTGCACGTCCGCCCTGAGTGACGTCATCAACAAGTGGACCATTTATAAACCGGAGAGAGACGTGGGAACGGGAAGGCGTGTAAGCGAAGTGTTGTTTTGGAGAGTTTAGTTGTGATTGTGAATGTTAAGATTGGATTGTGTATTCTGGCTTTTGGCTTCCATTTTGACTTTGATTTTTGCTTTGTCCTTTTGGTTTGGTTGCTGGCTCTTTGTAAATATTTTGTGTTTGTCAATTAACTGTATGTTTGTGCACTCACCGGTAGTAGGGGTGTGGCTGCCAATTATTTTGGGGAAAAGGGATTTTTTTGAAAGCTTGCATTCTTTAAAATGTATGAAATTGTGTGTGTGTGTGTGTGTGTGTGTGTGTGTGTGTGTGTGTGTGTGTGTGTGTGGTAAACTCAAGTAACATCTCATGATTTTTTTTTTTTTTTTTACCAGACACTTATGTTAACATCATGTCTTTATTTCTCCCGTTGTAGACTGTCGTGGAGAGGACGGACCCTTGATCCTCTGCCTTCTTGCACCACCAATACATACATGAATTGTATATACAACACCGGCACGGTTCTGTGCTCAGTTGTTTATCTATAAGCTTTTATTTTTTAAGGTCACTGGCAGTCATATAAGCACTTCACTGCATATCGTACTGAGTATGACTGTGTATGCGACAAATAAAATTTAAATTTTAAGATGTACAGCCCCTGTACTTTCATCAGATTTCTCATTAAATAACTTCAGTAATTATAGTAGTGTATTGTAGTGTATGGTTAATACTGATCACTGAAAGTCTGTATGCATATGCGCACACGCACACAAACACACACACCTGTTATTATTCCATAACTCCTTATGCACAATGTACTTTTTAATCTTTCTCATTCTCTCAGACTCTATGTACAGTCTCTTACACTCAGTGTTTCAGTATAAAATCTCGACCCTCGTCCTCTTCACTCATTCACACTCAGACTTTCCACTCGAGCATGGTGATGTTTCTGAAGCAGGAACTTTATGAAGATCATTAAACAGCCTGTCAGCAGCTCATTTTTACAGGGTTTTTTTACAGGTTTTTGTGACATTTTCCACTAAATCTAAACTAGTGTTGTTCCACTTGATGTCCAGCTCAGCTCACACCGGCCCTGCTCAGCCGTGCTCACACTGTCTCTCTTTAACTTTAATACAATCATCTACAGGAAACACTTCTCTGTGTGTATCTGTGTAAATGCTGCTGTATTGTGATGCTGCTCACATGTTTATATAGTCAGAGTTGTACAGAATAAATTAAGAGAAAGTCTCTTACTCACCAGTAACATCTAACCATAGTTTATCACTGTAGTGTGTGTAGTAGACTGGGTCTTTTCCTCTTCCAGCTCTGCACTGATATCCACCTCTATTAGATTCACCAACTGATCTGATGTTATAGGAGTTTGTTTCAGTCTCAATCTCAGGGTGTTGACCATCTTTAAACCAGTAAAACTTCCATCCAGCAGGCTGCAGATTCAGTGTGCAGGTCAGAGTCACTGAGTTTCCTGACAGTACATTTCCTTTATGGCTTGATGTGAGATCAGGTTTAGGTTTTTCTATTAAAAATAAATACAATATCAGAATGTGAAGTAGTCTTTACTACACAAATTACCTATACAGTAAAACACTATTACTATTTCAATATTGACACTAAACACCTCAGGACTAATGCCACATTGTTTATGAATGTTAAGTTATTCAAATGATGAGAATGAAAATCTATAGAAATATTTAATGTAAAGCATCAAGTGAAGGTGAGAGAATATCTGCTGTGATGATGGAAGTTTCCAATCTTTCTCTCAATTTATCTTTGTGGGTGTATAAAGTAAAATCTATTTTGGAAAAGTGGAATACAAAATACAAAATTACACATATTATCTTTATTGGAAGACTGTTGAGGAAAAAAAAAAATATATATATATGTATGAATTTTATTTATTATTTATTGTTTTGCCTAAACATCAATAAAACAGTGTAGTATTGCCATCTTACAGCATCAAACACACCCATAAATAAATGTACATCAAACTGATCACAAACAATAGAGCAGTCACAAACCAATGAAACTATACAAACAGAAATTAGGGACCACACACACACACACACACAGATATGCCTTGACCTTGACCTTCTGGACCACTGTACATCTCCAATATAACCTGTATGTAACACGATGTCGTCATAATGAAGTTCCTGATTAAACTCAGGTGTAAACGTCTCTGTGTTTACTTTAATTAATGATTAATTCTCTTTTTATCCTAAAACAGTGTACAGCCTGATCATGTGCTACAGAAAATGTACTAAAGATCAGTAAATGAAATTATTTATGAATCCTCTGTTCTGTTTGTCATCACTACCTGACCAACGCTTACACATTTAGCATAAATACAAAAGAGATAAAAATGAGAATGAATCCAGTTTAAAAGCATATGGTTATTATATATTTAAATAAAATTCAATAAGGTCACGTATTTAAAATACTGATGATGAATATCTGACATGTTGAACAGATGAATGCTGCTCACGACTTGAGTGACATCATGAAAGAAAAGTTGACTTAAGTTCAGGGCGAGAACTGAGTGTAACTGAGACACGATTCTGTTTTTGTTAAATTCTATTCTGAGACATGAATTCACAAACAATTTTCCCAGAATCCCATTGTTTTTAATGACTATTAAATTGCAGTTTATTAAAGTGGAAATTAATTTCTCATTTTTCTAAACACATTCTGCTGTCAAATTTTAGTCAGTGTTCATTCCCTCTCACTAGTTAGTGAACACACTCTGAAACTGTGACTGCAGTGAAACTATAAGAGCTCTTAGACGCCCAACGCTGGCATCAGTTACGTCTCAATGAAGACGAGATAGAAAACTGCATCAGTCAACACCAGAAACCAAAGTCCCTGTCTGTGTGTATCTACTTATCTACTTACTGGTGACTTTTTGTGTTGGCAGGAGAGAAAAAAAGGAAGAGAGCACAGAGGAAGAGATGAGTTAGTGTGTGTGTGTGTGTGTGTGTGTGTGTGTGTGTGTGTGTGTGTGTGTGTGTGTGTGTGTGTGTGTGTAAAGACTGAGCTGAAGTGCAGTCTGAATTATAGTACCTGTGAATTAACTTTTTTACAAATTATAGTTAATAAATCAAATCTTACATTCTGAATCATCCTTCCTACATTTGTGTTTTTATTATCAAATTCAATTAAATTATTTAACTCTTTACTGTAATAACACAGCCATGAAACGTTATTTACTTATTTGTTTGTTTCTTTGTTTGTTTGTTTTTTCATGTAAATTCCTGACAGTAAAATCAGCTTGACTATTAGATGAAGAGGAATTGGTTCTCATTAATGACATTTATTTCCTGACAGTGTAAATAAAAGCTGAGGAGAAATGTTTCACACTGATCAGTACACAAAATGAATTGTGATTTTCTACCAAACAAATGATTTGGTGACTTTAAGATAGAAAAGTGAATAAACATAAATAAAGAGCTGTACAATCAGAATAATGAGACTTGGTTTATCATGGAAGAAAATCAGAAACTAGTGATAAATGTTACATGTATAAGTATTAAGTCACACACACACTTACCTGATACAGAGAGTGTAACAGCATCACTGGTCTGTGAGAGCTGATAGTCACTTCTCCTCCCTCTGCAGGTGTATTTACCCCCGTAATAATAATCTGTGACTGTAAACTCCTGTGCTGTGCTGTCTGGGTAGACTGTGGCACCGTCTCTATACCACTCATATGTCCACTCAGTGGTTCCTCCTCCCTCTATGTTACACCTGAAAGTCACTCTCTCTCCTCTGAACACCTGTGTATCAGGCTTTATAATCACCACAGGTTTGGGAGACTCTGTGGAGAAGAAAAAATAGTATTTATGTTATATATACTATTGTATTTCCCAAACTATTATTTTAAAAAGTACTATTTTAAAACTGGAATATAATTAATGTACACACTCAGAGTGTAGATACAGTAAATCCATAGGTGTAAATGATTCAATTCTGTGACATATAATCACTACTGATGAAGTAAAATTCACTTCTACACTATTAACTCATGTCTGAATTACAGTGTGTTGTCTTTCCTCTTCATCCTTCATCATTATAAACACGGAGTGTCAGCAAGAGAACAGAAACTAAAGCTAGAAGAGACACAATCATCATAGAAATAACTGACTGTGTGATTTGATGACACTTTTAACAGGTTTACTTAATAACGTAAAGAGAAATATTGTACTAGAAAACAATCATTCTGCTCTGTACATCCTTACTGATAACTGCATGTGTGTGTACACACACACACTTGTTATCAGCTCATAACTCTTCACACACACACACACACACACTCTCTCTAATCTCTCATTCTCTCAGACTCTACAGTCTCTTACACTCAGTGTTTCAGTATAAAGTCTCGAACCCTCGTCCTCTTCATTCATTCACACTCAGACATCATATTAAACCTTATGGATTAAGAATTGGATGTTACTCAAGTTTATATACATGTGAAGGCAGGTGGGCGAATACTTTTGGCAATATAGTGTATGTACTTTAATAAGCTCACCATTTAACGCTTAGTATAGATTCTGTATGAGTTTGCTTATGAATACATATTTGGACACAGTTTGACACAACTGAGCTGACCGTTTAGATCACTGTGTTTAATGGACCAAATGTGTTTGCTATACCATTTAATGACTGCTGTTCACAGTCAGCATTTTGCCAAGCACATGAGACGCATGTTCTTAGTCCTTCTGAGCCGCAAGGGAACAACACACTAAAGATAAAACACACTGATCTGTGAGCCGTGACTGACCATCTGATTTCTTTTTTATAACTTCTTGATAATTAGCTAGGAGTTTGTACAGTGTGTGTAAATGTTGCTGTGTTGTGATGCTGCTCACATGTTCAGTGTTGTACAGAATCACTTACAGAAAGTCTCTTACTCACCAATAACACTGAGTGAGAGATCATCACTGTACAGTGTGTAGTAGACTGGGTCTCCTCTTCCAGCTCTGCACCTGTACTGACCTCCATCAGAGACATTAACTGAGCTGATGTTATAGTGGGAGTAGTAGTGGTAGTAGTATGAAGAGTTATATCCTGCAGTCACACTCTCAGTGCTCTGAGTGGCACTGATAGTGTGACTCTGCGTGGCTCTGTGTGACTCTGTGTGGCTTTGTGTGGCTGTGGATGTGGGTGTGGATGTGGGTGTAGTCCAGTAAAATGTCCATCCAGCAGGTGAAAGATTCAATGTACAGTTCAGAGTCACTGAGTTTCCTGTCAGAGCATCTCCTTTATGGCTCGATGTAAGCTGAGGTTTAGGATTGTCTGTTAAAAATAAATACAGTATCAGAATGTGAAGTAGACTTTACTACACAAATCACTATTACTCTCTCAGTGATGACACTAAACACCTCAGGACTAATGTGACATTGTTTATATATGTTCCGTTATTGTCAAGGATAGCCCTTAGAGGGCGCCAAAGTGCCCAGAGACTCCTTTTGTTTTCTGTTGCAGTTCCTGTTATGTTGAACTCCAAGTCCCAGAATGCCCCTCGGTCAGGTGATGAGAACGCTCACCTGAACCGAGGTAGCTCATTAGTTTCTGTTATAAATAACCTGTTTAAATTCTGTTTCTTCATCTTGCATATGTTCAGTTAAGTGGTTGTGTATCTTCTGTGTTTTGCCTTTTTCCATAGTTCTTAAGGGTGTATAAAGTAAAATTATTTTGGAAAAGTGGAACACAAACAGCAAAAATACATAATCTTTATTGGGAAACTTTAGAAATAATCCTTTTTTTTTGCCTAAATATCAGTAAGACAGTGTAGTGTTGCCACCTGGCAGCACTCAAACACATAAATAAATGTCCATCATACTGAGCACACACTGAAAAGCGGTCACACACGCAAATGGAACTATACAAAAAGAAATTAGGGACACAACACACACACAAGCGAGATGTGTCTTGACCTTCTGTACCACTGTATGTCTCCTAAACAATTTGTATGTAACACGTTGTCGTCATAATGAAGTTCCTGATTAAACTGAGATGTAAAGTTCTCCGTGTTTACTGAGTTTTCTTTTAGATATGATGATAAACATTGTGTCAAATCTATACATTATATATAAGATACATATACAAGATGAAATGTCAAGATGAAAATTAAACTGTATTCAGATGTCAAGATTTTGACAATTAATGATTAAATAAAAAAAAAAAAAAATTCTAAAAGAGTCTACAGCCTGATCATGTGCTACAGAAAATGTAATAAAAATCAGTGAATGAAATGATTAGTGAAACCCTCTGTTTATTGTTTCTGAAACTCATCACTACCTGACCAACACTTACACAGTTACCAGGACAGATTTGTGCATTTTATCACTAGAGTTGTGTGACACAGGGGGGTGACACTCATGGTCGAGGAACAGGCAGAGGTCAGTAGTGGAGAATCGAGAAAAGTCAGTAATCAAAACTCATGATCGAAAAACAAATCCAAATGTCGGCAACAGTAAATCCGGGAAGCCAGGAAATCCGTAACGTGAGACATAGTCATGGTCGTGAAAACAAAACATTGTCGAGATCCGGAAGGTCAAAGCAGAAGAAACGTTGGAATACTGAGCATGGATCAGCATGGATAGCACACAATAATCAGAGAGCTGTTATCTTAAGCCATGTTAATTAGAGAGCTGTGATGATCTAGAATTTAAAACTGGTGTATTTGGAGCGATGAATGAGCGGGATGGATCAGGAGAGTACAGGTGATCATGACCTTACTTGAGATGTGGGCATGACCTGGCGTGCCGTGACACTGTGTAGATGACACACAGATGTGTGTTGTGAAAGTGTGAATCAAACACACCTTCTGTAGATGTAAGCATCACAGAGTTTCATTCAGAAGTAAAGCTTATTTTTAAACATTCTGTACTAGTAACAAAAATAATTTAGTTTAAATACAAAAAGGGATGAACATGAGAATAAATCCAGTTGAAAATTATTTATTACATATTTCAATAAAGTTCAATAAGGACACACTTTAAAACACTGATGTTGAATATCTAACTTGTTGAATAGATGAATACGACTCATGTCTTGAGTTGACAAATGTTGTCATGACATTTGTTTTTGGCATGTAAAATCCTGACAGTAAAATCAGCTTGACTATTAGATGAACAGGAATTGCATCTCATTAGTGTGTGTTATTTCCTCACAGTGTAAATAAAAGCTGAGGAAAAATGTGTCAGTAGAGATAATGAATTGTGCTGATTCTTTACAGATCAAATGATTCGGTGACTTCACAATAGAAAAGTGAGTAAACAGAAATAAGGAGCTGTACAATCAGAATAATGACTTGGTTCATCATGCAATAAAATCAGGAAGAAAATCAGAAACTAGTGATAAATGTCAAATGTATAAGTAATAACATACACACTCACCTGATACAGAGAGTGTAACAGGATCACTGATCTGTGAGAGCTGAGAGTCACTTCTCCTCCTCCCTCTGCAGGTGTATTTACCACTGGAGTAATAATACCTGTCTGTAAACTCCTGTGCTGTGCTGTATGGGTAGAATGTATAACCGTCTCTATACCACTCATATGTCCACTCTGTGGTTCCTCCTGTCTGTATGTCACACCTAAAAGTCACTCTCTCTCCTCTGAACACCTCTGTATCAGGCTTTATAATCACCACATATTTGGGAGACTCTGTAGAAAAAAAAAAGTATATTAATACATTTCCCAAACTATTATTTTAACAAGTAAAATTTTTAAACTGGATCTATAATGTATGTAAACACTCAGAGTATAGATACAGTAAATCTGCTCACCTAAATGATTAAACTCTATACAATCACTACAAATTAAGTAAAAATTCACTTCTACACTATTAACTCATGTCTGAATTACAGTGTGTCAGTGTTGTCTTTCCTCTTCATCTTTCATCTTTATAAACACTGAGTGTCAGCAAGAGAACAGAAACTAAAGCTAGAAGAAACACAATCATCATAGAAATAACTGACTGTGTGTGATTTGATGACACTTTTAACAGGTTTACTTAATAAGTTAAAGAAAAATATTGTGCTAGAAAACAATCATTCTGCTGTAAACACCCTTACTGGTTGCTAAATTGGTCCAATTAAAACATTTGTCGTACCTGTGAAAAATGAACATGTTAACAATTGCAAAACATAGGAATTGTTTAATATGTTACAACATTAACCAACACTGTCGCCTCCAAGTGGTGCAGTGGTAAAGTGCTCGCCCTATCACCAGTGCTCGAGCTCTCTCAGAGGGGTGGGACGAGGTACTTAGTGCTCCCACATTAATCTACAGCCAATCAGGGGCGTCCGTGAGCTTGCGCAACGGAAGGAGCGGATAGCGCTGTCCTCCGAGTGTGTTACGCCGCCCCCAACGGTGCGCGAGCGAGCAGTTCGAAAAGATGCGGTCGGCTGGCATCACGTGGTTTGGAGGAAACATGTGATAGTCTTCGGCCCTCCCGGCTGAGTGGTAGTAGTAGCCTTAATGTGGGAGCCCCCTAGTGACGGGGAGGAATTGGACATGACTAAATTAGGGAGAAAATCGGGGAAAAAAAAAAATTAGTTCATGTGTACACTAAAGGTTTTAAAAGAGTACATAGAAATTGTATTTTAAATATTACACTTGTTCTAATAATGCCAAAAATATTCGCTCATCTGCCTTCACATGCATATGAACTTGAATAACATCTAATTCTTAATCCACAGGGGTTTCTATGATGTTGGCTCCATCCCCTCTGCAGCTATAACAGCTTCAGTTCTGTGCGAGTTCCTTAATCTAAGAATGCTTAGACAAAACTCAGATGCAGGTACCCTATAATGGTCAATATGCAGCTTTTTCAGTGTGTGGAGTGCAGGATGTTTAGACATTCTTCCTCTGTCATTAGTGATGATTTTATTTGTGATAGGTGTGTTACTTAGCACTCTGACGGAGAAGATATTATCGTTAGAGGAGTGCATCCAGACTTTTGAGAGGGTTAGAATGTGCAAGAGCAGCGTTATCCCCATACCGGAAAGTCTGGGTCCCGCAGGCAGAGATAGCCAGCCCCGACTCCGGCATTAGAGCCCTCACAGCAGGGCGAATGGGTGATGACTTGGTGGCATACTCGCTCAGCCAAAGCTAAGGCTAGTCCACCGGAACACACCTCCTCTGCACTTCACATGTCCAACAGGTTTGCTCTCCTCAGTGATGCACCCTCTGAGAAACTTGAAAGAGCTCTGGTTATAGGAGACTCTATACTGAGGCACGTGAAATTAGCTAGGCCTTTAGGGGCGGCAGTGGTTAGGTGTATCCCGGGAGCCAGGGCACTAAACAGAGCAGGTAATCTCAGGTCTTTAGGACAGCATAGGTTCTCAAAGATAGTGATACATGCTGAAGTTAATGATATACGCCTTGTTCAGTCAAAGGTGAGTAAGCATAACTTTACAGAAGTGTTTAAATTAGTGAAGGCAATGTCCGATGAAATAGTATGCTCTGGCCCCATCCCAATGTGATGTGGAGACATAGCTTACAGCTGGGTATGGTCGCTAAACGGATGGCGATCAGTCAAATAGGATCTGAGCAAGGAGAGGGCTGTTCCCTTAATTCCTATTACATTTTCCAATCTGTGAAGGAGAATACTACGATCAATCGTGCCAAAAGCTGCACTGAGGTCGAGCACAACATACAGTAGTGAGGACTTTATTAACTTTTTCAATAACAAAATTGTAAATATTAGGTAAAAAAATTCAGGCTATGAAACAAGACAATTTAATTGATGAAGATGATAAACTTGCCATATCACGTCAGAGCCTAAAATACTTTACCCCCTTTGAAGAGAATTAACTAATTTCACTCATCTCGTCTGCAAAATCATCAACCTATGTATTAGATCCTATACCGACACATTTTTTCAAGCAGATAGTACCAGCAATAATGGATGAAATTAATGAATTCTTCACTCAGCTGTCCAATATCAAACCTCCCCTTTATCTCTAAGATTCGGGAAAAGATAGTAGTGCAGCAACTATGTTCATATCTACATATAAATAGCATAAACAACCCTGTCTCACTCAGGATTTAGGCCTCACCATAGAACAGAGACAGCACCTGTTAAAATAGTAAATTTCCTCCTACTGGCTTCTGATCAGGGTTGTGTTAATATGCTTGTATTACTCGACCTCAGTGCAGCTTTTGACATGATTGATCATCATATTCTTCTTCACAGATTGGAAAATGTAGTAGGAATTTAGGTTAAAAGCCCTCTCCTGGCTCAGGATCGTCATCAGTATATAGATTTAAATGGTAGTTACTCTGCATGTTCTCAAGTGGAGTTTGGTGTTCCACAGGGTTCAGTTTTAGGCCCACTTCTTTTCTCCCTTTACATGCTTCCTCTGGGCAACATTATTCATAAGCATAGTATTAGTTTTCATTGTTATCTGGTTAAGCGGCACGGTGGTGTAGTTGTTAGCGCTGTCGCCTTGCACCTCCAGAGTCCAGGTTCGATTCCTGGCCAGGCTTGATTCCCGTTTGTGTGTGCATGGAGTTTGCATGTTCTCTCCGTGCTTGATGGGTTTCCTCCGGGTACTCCGGTTTCCCTTTACAATTCAAAGACATGTAGATTAGGCTAATTAGTCTTCCCAAATTGCCCATAGTGTGTGAATGAGTATGTGAGTATGTGTGTGCGCGTGCGATGGATTGGCAGCCTATCCAGGGTGTACCCTGCCTTGTGTCACAAGTTTCCTGGGATAAGCTCCAGGCCTCCCGCGACCCTGAATACAGGATAAAGTGGTGTACAGTAGGAGCCTCCTCAAATAGCGGAGGCTGTGTGAATGGCGTGCGAATGGCGTGTGGCTGTCCTCTGGATTTATTCTCAAAAACACGTTAACACAAGCCAGCAATTTAGTTGCAATCACGTGATTTTAACAACCAACCCATCCCCGCCGAACTGACGCTATCAAACTGCACTACAGAGATGAAGATGGCAGCTTAATGGACCTTATTCAGGGTAAGTGGTGACTTTTTTATTGTAAAATTTGTTTGGTGTAGCTTATAGTTTATTTCCCAGTTTATTTTTTTTATCGGCTGCTTTGAATATCACTGGCAGCACCAGCAGCGGTCAGATGTGACTTTAGAGAACTTAATGTTTACCAAGTCTGGAGTTGACATTACAGCTTACTGTCAGTGTCACAAACTCAAAATGTTATTCTTCTTTCCATCAAAGAGACACTGAAGTTTCAAAATACTATTTACTATTACTATTAAAGTACTATTAAAGTCACTATTACAAAAGCTGCACTACTCGAAAAAACCTATAAGTAGAGTGTTTTTGCTCTCTGAAAATTTCTTCAGAATCTAAAGTGTTGTCTGGATTTAGATAAATTCAGAATTTATTTATTTTTTGGGTAATTAAGTTAATCTGCAGGTTATTTTTGTGACTGGAATATAATGTGATGCAGTCCATGAGAGACACAAGCTGATGCTAGATTTACAGGAGCTAGCGAGCTGAACGCTCATAACCAGGTTTATATTATGTTTATATGTCACAGTGCAACAGCTTTAGATGATGTTTGGTCAGGTCTATATTCTGAACATAGAATTGCCAAACGTCTGATACTTTGGGGGAAACAAAGACTTAAACTGTTCCATGTTTGATAGTTTTTAAAAATGTATATTTTCATATAAAAGAACCAGATAGAGACTGATACGCAGCTGTTGTTATCCATTGTATCCATTGTATAATCACTTGTTTTATACAAATTACTGTTTTAACTTTGACTAGTTTTGGAAGAATAAATATTTTTAAGTCATGTTTTTGTGTTTTAATTTCCCAAACAAATTAAAATACCCCAAACAAATTAAATTTTAAATTTAATTTGTTTGGGGTATTAAAAAAAAAAAATACTTGAAACAACTACTTCAATGGGCAAAAAATGGGAGACACCTTTGTTTTAAATAGTCAAAGAGTTGGGCTAATAATAATAATTAGTATTATATAGTATTATTATTGGTCATATAAACAAATGAAAACAACAGTTAAACACTTGATCATATGTATCTGTGCTAGTTTGTGCTTATGTGACCCATAATAATTTTTTCTCAGTATAAATAAATGTTTTGGTTTTTAAGAACTCTCAAGGAGAAAGCTCAATGGAGAATACTGACTATGACATGGCACTAATTGCTCTGTGTTTTTTTGGCAGAGAGAGTTCTTTAGACCTGTCTGTGTGCAAATGTGTTTGTTTTAAAGCCAACTGAGAAATGCAGTAGCGCACACAGACACATCTCTCCATCCACAAATGCTTGCATGTGGCACTTTAACTGTTGTCTTGTAAATCGTTCATTAAACCTATGAACACAGCTGTTCAGAAGCAGTCCAAAACACAGAGGCATTTTACGTCTATTTTTGTCCTTAATTAAAAGACATCAATACGTTAATAATTTATGATTATGATAACATTGTTTATTTTGCTGCATAAGGTAAGAAGCAATATTTAAAGCAAAACAAACCAGGAAGTAAGGTGTTCCATGCATTATAGTACTGTGTATAGCCAAGTGCCCTAACAAACATAGCTACAGTATACAGTTCAAACAAAGCGTATGTGTGCTGGGGGGGATTGGAAGATGAATAATGAAGCCTCATTTACAAGACAAAATGCTGTCAGAGGTGTGAATGCGCATCTCCTCTTTTCTCTTCGGAGTGTGTGTGTATTTGTGTTTTAGGTTCCTAGGGGTGCATTCTTAAATTCAGTCTGGCTAAATCTTTATAAATGCCAAGTTGAGGAAATCATGTTTGAGAAAACAACAACAACAATTGACACTTGATCATTTGTGTCTGTGCTATTTTGTGCTTAAGTGACCTATATTGTTTTGTTTCTCAGTTAAAAAAGTGCTTTTGGTTTTAAGAACTTCATTAAAAGAACAAAGACAAACTTAGGAGGAATGTAAGGTGAGAAATCTCAATAGAGAATGTACTGCCTCCCGCGACTACTGACTGCTACGGTAGATGTTGCCAAGATGGGTTTTTTCGACCTGCCGGCGCGCAAATGTGTTTGTGTTAAAGCCAGCTCAGGCAAACCTGATGAATGCATGAGCACACACCTGTGGCACTTGAACCGTTGATGCAACATATAAACAGCTGTTCAAAAGAAATACTAAACAGGCACATGGTCTATTTTGTCCTCAAAAACATCAACACAGTAAATTTGCCGTAGACAGTGTTTATTTTGCTGAACATTACAAAACAGCCATGTACAATAAAACAGTGCATCTTTAATAAGCTATATGGGTTTCGAGTCAGAAGTAAAATTAACTAACTGAGAAGCCCCCGTAAACTTGACCCTGAACAGCCACGGACTGGCTTTAAGAATAATTGGTGATTGTTTTTATATTTATGTTTTTGTATGTATTTTTAAATGTTCAAATAAAACATGATTTTCTGAGTACATAATTTGCGTCATCTGATGGCTGATTTTGTGATTGAGACTCATGGGTTACATTGAAATAATTTTTATTAGTAGTAGTAAGCCAGGGTTTAGTAACCTTGGATAAATCACAATATAATCTCTCTCTCTCTCTCTTTCTCTCTCTCTCTCTCTCGCACACACACAAATAGTACATGAAATCGCGTAAAACCAAATTAAACTAGGGCAAAAATATAAGTAGTGAAAAATAAGTACTATACTGTAGGTGATGCAATAACAGGCGCTAACTCTCTGGAACTTTTTTGTTGTTTTAGTGTTGTTTTCAAGTGTGAATGTTTATGGGAATTTAATCTGTTGCTGCTGCCGCACCTATTCACAGTTGTAAGTGATTAGTGCTTCATTAGATCTTTGATGGGGGAATGTTATGCATGGGTAAATGACTAAAGAAATATTGATCCGTATGGGCAGATATTTGTTCCAGATATTATGCACTATTAATCAATTTGTTATGCCAATTTGTGACTATCAGCGGAAAAAAAGACATAAAAAATATAACGAAAACAAACCCAAGCAGAAGATGCATTTTGAGTTTTAATTTGCAGCAAATTATTACCTACCAGTGTATTAAAAGGAAATAGATAAAATACACCGTAATGTAAAATACATAGCCTGCATTTGTATTCCGTACCTACAATGATCGGTATAGATAAATTACAGACGTTACCATGTCTTTAAGGATTATTAAGGATGTCTTGAAAAATATTGCAATAACTAGTTTTATTTATTAATTAATGATTTATTTTAAATAGCATAAGCATCATGGGTTGTGTATTGAGTGATTAAAAAAATCTGTTTTATTAATCGGATTGTTATTATTATTTTTTTTTACCATATCATCTATTTATGAAACTATGTTGACAATGTAAGAACTGCCTATATATAAACATACTGTATAAGGCTGCCTGGACACTGCAGTTAACTGAAGCAGTCAGTGTTCCACCTGGCAGGATTATACAGCATTGCAACCATCTTATTAGAAAGTGCATGGAGGCGTTTATTGGGTGAGGCATCGTTAACTGCGTCGTCGTGGGGGATCACATTCCATGCACGGATCATGCGCAGACTTGTCATGGTTTGCGATGGGACCCGCCATGGTCCAGGCAGCTGTTTGACATGGCTCCTACTATAGAAGATGTGATGAGTGAGTGTTATCTGTGTGTTATCATATAACTGTGTCATGAGCATGAGAAAAAACAGCTTAATAAAGTTGAACAATGTGTTAAGGACATAAGAGACTAAATACTAATTAACTTAATTCTGCTTAATCCTGACAAGTCAGATGTCTTAGTCATAGGATCACATACAGGTAGAAGTAAGCTTTTTGATCACACTGTAACTTTAGATGGCCTTTCTGTTCCAAGTCCAACAGTAAAAGACCTTTATGTGATTATAGATTCCAGTCTTTCATTTGAAGCTCATGTAGATAATATTACCAGGATAGCTTTCTTTCACCTCGGAAATATTGCCAAGTTAAGGAATATATTCTCACTAAACGATGCAGAAAAAAAAAAAAGTTCAAGCTTTTATCACCTCTAGGTTGGACTATTGAAATGCCTTACTATCTGGTTGTTCAACTAGGTCCATAAACAAGCTTCAAGTCCAGAATGCGTGAGAGAGTCCTCACTAGAACCAGAAGATACAAACACATCTTAACTACTGCATTGATTTAAAATTTTTTTAAATTGCTTCTGGTGTACAAAGCATTAAATGGTGTTGTGCGCAGTATTTGAGTGATCTGTAGTGTCTTACGATCCACCATGCCTACATCGATCAAAGGATGCACAACTTTTTTAAGCCCCAAAGTTATGGAATAGCCTTCCAAATAATGTTCTGGACTCAGACACACTCAGGTCCCAATGTTTAAGTCTAGGCTAAAAACCGTAGACTTAAGCCTGGACAAACCCTAAAAACCCTGGACATAGAGTATTATGGTGAACTGGTATGTTTAGATGCTGTCTTCCCCACTCTCATTGATTACTCCGGTTTGTTGATGGTGAAGTGATTGGTTGCTTTGGTAGGGAGGCATCATGTCTGTGTTTCTTTCTGGCTCTCCCTTTTAGTTATGCTGTTACAGTTAGTAACAGCTGCCAGAGTCCCTGCTTGCACTTTGCACTAAATAAACATTCACTTTATACATTACGTGACTGTGATCATACCTAACTGTTTATACAGTTGGCAGGATTATACAGCATTGCAACACACTAAAGGTAAAACACACTGATCTGAGAGCAAGGACTGATCATCTGATTTCTCTTTTATAAGTTTCCTCATGATTTGCTAGGAGTTTGGACAGTGTGGCGTAAATGTTGCTGTGCTGTGACACTGCTCACACATTCACTTACAGAAAGTCTCTTACTCACCAATAACATTTACCCAGAGTGCATTACTGTACTGTGTGTAGTAGACTGGGTGTCCTCTTCCAGCTCTGCACCTGTACTGACCTCCATCAGAGACATTAACTGAGCTGATGTTATAGTGGGAGTAGTAGTGGTAGTAGTAGTGGTAGTAGTAGTAGTAGTAGTCATAGAATGAAGAGGTGGAGTAATATCCTTCAGTCTTAGTCTCAGTGCTCTGTGAGGGTGTTGTCCAGTAAAACGTCCATCCATCAGACTGCAAATTCAGTGTACAGTTCAGAGTCACTGAGGTTCCTGACAGTACAGCTCCTTCATGGCTCGATGTGAGATTAGGTCTGTCTGTTAAAAAATAAAAACAGTATCAGAATGTGAAGTAGTCTTTACTACACAAATCACATCTACAGTAAAACACTATTACTCTCTCAGTGAGGACACTAAACACTTCAGGACTAATTTGACATTGTTTATAAATGTTTAGTTATTCAAATGATGTAAATGAAAATCTATAGAGATATTAAATGTAAAGCGTCAATAATATTAACATGAGGGTGAGAAAATAACTGTCACTTGACGACGCAACTCTCTCATCCCTCTCTGTCAGTTTATCTTTATGGGTGTATAAAGTAATATTTATTTTGGAAAAGTGGAACACGAAAAGCAAAAATAAACACATACAGTGGAACCTTGAATTGTGAGCATAATGAGTTCCAGACGCGTGCTCATATATCAAAACACTCATAAATCAAAGCAAATTTCCCCCATGAGAAATAATGGAAATTCAGACGATTTATTCTACAACCAAAAAATATTCATTAAAAATAATGAATACAAAATATAAAGTAAAAATAAAAAAAATTACCTGCCCTTTACCATAGAAAAAAAGTCAAATTTAACCCTGACATAGCAGTACAGTGGAACCTTGTATTACGAGCATAATTTGTTCCGGAAGTGGGCTCGGATTCCAAAACACTTGTAAACCAAATCTAATTTTCTCATAAGAAATAATGAAAACTCAAATTATTCGTTCCACAGCCCAAATAAATAAATACATAAAAATAATTGACACAATATATAAAGTAAAAATAAAACAAATTAACCTGCATTTTACTTTAAAAAAAAAAAAAATCCCAACAGATAAGTGTTTCCATTTGTGCACGCAGGCGCCGTGTATTTGTGTGTATATGTGGAATTAGCCCCTCCCCTCACCTTGTCTTACACAGTAAAACTCCTCCTCCCTCCCTGCCCCCACCTCGCTTTTTAAGTTTCACAACAAACACACACACAACGGAAAGACTGTTGCTGTAAAGTAAAAAAAAAAAAAAATGATCCAGTACCTTACCTTTGAAAAGAATCGTGAAAGACCTGAGTTTTCTGTGTAAAGCAGAGAGTGTCTGCGTGTGTGAAGCCGGGGAGGGGGGTGTAAAGGCGAGAGTGTGTGTGTGTGTGTGTCGGTGTCAAATTACACGCGCGCACGCATATGAGACACGATGAAACAGAGAGGGAGACGTTGATTCTACCAGTAAGAGATGAGCACTAAGACCCAGCAAGGGAGACGATTGCCCACAATTTCGCAGTGCAAGAGAGAGAAAAATCATTGGCTCAGTTGTGATCACGTGACGCTCGGTATCAAAACAAGAGTGCATGCGTGATACATGATACTCGGCACTTGTAAACCAATACTTGCTCGGTTTTCAAGTGAAAATTTTTAAAAAATCTTTGCTCGTCTTGCGGAACACTCGCAAACTGCGTTACTCGCAATCCGAGGTTCCACTGTATATCCATTGCTGTGTGTTTGTGCACATGTTTGAAGCTAAAGATGACTTCCACCCGCCCTCTCGTCTTACACAGTTGCCCTCCCACCTCTCTTATTTGAGGCTGCTGTGTGGGACGACTTTCACACACACACACACACACACACACACACACACACACACACACACATACACACATTAAGGGAAACACTGCTTCATCAGGAACTTCTAAACTTCTACTTTTAAGTAAGATTTTTTGTATTTTAAGTAAAAATAAAACAAATTAACCTGCATTTTACCTTCGTGAGTGTTATTCAGAGTAGTGTTGAATCAGAGCAGTGTTTCCGTTAGAGTGCGCGCGCGTGTGTGTGTGTGTGTGTGTATGTGTGTGTGTGTGTGTGTGTGTGTGTGTGTGTGTGTGTGTGTGTGTGAAGGCAAGAGAAGGAGGGAAGGGGCACACAACAAGGAAACTCTCTAATGACATTTGCTTTTGCTTTACGCGTGAACACTTGTGTTATAATAAACAGTACACATGTGCACTGACGTTGACTATACGAGTGACGCACGCACACTGAGACAGAGCATGGGAGATGATTACCCATGATTCAGTAGCGCGAGAGAGAGGAACCATTGGCTCAGTTGTGATCATGTGGCGCACTGCATCAAACAAGAAGCGCACAAGTGATATATAATACTCAATGATACTTGGTACTCGTAAAATAAAGACATGCTCGTTAATTAAGACAAAATTTATTTAAAATTTTGCTTGTTTTGCGGAACGCTCGCAAACTGGGTTACTTGCAATCCGAGGTTACACTGTGATCTTTATTGGACAGAAACTTTAAAAATAATATTTTTTTTTTTTTACTTTTTACTTTCTTTTGCCTAAACATCAATAAAACAGTGTAGCATTGCCATCTTACAGCACTCACACACACACAAATAAATCTACATAATACTGAGCACACACAAGACATCGGTCACACAAAAATTAATCTACACAAACTAAAATTAAGGTCATGACACACACTTGAGAGACAATGCACACACTCAGGAGAGAGTGTGTTCTTTTCTGTATGATGTTTATAAATATTGGTTCAAATATATACAGTACATGTGTGTTCATCTATAAAACTGTCAAGAGCTTCTCTTCTTATTTTGTAAAATCATGACAGAGGTCTTAACATAATCATCTAACTAGAGCTGAAACGATTCCTCGAGTAAATTGAGTAATTCGATTACAAAAAAATGATAGAGGCAAAATCTTCTGCCTCGAAGCTTCGGTTACTTAATTTTAAAAGCATGTGTTATGTTTTTGCGCAATTATTCATTGACAGCATGCTTTTGACAAAGTGATCGTCCGGATGCAAGCTGCCAGTAAAGACCAACGAAGAAGAAGTGCTTACGTCACCCACAAAGCGGAAGGAGACGCAAACAGTTAGCTGTGTGTTAATTTGCGTTCTGTTGCAGGCTGCAAAATGGAAGGGAGAGATAAAAATATCAGCAAGCCAAAAGAAAAAGAAACCAGCAAGAGAAAACAACAGAAATCGTCAATAAAGGCTTGTATGTTATGCCTGAGATGTAGATTTGGAAACTTTTAGTTCTAAAAGTTTAGTTGCACACCTTAGTGTTTTTGTATAATTATTTATTTCAATGTATGCCTTTGTTTTTTTGATCCTTCAAGTCATTTGAAATACCTTTCTTTTTAGTTTTTGCACCCGAGAAAAGGCTTTAAAATAAGAATGTATGGCACTGTAATGCACTTAATTAATCTCAGGCAACTTTAATATCCCTAATCTCACCTATGCGGTTTCGCGCGGTGGCCGGATGTACCATGCATCATGATTCACCGTGAGTTTTGGTGCTGCGATTACGTTTCCATCTTTCTGCACAAAAAATGAACCATCCTCTTATGTTAGCTTTCTGTTACTATCTCTTATGTTAACGGGTCAGTTTTGACCCGTGTCTTTAATCAGCCATATTACCCTCAAAACAATTATTTATCATCCATTTTGTCCTTACCTCTTGTTTACTATGTTACGCTTCCTTGTCCATTAAAAGAATGTTTTAAAACATTTTTGCTGTGACCTCATGAGCTTTTACTTTAACAGCATACCTCTTGCTTTCAAAAAAAAAAAAAAAATTAAATGAACCTCAGGAGAATTATTTAAATAAATAAAAGGTTGTTATGTTACCTGACTATTACTGAGGGGTATTAAAACACATCTCTTAAATACATTTGTTATATAAATTTTTTTAATTATAATATTAATTACTATAGTAATATCTATGGTGTTACAGGTCAAATTTGACCCATATATATTTATTTCAAAGAAAAAGGCAAAAAAAAAAGTATTTTCAAAAAATAACTTTAACATAAATGGAAAGCTAAACAAGTAAATCTCAAAATGTGGATTTGCAAGATCAAACAAACAACGAACAATCAAGCAAATCAAATCAATAGAAATAAGGCACTAGTTCCAAAAAACATCTTTGTGTGCAAGAACATGTATGTGGATTTAGATGCATGTGTGGCAAAAAGTGACACTTTTAGTGTGTTCTTTGCAAATATATTTTTTGCAGTAGAAGCAGAGTAGGTTTGTTTTTCTGTCTTTACTGCTAGGGCAGACAAGACACCTCTTTCTTTTAGAATCAGGTGGCCTCAGTGGGGTTGTGGCTGTGGCTGTGTAGGTTGAGTTGAGGCAGTGCTAGTCGAAGAGGATGCTGGCACTCATGCTCTTTGTGTTGCTGATGGTGTGGAAGGAGTGCTACGTGAGCTCTGCAGCTGTCTGACCGCTCTGCAGCGGCTGGGTCCCGGGGCACCTGTTCCCTTTGCTCAATGTGTGCCTTGACAAGGGATCTTCCTAACTCCTTAAGAAACATTCTCCGCTTGTTATTTCTGGTTGAGTTCTACCCTAGGTGAATGTGGGTCCACAACACAAATGCATCGTATGCAGACACATCTAGAATGTTATAAAACACAACCATTGGCCATCTTCTGGTCATTCTCTGGCAAGTGTAGGTGGCAGTCAGCTCCAGGTTGTCCAGGTTGTCTACTCCACCTTTGTTTTTATTATAGTCTAATATAATTATGGGCTTTTTGTCACTTGCTGATGACACAGCTGCGTCTTTGTGGACATAAGTATCACACTCCAGTGTTTTTTTTTGGAAAATATGAAACAACTGTGGTGGTGTCTGTAAAAGCAAATTTTGAAGAAAGTGGAGCCCTGTCCTTCACCTGCAAAGTTTCGGCAGGCAGCTCAGGTTTATTTTATTTTTTTTACCCACCATGGTAAGTTTCTACCTGAGAAGTTCTTGTTCAAGGTCATAGCTGGTAAAGAAATTGTCACATGTGATTTTGGGACCCCGCAGTCCAGTAGTCATATCGAGGACTACACGTTTTCCTTGTTTTTTCTCAGGAATGCCACTTTCATATTTGCCTGTGTAAATCTGCAGATTCCATGCAAAGCTGGTTTTGGCATCACAGGCTGCCCAAGTTTTTATGCCGTAGTTCCCTGGCTTACTAGGCATGTACCGCCGGAAAGGGCATTTTCCACGGAAAGGGACAAAACGTTCATCTACTGTTACCTCTGGCCCTGGGTTGAACATCAGTGGAAGGAGCTGCACCCACCTTTCTCGGACATCCCTGATGGGAGCAAGCTTGTCAGATTTTTCTCTAGTTTCTCTGTTGTCAAATCTAAGGACTCTTGATATAATTCGAAATGACTGAAGTGACATTATTGCCCGGAAAATATTTCTGCCTGTTGACACATCCCAGAGACTATCAGTGGCCTCATTGCTGGATTTGTAAACACCGGCAAGAAGAAGAACACCAATATAAGCTTCCAGTTATTCCTCATCAATTTCATTCCACATGTCGCCATGAAATTTTTTTCCTTCAAAGTTTGTCATAGCAATCATGACTTTCTATAGTGACAATGGCATAAACAGATCAAAACATGTCTTGATCTCACTTACTCTCGTCAAAGCAAATCTTGTGATTCCAGGGGTCATTTTGATGACATTTGCAGCAGCAGCTGCCCTGCCATGTAAGTCAGGAGGTACTGAGCTCTAACAGATGTTACCACTTTAGGATTTGAACATTTCAGCAGGAGTGAGTGCAGCTTCAGCATCGGTAACCTCTTCATCAGACTCATCAGATGTGTCTGTGCCTTCTGGTAGATACTCTACAATGTCTTCCTCCTCGGAAACCTGCTCATCTGTATCACTATGCTGTTTTGTGTCCTCTGCCTCATTTTCAGAAAAGATATGATCCAGAGCTTGGCTTCCTGTAAATCTTCTTCTCATTTTTGACTGCTGCAAACAGGAGATGTGTACTCTGCAAATCACCAACGCGAAACTCCATTTGTCTTATGCAAGCCTTACAGGTCTGAACATGTCTGTGTTTATTTGTTTGTTTTGTTTGTTCAGGTAAGGAGACACACAGGCAAAGAGAGAAGCCCTGCAAAGTGTGTTTATGATTGTTGTTTTGACCCTAACTATTGTTTTATAACCTTAAATTGAAACTGGGTCAAAACTGACCCCACCAACACAAAGGAAATAATTTTCACCAGAGCATTTATAATTTAGTACAATTGTTTTATTTTAATTAAATACAGATTCCTGACAAAGTCAAAAAGCCATGATGCAATGAACAAAATTAGGTTGTAGTTTTATGCATTTAAAAAGTAAAACGGGTCGGTGCCGACCCTAACACAAGAGGAAGGTTTTAAACATGTTTAAGCCGCCTTAAAAACATGGTTAAACGTGTTTAATTTTTTTGGCGGACATTGCAGAAGTTCGTGGAATGTCGGCGGGCAGTCGAGGCAGCTTCACGGTGCCTAACATCGTATCTCACTGCGAGTCAAACCGCTATTCCTTGTATTGTGAATAATGGCAATGTTTATTTTTGATAAAATGCTCTATGCATTTAAAAAATAAAAGTAGATTTTTCTAAAAAGAAAACCAATTAATCTTTGTTTCTCTTATGTATTTTACATTGCTGTTTAATTGAGCAAAAGGACATTTTATACGATTAATCGATTACATTTTTGGTAGAATACTCGATTACTAAACTATTAAATCTTTATTTTTTATTCTAAAGCACTCCACATCCTGATCATGTGCTGCAGAAAATGTGATAAAAATCAGTTATCAGTAAATGAAATGATTTGTGAATCTTTGATCTTTGATCTTTTTTTTTTTTTGGTTCTTATTCACACCCCACAGGTGTGAAACGTCCCAATCAATAATTATGCATCACCTCAATAATTACACATTTAACTAGCCATTATTTCATGTTTTCTCACTAGAGCTGTGAAAAAAGCATGTGTGTGTTAAAAGAGCACAGATGTGTGTTCTGATCGTGTTTACATCAAATACACTCTCTGTTAGAAAAGTACAGTACGTTCTGAGTATAAGATTCACACACTTTCCTAGAACCTCAGTGTTTGTAATGTCACTATTCAACTGCAGTTTATTCAAGTGAAAAGTGATTTCTCTTTTTCTTAAACCCATTGTTACTTTACAATTTAGTCAATGCTCATTCCATCTTAGTAGATAATAACTGGCCTCATTCACCTGCAGGAGCTCAGAGACACCCAAAATAGGCATCAGTAAAGTCTCAGTGAAGATGTGATAGAAAACTCCATCAATCAATGCCAGACACCAAAGTCCCTGTCTGCGTGTATCTGTGACATCATCAGCTCTAAATCGTCTGAGCACAGATCATGTAACATGTATTGCTCTCCATCTGTGGCTTATTGTGCCTAACATTAGCCTAAGAAAGCATTTAGAGTTACTGTTTGTTGTAACTGTTACAATGATGTAATTTATTTTGTACATAATTTATGTACGGTATGTTTTCTCCCACATAACATTAATGACTGAGCTGAAATGTACAGTATGTATGATTGTACCTGTGAATTAGTTTTTTTCAAATTATGGTTAATAAATTAAATCTGACATTCTGAATCATGCTGCCTACATTTGTGTAATTTAAAATTTCTGTAATGTCTGTTATTTCCTCATGGTTTAAATAAAAGCTAATCAATAATGTGTCACACTGATCAGTATAAAGTATAATAACAAAAAAAAAAAGAAAAAGAAAAAAAGAAAAGAGCTGTATAATCATAACAATGAGACTTGGTTTGTCATACGATAAAATATAGAAGAAAATAAAAAACTAGTGATAAATGTTCCATGTATAATTAAACCACTCACACACTAACCTGATACAGAGAGTGTGTGTGTGCACCTGCAATGGATTGGCACCCTGTCCAGTACCCTACCTCATACTGTAGTACACACACATTAAGTACTATAGAATCTTGTGAAAATGTAAATACCACATGTCCACATGAGTAGTATGTCTGAATGAAGCCATGAGGAACATTTACAGTAATAGTGATTAGTAACTTTTAGGTAACTGTTTTGTTTTCTGCTGCTTATTTAAAAAAATAACCTTGTAATAGCTGATAAAAATAATCAATATTTGTCGACATCAACTAATATGGAAAAAAGGTATTGTGATATACAGATGCATCTCAATAAATTAGTATATCTTCAAAAAGTTTATTTCACTAATTCAATTTAAGTTAAACTCATAAATTGTAGAGCTTCATTACACACAGACGGATATATTTCAAGTGTTTATTTTATTTTTGATGATTATTGCTTACAGCTAATAAAAACCCAAAATTCAGTATCTCAGAAAAATGTAATATTACTTAAGAGCAATAAAAAAAGATTTTTAACATAGATATGCCAGACACCTGAAAAGTATGAACATGTACAGCACTCAATACTTGGTGAGAGGACTCTTCCTCCAGACTCTGGTACCTTGATCTCCAAATAAAAATGGACTTTGGCCCACTGAGCAACATTTCAGTCCATTTTGTCGCATAGCCCGACCAAGTATTGAGTGCTGTACATGTTCATACCTTTCAGTAGTCGAACATGGTTTTTATTGGTCTTAATTAAAATTAAAAATTTTCTGAGATGATAAATTTTGCGTTTGCTGTAATCATCAAAAATAAAAGAAAGAAACTTTAAATACAGGTAGTCTACTACTTACAAATGAATTCAGTTCCAGGAGCACGTTCATAGGTCAGTTTTGTTTGTAGGTCAGACAAAGTGAGTCTCATATGCCAAATAAATCTGTCCCCTTTCCCAACTTTCCATGTGGCCAAAAACAAAATGAATTTTACAGTAAAATGTTGTCTCTGCCCCTTTAAATCGCGAAGGGAATCCCAGAAGCGATTTTGTCTCAGAGAGAATTTTCCCATAGAAAATAATGGGAAGTCCAATGATTCGTTCCACAACCCAAAAATATTCATATAAAAATTATTAATAGAAAATATAAAGTAAAAATAAAACTAATTAACCTGCACTTTACGTTTAAAAATAATCACTTCCAACAGGAGAGGACGAGGAGGAGTGCAAGACGACTTTTACACACATGCGTGCACACGCACACATGCATACACACCGATGTTGACTTTACTGCAAACTGGGAAAATTCTCTCTGAGACAAAATCGCATCTGGGATTCCCTTCGCGATTTAAAAGGGCAGAGACAACATTTTACTGTGAAATTCATTTTCTTCGGCGCAGTGACAAGTTTGCGAGGAGAATCCCGGATGCCATTCTGTAAAATTTTTCAAACCGCTTTGTTGAGGATTTCCGAAATTACGATTATTCTCCATCAGGACAACTTTACAGAACGGCCATTTTCTCTCATCGTGCTTCTGGAATGATTCATTGAAACCGGCTTTGAGGCAGACTCATTTCTCCCGCACCCCCACACAATATACCGGATTATAGACATTTTATATATTTACTTAAACTCCCAAAATATTGTATATAATTGTAAAGATTGGCATCTGGTAAACTGCAGTGACTTTTTGTACAATACACATGAGCTACTTCAATGGTTTGTTCACATATAGTACGAACGTTAGTTGTGAACCGTATCTGCTGAAATTCATAACTAGAATGTTTATATGTCGGGAACTACCTGTATATCAGTCTGTGTGTAATAAATCATTATAAAATATGAGTTTCACTTTTTAAATTTAATTACTGAAATAAATAAACTTTTCATTGATATTATAATTTATTAAGACACACCTGTGTGTATGTATATATGTATATATAAACCCATTACTCACAGGGAGAACATGTAAACTCCACATACTGAACAAAGCTAAGTTTCAAATGTAACAGTAGTAACCACTAAGCCACATTGTCACCACAATGAAATACGAATATTAATTGTCAAAAATATCAAAGTGAGAAACAAGTGTTATGTCATCATACAAGTCTCCAATCTGTCTCCACATCAAATTATATTGTTAAATCAAAATCAAAATGTTAAACTACAAACATTATCTTTATTTGAAACATATTTGTTACCTATTAAACAAAAACAGATAATACAATATAATAGAAAAACAATAGTTTTGCCTAAATATTAATAAAACTGGGTAATGTTGCCACATTACAGAAATTAGGGTAATCAGGGTCTTTATGGTTGAAAAAAAATGAAAGTTTCTATAATGAGACGCAATTAAAGTGTAGCTCTTTTATTATTAAAATAAAAAATAAATTAACAAATCTGAAAGCTAAAGTTGCTGCAATACTTTATGTATTATAAAAACAAAAGTAATAAACGGTCACTCACCTGGTACAGACATAGACGGAGTTATAGATGTATCTGTCACAAAAAAAAAAAATATATATATATATTTATGAACTCATTTCAGAAGCCATTATTTAAAGATGTAGTAAGACATTAAAATGTGAAACAGGTTCATAGGTGGACTAAGTCATTTCAACAATCAATACTAATGAAATACAATGTGGAAAACTGATTCAGTGCCTTAATTAATCGAGTTACTATTCTGAAATTTGTAGATCTTTACGTTACTAGGTTACTAACGAAGTGCCATCAGTCAAACACAACTGAGAAGAGTTTTTTTTTTTTCAAGTATTGGAGAAACAGGCCAAGTATTGGAGAAACAGATATGTCTTGAGTCGTCGTTTAGAGATCGTCAATGTCTCTGCTGTACGAACATTTTTTCTTTTGTGTAAATTTGCTTTGATATAAGAGTGCTTTTGATTAATAGCACATTTATGGAATGAATCATGCTCACAATCCAAGGTTTAACTATATAGTGCTAGAAAATAATAATTCTGATGTACACAACCTTATTTATTACTCTTCAGTCAATCATCAGTGGTACAGATGAGAGTGGTGCTTTCTACCCACACGCAGCTTTTTCCGAGCTCCGGCAGACTGACAGATTTTCCAGCTTAATCCAGCTTTATGTTCAAACTTTGTCCTCTTATGAAGAGTGAACATATAACAGATAAGTATTTTTAAATATATTCACTCGAAACGCCTGTTATATCGTTAAGATTTTATTCTTTTGCAGCACACCGCTTCTAGCCGGCTATTCCATTAGCATCGCTAGCCCATTAGCCCTGCTATCACAAGTTTGCCTATGCTTTTTTCACGCAGTTTTTAAACACCATGTCGGTTGTGCGTCTGCCGCTGATTGCAGGTGAGGATACATTGGAGCTGCACTCGAATTTGGAGATGGAGACCTTGGAAAAGCAGATCCGCGACCTTCAAGTGAAGCTGGCCCAGCTACGACAGTAGAAAACCGCGCTGGAATCATCACGGACCGATGCTCACCTGTCCCAGGAAAATTCTCGGCATGACACGAATCCTCCGACAACCTCAACCCCGCATGTATCTCTGTTAAGGTTCAACGCACCAAGGACGCGACCCGCCCAGATTTCGTTCACTCCGGTGCTGGGATACCACGGAGCCTGGATACAGCAGCAGCGGAAGAGGCCCCAGGTGAGGACCTCTCCCCCTCCGCCGCCACCCATCTTCAAGATCTTGACCCAAATGCGCTGATCATCGGAGACTCCATCGTCTGGCACGTCCATGCTACCACTGCTAAAGGTAAGGCCCTGAGGGAGAACTTTGGAGCTGTGGTCCTTCATGCTGGCATGAACGAAAACAGGCTGAGGCAGATGGAGATCAAAAAGAAGGACTTCAGGAGCCTGGTTGAGAAAGTCCGCAGCACATCACCCACAACAACGATCATTGTATCCGGACCGCCAGAGGTTCAGTAGATTATTTGCTTTTAATGAATAGTTACAATCTTGGTGTAGATTACCCTTTGTTGATAACTTGAATGCTTCCTGGAGCATCCTAGGCTCTATCACATTCATGGCCTGCACCCTAGCAGAGCTGGAGCAGCAGTCCTCTCAGACATCATCTCCAGGGCAATACGAACCATCTGACTGGCGGTAAGTCATGTCTTAGATTCCAATCATAATAGCCACATTACAACTCACATTGCACATTGCTCGTCCTGTAGAAACTGTGTCTGTTCCCCGAATAGTGAGAAAAAAAAAGAATCAATTCGTTAAAATCGCTCGAAACAATCCAATAACCTTAAAACCAGAAAAAGGCCAAATAAGTAATCGAAATCTACCTCTAAAGTTTGGGCTTCTCAACATTAGATCGCTTGCGCCTAAAGCACTTATTGTTAATGAAATTATCTTAGATTATTGTCTCGACGCACTCTGCCTCACCGAAACCTGGCTTAGACCAAATTAATATATTAGTCTGAATGAGTCTACTCCATCAGGATATTTCTATAAGCATGATGTACTCACTGTTACTGAGAAAACAAGGCCCAGGTTCAACTTGTTTGAAGTGCTTATCATTAATGTTGCACTCAGTGAAATACATAATAAGCACTTGCTATATTTTGCCCTGACAACTGTGTACAGACCCCGAAGGCCCTACACTGATTTTCTTAAAGAGTTTGGACATCTGCTGTCAAACCTATTGATTAACTCTGCCAAAGTATTGATAGTAGGTGACTTTAACATTCATGTAGACTATGCTAATGACGCTTTAGCACTCGCATATACGGATTTGCTAAATTCCTTTGGGGTTAAACAAAATATAAATGGACCAACTCACCGCTTTAATCATACACTAGATTTAATTAAATCCCATGGTATAGATGTCTCTAATATAGACATTCTACCTCAAAGTGATGATATCACAGACCATCACCTCCTGATATATACTCTACCTGTAGAACAGATTAGCTGTGTCTCCCCACATTATCAATTTGGTAGAAACAGTAATCTGACTACTAACGACAGATTCATAAGTAATCTGCCGGATCTGTCCCAATTTCTTATTAGACCCCTAAATGCAGACGATCTAGATGAAGTGATTAGCAGCATGGGCACTGTTTTTACCTATACATTAGACACTGTTGCTCCCATCAGATTAAAAAAAGTCAGAGATAAAACACTTGCACCATGGTTCAGTAGTCATATCCGTGCCTTAAAGAGAGCAACCCGTAAACTCAAGAAAAAAAAAAATGAAGAAAAACTAAATTAGAAGTTTTTAGAATCACGTATAAAGATAGTATGTGCAGCTATAGGGCCGAGCATCTGAGCCAACTAATAGCAAGAAACCAAAATAATCCCAGGTTCTTATTTAGTACAGTGGCTCGCCTAACAAAACCTAAGATATCTGCAGGGAGTATCCCATCACAGTTTAGAAGTGAAGACTTCATGAACTTCTTCAATGAAAAAAATTGATAGTATCAGGAAGAAAATAATGGAAGTTCAACCTCTAACAGCATCTCATGATGCTGTGCAGTGTAAAGCATCACATTTAGATTTTCAGTGCTCTACAGGTATAGGACTGGAAGAGCTGTATAAACTCATCATCTCGGCTAAATCAACAACATGCTTGCTAGATCCAATCCCAACCATATTTTTAAAAGAAGTGATACATATGGCCGGAGAGACACTTTTAAACATTATTAACTCTTCATTATATCTAGGTCACGTCCCTAAATCTTTCAAGTTGGCAGTTATTAAGCCTCTTCTTAAAAAGTCTAATTTAGACCAGATTGAAATAACAAATTACAGACCGATTTCAAACCTTCAGTTTATATAAAAAAATATTAGAAAAGGTAGTATCAGCCTAAATATGTACATTCTTGCAGAAAAACAATATCCTTGAAGAATTTCATCAGGTTTCAGGCCCCATCATAGTACAGAAACTGCACTAGTTGAAATTGCAAATGACTTGTTTTTAGCTTCAGACCAAGGCTGCATCTCGATACTAGTCCTATTTGATCTTAGTGCTGCATTCAACACTATATATCATAAGATTCTCATAGATCGTTTACAAATTCACATAGGTATTCAGGGACAGTCTTTAAAATGGTTTAGATCCTACCTGTCTGATTGATAACATTTTGTAGATCTTAATGGAGAACAGTCTGGTGTAATGCCAGTGAAGTATGGGGTCCAACAAGGGTCAGTTTTAGGACCTCTGCTGTTCTCAATATACATGCTTCCCTTGGGTAACATCATCAGAAGAGATGTGATTAGTTTCCATTGTTATGCTGATGATACCCAGTTATACATCTCCACAAAACCAGACGAAATACCCAAGTTGTCTAGACTAACTGAGTGTGTTCAATATATAAAAGATTGGATGACCGATAATTTTCTTCTACTAAATTCAGATAAGATATTCAGAGATATTACTTATTGTCTCAAAAACCAGTACACAACAGCTCTCACAATTCAGCTTGCGTTTAGAAGGATGTACTATTACTACCAGCTCGACAGTGAAAGACCTGGGCGTAATATTAGACAGTAACTTATCCTCTGAAAATCATATTTCCAATATCACAAAAACAGCCTTTTTCCACCTTAGAAATATCGCCAAGCTTAGGAACGTTTTATCTGTATCTGATGCAGAAAAATTAGTTCATGCATTCATGTCCTCCAGACTGGACTACTGTAATGCATTACTGGGTGGCTGTCCTGCATCCTCAATAAACAAGCTACAGCCACCAGGGTTCTCACTAGATCTAGAAAATATGATCATATAACCCCAATACTATCATCCCTGCACTGGCTACCTGTTCAGTTTAGAATTAATTACAAAATACCCACATATCTAGCCAGTCTTCTGACACGTTACAATCCACCATGCTCCTTAAAATCGCAAAACTCCGGACTTCTGGTAGTTCCCAGAATATTAAAATCTACAAAAGGAGGTAGGTCATTTCATATTTAGCTCCAAAATTTTTTAAATAGCCTTCCTGATAGTGTTCAGGGCTCAGACACAATTTCCCAGTTTAAGAGTAGACTCAAGACACATCTCTTTAATCTGGCATACACATAATTCATCAACATAATGAATACCTCATACTCCAGTACATCTATCCTAAATGGCAACTATGCTAATTCTTTCCACCTGTTCTTCCTTTCTCTACCCATTTTGCCAGCTTCAGTAGACAGAGGCCAATCCTGCGAGTACCCTGAGGCATCCAGAGAAGGACCCGCTCCGGCTGGATTCTGCTTTATGATGGCTTGGAGCTACACATACTGGTCCTGAGCTCCCAGTGATCCAGACCCCCATCTGCCCTCTGCACCTGCTGACTCATCCCTGTGCTGAACTGGACTTTGTGTTAATTTAAATATCTTCTGCTATATTGAACTTTCAGCTGTATAACACACACAATGTTATATAATCTCTGTTATCTGTTATCACCCAAATGAAGATGGGTTCCCTGTTGAGTCTGGTTCCTCTCAAGGTTTCTTCCTATTGCCATCTCAGAGAGTTTTTCCTTGCCACTGTCGCCGTCACCCTTGGCTTGCTCATCAGGGACAATCTCATTATCTAGTCACATTTTTCTCACACATACACTGAAAAAAATGACTTTTTGGTGCGGTAAAATATATTAAATTAACCAGCATAATTTTTACATGGTAAAAATTAATTTCAAGGAGAACTAGAATTTCCAAAATAAAAGTTAACATACCTACACATTTAATTAATGTAATAAATTAACTGAGTGGAAAGAGTTAAATATTATTATGTATTTACTTGTAATATTTAAATGTTTTATAGTCACTGCACATAAACCTCGTAATATTAAGTAAGTTTTACTTTGAAAGTTTAGTTAAAATTTCTAATTACACCGCGCATGCGTGTTTGGAGACGCTGCACCCGCGCTATGGATCAGTCAGAGGTACTGCGTGGTGTGGCTGCAGCTGGAGTCTGTGGTGTTCGAGGTAAGTTTACCTTTCTGTTTTGGATGTGATTCTCGTTTTCCTGACTTCTAATTAATGTTCATCTTAATCTCAGGATGTACAATTAGCAATATTTCAGTTTTTATAGTGTAGAGATTCACGTGATATAAAAATCTGAACCTACGGAAACCCCCAGGGGTCATGTGGTAGAATAATAATAATAATAACTAACCGAGCGTGCGGATTAATAAACTGAGATGTGTGATTCTTACCCCCATCCTCGTGAAAACGGCGTGTTCAGAGAAAGGTTCGCCCGTGAGAGTTTGTGCTCGGACCACAGCTTCTACAGATTCTAAAATTGGCACTGTTACCGTTTTTTAATCACTGGAATGGAAGAGATTTTCCATATCATAATATGCATTGCGCTGTTTTTAATCAATACACAACCCATGATTTTTTATGCTTCATTTAAATGTGTAATCTGTAATTTGTTTATTAAATGTAAAATCTTGTTAACAGATGTTTCTATCAACAGGACTACTGTACTGTATATTTAAAAATTTGGATACAGTGCAGAAAGTTAATTTAGGACTCTATAGAAGATACTGTCCTACTTATCACATTGAGGCAAGTATAAATCTATAGACATATTTGCTTGCTATAATGTTGCTGTTATTTTTATTTGTACTTCATTGCAAAATATAAAATAGTGGTTAGGTGTTTTATACCATTGTTGTAGTATAACAAATTGTGTATGTTCATTTATAGATAGATCTCACTCTGCATTGGACACAAGCATATACCAAATGCAAATGAATACATATGAACATAAAGGTTTGTAGCATCATAAAACTGAGTAATTATTGAAATAATTCATGTTTGGGTGAACTAAATACAAACTCAGCACTCATCATATGATTTCCTAACAGTGTAAATGTGCAAAGTAATCAGGCTATGAAGTGTAGCCAACTCATGCAATGTTCTACAAATGTTTTACTGATGCAAGATTATTGCTAAAGCAATTTAACCCAAGTTTAACAATCTGAAGTGTATGAAAAGATGATCATTTTTTATTATGTTCTATTATTATGAGAAAAGTGTAAGTGTAAGTTTGTGAGTAAGTGTAAGTTTGTGTAAGACAGCACAGGTGATGGAAGCAATTACATTTTTGTTTATCAAAATAATTATCTTTATCTTTTTCTTGTAAATGTTATACAGGAGGACAGACGAAGTGATGCCTGTTTGCACCATCTTAAAATCCTCGTAGTCCGTACTGTTGAAGGGGAAGAACCGGATGATGTATCCATTATACTTGAAGGAAAGGAAATTTCGCAAGAATGTGGCAATACTGCAAAGTCATGTGCACTGCTTACTGTTCCTATGGATGCAAAATTTAACTGAATGCACTTTTATTAAAAAGACAACCTGTATCGAGACTGTTAATGTCAAAAACATTCTGTAATGTTGGTGAATAAACTGTTTAATAATATTTTTGTTTTGTGATAAAATTTACTTAAAATTTACGCAAGCAAATTGTTACGAGGATTTTATGAAGTAAATCGTACAAGTCCTTTTTGAAATAAACACTTCTATGTTTTGCTTGAATCAATATAATATGAGTTTTACCTTTTGAATTGAATTAGTGTTATTGAAATATAAATATAAAAAAAAAAACTAGGTACTGTTGCCACGAATTTCACAGAAATTAGGGGAATCAGAGTCTTTATAATTAAAAAAATATGACAATTAGAATTAAACAGAAACAAACTATAAAGTTTCTATAATGAGAAACAATTAGAGCGTAGGTCTTTGATAAACAAATGAACAAATCTGAAAGCTGAAGTTGCTCCAGTACTTTATGTGTTATAGAAACTAAAGTAATAAACTGTCACTCACTTCTTACGTTCGTAGAAATTGGGTCAGTAGACGCTGTCACAAAAAAAAAGAGAAAAAAAAATTACATATGTATGAACTGATTCTAAAAAAAAAAAAAAAAAAATCTTTAAACATGTAGCAAACACATTACATATATATAACAAAAAAAAAATAATAATAAAAAAAAACATCCAGTAAAAAAAAAGAATAAATAAAAAATAAATAAAACGACAGGCAATTCTGAAAAAAAAAAAAAAAAAAACACATATAACATGCACCTCCTCTATAAAATTATCGACTGACCTGCTGTCTCTCTCAGTGTCACCTCAATATAGCAAGATGTCCCTTTCTCTTGGGACATAAACATAAGACCTCTGATTCTTTGCAGGAATGGCAGTCATGGCTTCATCATGCCTATTCAGTAACTTCCTTATTTGTTCTGGCGAGCTAATTTCACTATGGGTTCGTCTGGTTCTGACATTGTGAGATAAAAGTTTTTTGAAAACTTAAAAAGAAGCTCTAAAAAGGATAAAGGCTTAAGGTCCTTCCAACCAGTTCCTTGTTAGTGACAAATCTGACAAAACTAAAAACAGTAAATTACACCCCTAAAATCCTATGGTACAGTTCACTTACTCTCCAACTTTAGTCTTAAGTACTATAAATGCAAACATTACATTTGTTGCATTTTAAAACTAATACACATCTGAGAGCACTGACCTGATACATTAACTCACACTATACAAACAATTGCACAATTAAAAACTTGCACCCCCACAAATTACTGCAAACAAACATCAACATCCAGGAAAAACACGATTACAAGAAATCTGCAATACTATCCAAACATTTCAATTTAATTTATGAACTGAATATTTTACCTGGAGAGCACTATGTGTGTAGCCTATCCCCATTTGCATTCTCTTGTGATGACATCACCAATCATCTCTTAAAGAGCCCCTGCATCCATTCTCACCAGACAGGTAGGGTGCAGGAATTAATTCTCCTTTTAACTACCACCCCGCTACTTAAATATAAGATCATACTGTAGTTTATTTCAAATGAAGACATCACCAAAATTATATGGTGACTTAGGCCATGTGTCAGGGAAGAACCCCTAGAGGGCGCCTTGCTCCCTGAGACTCTCTGTATTTCTGGCTCAAAATTAGACTTAATTTCCCATGTTGCACTTCTCAATGGTTTTCACCTGCACCTAGTTCCCTGCTCTGATTTATATAAACTGTTAATCTCTGCTGTTTCATCAGGTAGTGTCTCACATTTGTTTGTGTACTGGGGTCCGTTCTTCGTACGTCGCTAACTCAGTTAGCTGGATTTGATTGTTGTGGATTTGTCCTGATCTTGGATTGTTTCGTTCTTCGAAGCGAATCTCACGCTTGCTGTCATAGCAACATGTCCGTAAGCTTAAACCTGCTCGGGAGCAGGTTTATTTCATGTAAACAGGATTTAAGCTGCGCTCCTGACAGGTTATGATTGGTTGAAATTGCGAGAATTGGTTAAAGAGCATGACTGATGCGGACTGACTCACGTGGGAAAAGAAAAGTATCTTGCATGAATATATGGACGGATGTATTTAAACATAAATACAGTGTATGTATACATGTGTGTGTCTGTGGTCATCATTCGTGTGTTAATCTCCGTGTGGGTCTAATAATATGTAACATTCTAGCCCCCGATTGCGTCTATATAAGTGGAGGTGATTTTCTCAAATCTGTCGCAGCCATGTCTTGTCCGTTTATGAGAGAGCAACCGGTTACTGAAGGTGTGAGGATTATTCACAGTTTTTCTTTTTCAAATTCCTCGTGTATTGCGTGATAGACAGGATCCTTTAGCACAGCATCACAATATACTTCTTACTATACTTGTTCTTCTACTTCACTTTTACCACGAAGAATGGACCCCTGGTGTCCTCTTGTTATTGTCTTAACTCTAACTTGTTTCTGTTGTAGTTGGTTTGGGGTTCAGGGATCCATTCTTCATACGTCGCTTGAAACATCCGAGATGAATTGACAGATCTAAGATGAGGTCATCGTGCTAATTACGATGCAGCTAATTCGGTTCTTCGAGCACATCTGTTGTTGATGCTTAGTATACTGTAGCTGGATTGAGTTGTCTAGGATTATTGCTTGTTCGTGCGTTTGTTTAAAAGGTGATATGCATCGACAGTAGAAACACTGATGACAACCCCTGCGATTGGTTGACGAAATGCCAAAAGAGCAGCTCTTTTTTTCTTTCTTTTTTTTTTCTCAAGCGGAGCAAGAGCTTTTATTAGAGGGTTATGGAGAATTTCAAACTTTAATAAAGATAATTTAAAATAAATTTATTAAATATGTAAGTGCTGCCCATGTTACATGTTATATGTGTGTGGACTCTCAAATCCTGTTTGTATTAATTTAAAGTTAGCTGAACAAATTTTATAATTTAAGTAATCATAAGTACTTGAGTAACCGTAACAGTAAGTGTCACCTCAAAGTTTCAGCAATTTAAAGCTAAAGAGCACTGGTGGCTCAGTGGTAAGTGTTTCGCCTGCCGCATGAAAGACCCGGGTTTGATTACCGCGCTGGATTGAATTTACTTTATTTGCAACAAATTCAAATATTGATAGTTCTGTTTACTTAAAATTACTTTTAAAAAATTATGTAACTGATTACCTCAAATATTTAGAGTTTTGCCACCTTTGCCACCAAGTAGAAGAACAAGTATAGTAAGAAGTATATTGTCATGCTGTGCTAAAGGATCCTGTCTATCATGCAATACACGAGGAATTTGAAAAATTCTGTGAATAATCCTCACACCTTCAGTAACCGGTTGCTCTCTCATAAACGGACAAGACATGACTGCGACAGATTTGAGAAAATCACCTCCACTTATATAGACGCAATTGGGGGATAGAATGTTACATATTAATTAGACACACACGGAGATTAACACACGGAGATTAGCACACGAATGATGACCACAGACACACACATGTATACATATACTGTATTTATGTTTAAACACATCCATCCATATATTCATGCAAGATACTTTTCTTTTCCCCGTGGAGGCAGTCAGTCCGTGTCAGTCATGCTCTTTAACCAGATGTGACCTCGCCATTTTAACCAATCATAACCTGCCAGGAGCGCAGCCTAAATCCTGTTTACATGAAATAAACCTGCTCCATAGCAGGTTTAAGCTTACGGACATGTTGCTATGACAGCAAGCGCGAGATTCGCTTCGAAGAACGAAACAATCCAAGATCAGGACAAATCCACAACAATCAAATTAGCGACGTACGAAGAATAGGCCCCAGTTTGGTTGTCTTTGTAATTTGTTTCTTAAAGTCTTAACATCTGCAAATATGCCTTGCCTGCATTCCACCAACTCTGACACCATTGTTATGCCTTGACTAAGACTAAACTCTGATTTTATTTCCTTTCAGATGTTGTTATTTACTCCTCTATTGATAAGCACACAGAAGCCTTATATGGAGTCTTTATCAGCACAAATATCTCTCACATTCAGATAATCAGAGAATTTTCAAAATACCAAGCCATTCATTCATAAACACTGAAATGCTTTGAAACTTCCTTGATTAGACGGAGAAAATTAATTCTAGGTAATGTGATTCTGATTATTATTTGAACTGTTAGAGCAGCAACTCACTGCTGTGTATTATTCAGTGGTCAATGTCTGCTTCACCCACAAACACCTGTGTCAGCAGCTGTGTTGCTAAAATTTGGGCTCATATCTTTAGAAATATCTCTGTGTGTGTAGAGTGTAGAGCATTTACCCATATCTTTCTCTAAAAAGTTTCTTCGTCTTTAATGTGGACTTTTCTCCTAGCCTTTTTCTTTTTGCTGTCCATGCTGATTAAATCTTTACACTCCAACTCTAAACCTGTAGATTTGTCATGTGACCTGCCTATAATCAGTCAGCCAATCAGGGATCTCCGAGGGCCGCTCCCACTATGGTAACGCAGGTGCATGTGTTAGGGTATGTGAGTAAGTGGCTCAGGGTGCAGCTCTCTCTTTAGAAGTGTACTTCCTAGGGTTCTCCCAGTTCCCTGCTCTGTGTGCAGATAATGTCGGTTACTGGAAGCTTCCCTCAACAAAATTCCACTATTCTGAACAACCAGCATTGAAGTATTGAATATTTATTCAAATGAAAACTGATACAATTAACAAACATAAATAAACATGTATAACTTGTAAATATATTTTGATTAATAAATAAATGTACAGAGATGTATTTATTTATTGACAAATTAATACCCTACATAATACTAAGGAATTCTTGATAAAATTATTGTGTCCTATTAATATTGTCAATAATGATAATAAATATATAAATTCTTTTTCAAGCTCCATTTTCTTTCATGCTCCAGCGAGATGCACTGACTGATGGGAAATTTCTTCTTCTTGTTTTCGGTGAAGTGAAGACCCATTGTTGAGTTGTTCCCTACACTGTTTGCAGTTCTCTTTAAACTGAGCTGTTACCTCCTTATAGTTTAGAATCACACTTAACATAACTGAATACTCTGTTCCGTATACTTCGGAGGGCATCTCAGGCCGATTGGAACACACCTTCTCTCCAGGTATTTTCTGATCAACCTGAAGTACCTTGTGGGGAATTTACAGTTCAGGAGTAACACAATCTTTACTTATTAATCAGCTCTAAGATAATTATGTTTACTGTCTCTGTGATGATCCTGGTCTCAGCTAAACAATAAGCTACATATTTTTATACTGTTGTATTAATATTATTGTAGCTAATCTGTCCTCGCTTGGGGGTGAAGTAGGCAGATCGTAGCTTGACAGTTGGCTAACAAATCCCAGCAAGCAAGTCTCACAGATTAGGATCTTTACTGAAGGAATATGCTGTAAAACCGAAACACACAATTGTAGTGCTTTTCATCAAAATAAATACAGTTGCAAATTATGTAAAATATAATAGTTGCAACTAAAAATATAAAACTGAATGCATTTTCACCAGTGATTGGTATCGTGCTAACCTAATTAACATTTAGTGAAATATAAAATTGGTACAAAACCCAAATAAACTAAACAAAAAGTAAGAGAAAAAACAATGGCCAACTCCAGCAGACAAAGACCAATCCTGCAAGGATCCTGAGGCACCCAGAGAAAGACCAGCTCCAGCTGGATTCTGTTTCATGATGGTTTGGAGCTACACATACTGGTCCTGAGTGATCCTCTTAGTGATCCAGACCTCATTTTGGTGCTGAACTGAACTACATGTTATCTTAGACAAATTCTGTTATATTGAACTTCCAGCTGCCTAACACACATGATGCCTTTATATATTGCCACCTTGGGGAGTTTTTCCTTGCCAACATTATATTTGTAAAATTCTGTTCTCAAATCTCAAAAGATATCATAGCTCACATTGAGCTCTAACAGTTTAGTTTACCTGCAAAAAAAAAAAGTTTAAATTAAAATATCTAAACACTTTCTGCATTTTTCATCCCTGTTCTATGGGTAAACACATTGAAGTTGTATTAGTATTGTACTGTGTATTGAGTTTAGGTAACAGTGTTTATGAAGTGAGTTTGTTGGCTGTAAAGTTTCTAACAATACAAACTGTGTTTCAAACAGTATGTGTGGTTATCAGAGAACTGTTCAACCCACAGATCAAATCAGGTTTTAAGCCACACTTTAGGTGAATTAAGTTATGCATATTTTCAGATTCCTGTTTCAATAAGCTCAATTTTGATACCAGTTTGTTATTGAATCATGTTATGGTTACTGACATATTGCTAGTGTGAATATTACATTCTGTACTTATGTAGTAAACAAGAGGGAACCCTCAGTCTCATTTTGACACCAGGATATCACTGCTCTTCTGTCACAGTTTCTCCAGTGATGGGCAGTGATCTCCACTCACTCAATCTGCACCCTGAAACTGTCAGTCTCATATGCCATTATGGCCTCCTCACCAGCAGGAATGTGAGAGGGTGGGACTACTGAACATGACACGGCTGATACTGCAATATGGATATTCTCTTTTTTATAAAAGGAGGCAAGAAGATCAGTTTGGGCTTCAAGAAAAAAAAAACAGTAAAGTACTAGGAAATGGTGTGCTATGAGTGCCGTGAGTGTGTGCTTTAATGTTAGGAGTGTTCTTTGCCATTGAGCAGCTTGCTGAGGGACATTTGCTAATGGATTGAGTTCACTGCTTTCTTATTTCTTATTTTTGATTTCACTGTACTTTTGCTTTCAGTCAGGGCCAGTTATTGCAACTCTGCCACCATAAAGGTATTGGCCACTGCCTTGACTTCAAAACCCCAGTTATGGACTGCTGCCACAGCCACAGGAAGTATGATTTTTTTTTTTAATAGAGAGAGTATATAGCATAAAAAAATAAAACTTTTTAAATAACGAAAAACAAGGGGATTCTTATGTCTCCATGAGAGACAGGTTTTCTTAAAACTTGATTAAGTGTTACATGACATTAACCAAAGTCAGTTCGGTGCTGTAGACCAGACCAGATTTTGGTTCGGCCTTTGTATTTTGTGCAGTCAGCGGGGAGACCACATACTCTTTCGCCATCAAAATAAACTACACCCAACAAAAGAAGCAGTGTGGAACACGAGAGAGTAGATGATTGCAGAAAGCACGAAGGAAAATGTTAATAAATATAATTATTTATTTTAATTTTGATGATTATGGCTTACAGCTAATGAAAACCAAAAATTCACAGATAATTTAAATTAAAAAAAAAAAAAAAAAAAGATTTTTACAACTGAAAATTATGAACATGTACTGCAATCAATACAATACTTGGTTGGGGCTCCCTTCACATGAATCACTGCAGCAATGCAGTGTGGCATGAAGGCAATCTGTGGTAATGCTAAGGTGTTGGTTTGTTTGCATTAGAGTTTATTGCCATATCAGCTTCCTAGGCTATTTCATGGCAAATGCATATTAAACATTCAAAATTTTAAACAAACCAATATAGTATAAAGTTATAGATATGATGTAGGGGATTTAAGAGGGAGTAAAGCAAATTAAACTAATGTATAAATAAATAAATATCAGCTTATCATATCACTTTGGCTAGAAGGACAAGATTTTATACAAGGTTATTTTAATGTGCTTTTCCTAGAAATTGTAAAAGTTTTTCTGGTTTCATCTTGTAGAATAAGCTGTCTTATGGCATTAAAACTTGGGCCGGTCAAAAGTATATGCTTTATAGTCAGATTAGTGTTACAGTGATGAGATTTTCAAGGAGTTTCCTTGTCCTTCAATAAGAATGCATGGATCAAACTGGTATGGCCTATGCAGCACCTTGTATATACAACTTGATCGTGTCTGGTTCTGAAGGGGTAAAAGCCTCTTTTTCCCCTCCACTGGGCTTATTTCAAATAATTTGTTTTGGCATTCTTTCCATTCTACTTGCCATTTGTTTAATATACATGTATACTGATTGATTAATGGGTTGAGGTCCAAGGGTGAGATTTGAGATTCTCTAATTCTTTCTGTAAGGGCTTGTTTCGCTGCCATGTCTGCTTGTTCATTTCCTGTGATTCCACTATGTCCTGGCATCCAGCAGAAAACAATTATTGTGATTGATTTTCTGTAATTGGTTTGCTTTGACTAATAAATCAGTATTTATTGGGTGATTCGTTTTCATAGATTCCAAAGCTTGAAGGCAGGATATAGAGTCAGGAAATACTAAAACGGCCTGTTCCCTTAACTTTTTGACATGTTCCAGAGCAAGTAACAGAGCCCAGTGTCTTCTGCTATGAAGGAAGAACTTTGGTCTTTGATGTGGATACCGTAGTGTTAGTGGTCTGTTACTGTTGCTGCAGATATGTGGTTGTCCATTTTTCATCCATCAGTGTATATGGGTTTATTGTGGGGAAAAATGCTTCTTATTTAAATGACTTGGTGGTGAGTTTCAGCCCTCTTATTGTAAGTCAGTTCCAAGCTGATGTATGACTTTTCAAAGCTCCAAGGGAGGAAGGAAGTGTGCCTGATTTAGGATGTCAAGATTTATGACAAAATTTTCCATGTGAGGTCTGTTGCATATTCCAATAGGTCTGATATAATTTGGTCTGGCCTCATACAGATGCAAATGTTGTGAGTAAAAGACTGGGTTATGAGCTGGGTTATGTGTATTTGTATTATGTGTATTTGTCTTTATCTTAGTTGCATATCGGAGAGCTAATTTCAAGTGTCTTATTCTGTGTATAGGTTTTGTACCGGTGAGGGCTCCCAGTGCGATTCTCAGTCCATGATGGTGGACAATGTCTAGCATTTGCAATTATGATTTTCTGATGGATCCATAAACGATACTCCCTTAATCCAACCTAGAGCAGAACAATAGTCTGTATAGTCGCAGCAGCACTGTGCAGTCTGAGTCCCATTTCGTTTTTGCTAGTAACTTAATAATGTTCATAATATTGACCATTCGTGTACTTTGTTTATGCATAATTGTAAGCGTCTTTTAATTGCTCATGGTTTTTCCCCTGTAACATATACAGATATCCTCAACAGATATCCTCGATATCCTTGCAGCATATTTGGATCAATAGCATTTATAATGCTATTATAAATAGCATTTACAATGCTATTTATTTGAATCATGAACAGTGTGACATAAAGGATGTTGCTCTAAGGTACTTCTTATTCTTGAATATGCAAGCCTGACAGTCTCCTATTTTAACTCGAAAGCTTCTGTTGGATAAGAACCTGGAGATGAAGATAGGCATTTTATGCAGAATCCAATATTTCCAGGTTTCGTATGCTTTTTTCTAGTCAAAAAGAACAGCTACCACATGTTCTTTTTTAATGAAGTATTTTTGGTATGGAAACAAAGCAATTGTTTAATGTAAGGACAGACGAGCTGCTACTGCCTGTAGGTTGGTATTTATTTTGATGTGACTGTTAATGAAATCATTCCTTCCCAATATAGCTGTGCCGCCTGATGGGCGTTGAATATTTGGGCCAAGTGCATTTAGGGAAGTAAACTGTCTTAGGGACATTTTGCAATTTGGGGAGAGATGGGTCAACTGAAGGCAGAAAGCCAGAGGGTTGACTACTGAAGTTAGGTGTTGTAGTGCTGCAAAATTGGCATGCAGGCCACATACAGTAAGTTAGTGTATTATGTGTCTATCCAGTTTCATGTGAGAAAAAACAAGAGGGTGCCCCTTGTTTCGAACATTTGAAGAGGGGCTCCGGCTTCAAGAGTATGTATTCTCTGTCAATTATATATCTTTAGAGGATCAGTCTTCTTATCTTTACGTTCTTGGGTCATTTTTTATTTTTGTGCAGTTGGTAGGTCTGTTGTGTTATTGTGTGGCTTTGGTCATTTAGCGTCTTGCATTTTGCTGAGATTGGAGTCATTGTCTCCTAAAACTTTTGAGCTTTATCACTTATCCAGGTTAAGTTTGTTTGGAATTCAATAGTCTGTAGTTGTGGCTTTACAACAGCTGCAAAAGTTTTCTCTAGTTTGAAGGTGTGAACTCTTTCAACTAATTTCTGTGCTTCCTTATAGTTTACTTTCTTTGTGATTTTCAACTTTAGGATTTCTTTCTCGTTAATCCAAGAAGGGCAATCTTTTAAGGAAGCTGGGTGGTTCCCTGCACAGCTACTGCATTTAGGTAGTATGTTGAAATCTTCTTCCAGCTTTTCCTCTCTCCACAGTTACAGCAAATGGCTTTTACAACTAGCTGATCCATGTCTGAATTTCTGGCTATTGAAGCATCTCAGAAGGTTAGATATAAACATATCAACCGGACCACTTAAGTATCCTAGTTGAATATTTTCTGGATGTTGGAGTCTGTTGAAGGTTAAGATGCAAGTGCCAGTGTTGATAATGCGGTCTTCCGTAATTGTGGTTCTCTTGACATCTATCACATCTTGGAACTTCAGTTCTGCAGTTATTTCATTTTCCTCCATATCCTCTATTTCCCTGGCATGATTTACTCCTTTACTGTTATTCAGAGTTGGGTGATTAAAAGCTTCTATAGCTACACTGGCATGCACCCTTGTACAGTATGTAATAGGTTTTCAGCTTAGATTTCAGCTTGGCCAGATCTTAGCTTCTTAATATTCTTTACTGTCTTTGCTATATGAGTAATACCTCTCTGTATAGCAAATGGGAATAGTTTAGAGAAGGGCACTTCAGGAGCCAGAGATTCCAGTTATTATTTTTGAGGGAAAGTTGTAGTTATTCCCTAGGTCATAACAGATAACAGATCAAATCTTGATGCGATAAATTTTGTTTTGTGGTTTGAGTTTTTTTGTTTCATCATCTCTACTCTTCACTCACCTTGAAGTCCAACAAGGGGCTGCTCAGAGCTGCAGGCTTCCAACGGGTATGCATCAAAGATATAGAGATGATATACTTGAGAGAGCAAAACAAATGTTTACATTAATTAATTGACCCTCAGCCAACGCCTTCTGGTAACCTGTAAGATTTCTTGAGTTGTCTTGAAGTTGTCTTGACTAGCCGGTTGATCGTCTAAATTAAATCGGAGCCAAAGTATTGTGTTGCAGCTGAGACAGGACCTCGGCATCCACTGACACAGTTTGCAACTCTCGGCTTAACAATTCGCCCCATTTGTCGCCGCTTACACTCATCAAGGGGGTGCTAGGGACTTATTCTACCCTGGGTCCCCATGGGGGCACTGCCAAGGTGTTATGGAAGCCCAGATTGCTCTGACAGCAGGCTTCAGCTCTTCTGAGTTGTTGGGTATGTTGTCTCACTTCTTCCCTCTTCACAACAATGTGGGCAGGTCCCATGTTCTGCTGGTAAATTAAATCAGCATCTCCATAAAGCTGGACAGTAGAAGGAAGCATGAAGTGCTCTAAAACTTCCTGGTAGACAGTTGCGCTGACTGTGGACCTAACAAAACACAGGGGACCAAGACCAGGGGGATCAGATGACATGACTCCCTAAACCCTCACTGACTGTGCAAATGTTACACTGGAACGCAAACAATTTGAATTATGTGCCACTCCTCTCCTCTCTTAGGACTCTGGTACCTTGATTTCCAAATGAAATGCAAAATTTACTTTCATCTGAAAAGAGGACTTTGGCCCACTGGACAGTTCTGTTCTTTTTGTCGCATTGCTGCTGTAATTTATACTGCAGAGAGCCCCAACCAAGTATTGAGTGCTGTACATGTTCAGTAGTCCAACATTTTTGTGTAAAAAGTCTATTTTTACATTTACTAAGATACTAAATTTTAGGTTTTGATTTGCTGTAAGCCATAATAATCAAACATAAAAGTAATAAACTCTTTTCACTACTTACAAATGAATTCCATTCCAGGAACATGTTCATAAGTCGGATTTGTTCATAAGTCGGACAGAGTAAGTCTTATATGGTGATTAAATCTGGCCCCTTTCACAACACTTCCATGTGGCCAAAAACTGTAACCGTGCCTAAAAAAAAGTTTAAATGTTGCCAATTTAAATCGCACTGAGAATCCCAGATGCCATTTTGTCTCATAGAAAATTTTCCCATATGAAATAATGGAAAGATATTCAGGTAAAAATGATTAGTAGAAAATATAAATTAAACTAATTAACCTGCACTTTACCTTTGAAAATAATAACTCCTGACAGGAGAGAAGGAGGAAGTGGGTTATTGTGTAAGACAACTTTTACACACACACACACACACACACACACACACACACACACACACACACACACACACACAAACACACATGCGGATGACTTTACTTAAACTGCAAACTAAGTTTGCAAGGAGCATCCCGGAGACCATTCTGTAATTTCTTTTACCACTGTATTGTACTGTGAACTCTGTATTGTATTTTCCCAAAATTAGGATTATTCTCCATTGGACAGACTGTAAAGATCGTGCATCTGGACTGATTCATTGAAACCGTTGAGGCCGACTCATTTCTCTCACACACAAGTCTCCAATCTCTCTCTACATCAATTTAGATTAATGAATGTATAACATTTTGTGTAACATAAAATGTTAAAGCACATATTATCTTTACTTAAAGCATATTTGGAAACTTTTTAAATGATCTTTTATGAAAAATTGCCTAAATATTAATAAAACTGGGTAATGTTGCCATGTCACAGAAATCGGAAATTAAGGGAATCAGGGACTTTAAGATTGAAAAATATTTGAATTACAATTAAACAGAAACAAATTATAAAGTTTCTATAATAAGACAAAGTTAGAGTGTAGCTCTTTGATAAACAAATAAACAAATCAAATCTTGTAAAAAACTGTCACTCACCTGTTACAGACGTAGACGTATGGTTAGGAGTCTCTGTCAAATACATATCTATGAAAACAGCATTATTTAAACATGTAGTAACATTAAAATGTGAAACAGTATCTGCTCACATTTCAGAGATGGACTGAGACATTTCAACAATCACTACTAATGAATTACAATGTGGAAAACTGACTCAGTGCCAAAATTAATCTATTCTGAGATTTTTGAGTATTGCTACTATTCTGAGATTTTTAGATCTTTGTCACTATTGGCTCATGTCGGAGATAGAGTGTGTTTGCTGTTCTCTTTTCCTGGCTATTCATCTTTAGGTACACCAAGCGTCTGCATGGGAACTAAAAATAAAAGATTAACAATAATGATACAAAAACCTAACTGAGTATTATTTTCTTTTAATATTTATTTATCCGATAAATTATAAGATACTTTTAATCTACATATCTACAGCTCATATTTAACAATTTTAGCAGTGAATGGAAAGTTTGGTCTGGCTTTCAGATAAAGTCTTTCCATGTGCCATCTGGCAGATATTCTGTGAAGCACAACACATTTATTTCAATTCTAATATGTTGCTTGTGGGATATGGCTGAACAACGGGAGACGAATTGTACCTTTCCACTGGGGAAAAAAAAACAGGTGTATGTGCGTGTGTATATACAAACAAAACTATAAGGTTTCTATAATGAGAAACAGAGTAGCTCTTTGATAAACAAATAACAAATCTGAAAGCTGAAGTTGCTGCAATACATTATGTTTCATAACAAAGTAATAAACTGTCACTGACCTGTTATATTTGTAGGCTGATATCCAGCAGACACTGTCCAGATGAGAAAAAAAAACAGCTTAATAAAGTTAAGCAATGTGTAAAGGATATAAAAGACTGGATGCTAATTAACTTCCTCCTGCTTAATCCTGATAATACAGAAGTTCTAGTCATAGGACCACAAGCAGCTAGAAGCAAGATTTTTGATCACACTGTAACATTAGATGGCCTTTCTGTTCTATCTAGTGCAACAGTAAAAGACCTTGGTGTGATCCTAGATTCCAGTCTTACATTTGAAGCACATGTAGATAATATTACGAGAATAGCTTTCTTTCACCTCAGAAATATTGCCAAGTTAAGGAATATATTGTCACTAAAAGATGCAGAAAAATTTTATCACCTCTAGGTTGGACTATTGTAACGCCTTACCGTCTGGTTTTTCAACTAGGTGCATAAACAAGCTTCAGTTAGTACAGAATGCAGCAGCGAGAGTAGAACTAGTAGAACTCACTAGAACCAGAAGATACGAGCACATCACCCCTATCTTATCTACACTTCATTGGCTCCCTGTGAAATTATGCATTGATTTTAAAATACTACTTTTTGTTGTATAAAGCATTAAATGGTCTTGCGCCACAGTATCTAAATGAACTGCTAGTGTCTTACGATCCGCCACGCCTACTTTAATCAAGGGATGCAGGCTGCTTGTCAGTACTGAAGACTACAGCAGGGGGCAGAGCTTTTTCTTACAAAGCCCCAAAGTTATGGAATAGTTTTCCTATTAATGTTCGGGACTCAGGCACAGTCTCAGTGTTTAAGTCTAGGCTAAAACCTATTTATTTAGCCAAGCATTTTTGTAAATAGATTTGCCAAGGAGCAGATCTGGGGGACTCATGAACGTAGAGTATTCTGGTGAACTGGTATGTTTAGATGTTGTCTTCCCCACTCTCATTGATCACTCAGGTTTGTTGACGGTAAAGTGATTGATCGTTTTACATCTCAGGGAGCCCTCATGTCTGTGTTTCCTTCTGGCTCTCCCTTTTAGTTGTGCTGTTATACTGTAGTTAGTCCTGCCGGAGTCCCTGCTTGCACTCTGCACTAAATATATGTTCACTGCTTACATTATTTGACTGTGACCATACCTACATTAAGTATTATCTCTCCTCTTCTGCTCTTCCCCTCCTCTTCTCTCTCTCTCTCTCTGAGTGCATGCTGGGAGTGAGTGGGCGGAGCGCGTTTGAGCGTAAGTGTGAACGGTGGTTCGGCGTTCTATCTCAAATGTTTCTTTATTATAATTTTCTTTTTCTTTGTTTTCTAAAAAAGAAAGAGAACTTTATCTATTAATTTAACATCATGCAGGGAGCTCACCAAACCTCTGTGAGTTGGAGGTTTCGGCGTGGAGCGTCAGCTCCAGCGTGTTTGCTGGAGAGCATGGCGTCCGCGAGCTCCAAAAGTTTTGACACCTTAACCCGCCGGCACGTGATTAGACTCGTGTGCGGCGCAAGTGTGGAGGACTGCAGTCTGGCCGCGGGGGAAGTGGTCGGGCATGAGCACGTCCTAGCTGCGTCCAGGATGAACAGCGCGGTGGTGCTTTTCTTAAGCACAGTGGAAAAAGCAACAAAGCTGGTGGTAAACGGGATAGACATCTCCGGGTCCCACTACAGTGTACTTCCCCTGTCAACACCATCTAAGAAGGTGACCCTATCTAATGTCCCCCCCTTCATCATCATGAAACCCTGGCGAGAGAACTCTCTCACCATGGAAAACAAGTATCCCCAATCAAAAAAAATCTCCATCGGCAGCAAATCTGACCTGCTAAAACACGTAGTATCTTTTAGACGATTCACCTACATGATCCTGAACAATAACACAACGGAGCTACAGTGCTCATTAACTTTCAAAATTGACGGTTTTGATTATGTGATCTACGTTTCCACCGAGTCACTAAAATGTTTCGGTTGTGGGAAGACGGGACACATGGTGCGTGCTTGTCCGTGTGAGTCGGCGAGGTAGAAGAAGGTAGAGAAGGCGGTGGAGCAGCACGAGCAGGCCAGGAAAAGGCGAGACCTGAGGAGACAACCAGCGAGAACACCACAGCTGGGAAAGACACCGAGGAGGCCAGCACACCTTCTACTGACAACACCTCCTGCACTGAGAGTGGTAAGACTGGAGTAAACACATCCACACCTCAACAAGAAACACACAGCAAACTGGTGAGTACAGTGATTCCTCCTGTCACCACATCACAGTCCCAACCCGACCAACACACCACAGACGTAGAGATTGATGTCACCGAGGTAATGTCCAACACACAGGAAAGTGTATTGAGTGACATAGAATCATTGATGGAAGATGATAATGAGAATGTGGTTATGGAAACTGAACAAGCTTTGTTTAAAATGCCAGGAAAAAGGAAAATAAACATTCAGCAAAAAAACAATTAAAAAAAAGTGGAGAAATCAGAAAGTGAACCTGAAAGGGAAAGTGAACTTGAATCTTCAGACGGTGAGAGAATGGCAAAAAAACGGTTGGCTGGCTGGAAAGGAAAAGAGTATAATACACAGGAACTGGTTTTCTTTTTGAAAACAACAAGAATCTGGAGAAATGTTAATATACTGGACTGATGCCAAAAGATTACTGGAGGCACTAAGGCAATCGATGAGTGATATAGAAAAACTAGAAGTCTACAGAGCAAGAAAAATTTTAACCATGCTGAACTATGTGTTTAATAATGAGGATATGATTTGCCATAGATTTCATCTTGTCCAGCCAACGTATACTGTTGTGGTTTATCGTTTGCTTAATTAATTATGGGAGAAATTTGTGCTGCCTCCCTAAACATCAATGGTGCAAGAGAGAGCAATACTTTTCAAAATAAAAAAAAATAAAAAAAATAGATGTACTTCTATTATTTCAAATGACGACATCACCAACATTATATCATGACTTAGACCATGTGTCAGGGAATAACCCCTAGAGGGCGCCTTGTGATCAGAGACTTTCTCACAGTTGGACTTAATTTCCCATGTTGCACTTCTCAATAGTTTTCACCTGCACCTAGTTCACTGTCCTGATTTGTATAAGATGTTAATCTCTCCTGTTTCATCAGTCAGTGTGTCACATCTGTTTGTGTACTGGTGTCCTCTAGTTACTATCTGTACTCTAACTAGTTTCTGTTGTAGTCGGTTTGGGGTTCAGTTTATTTGTCTTTGTACATTATGCACATGTACTATACTTTATACTAAATGTTTTGTGCACTGATGAAACTAACATTTAACTATTTGGAAAGAACACTCAGCACTACATCTGGTGTAAAAAGCGCACTGCATATCATCATGAAAACATCATAAAGTATGGTGGAGGAAACATGATTTCGGCTTACTTTTTCCATTACCATTTCAAATGTTGAGTAAGCGTGACCAATTAAGACATGAAAGATCAGAAATTTTATTATTTTAGTCACATTATATTTGTCAATAACCTTGACATAGATGAAGATCAGATCACATTTTGACAAATTAATGCAGAAAATCATGAAATTACAAATGTTCACATACTTTTTCGTGTGTGTATTTTAGGGCTGTCAATGTTAACACATGATTAATCTAGAATGTTTAACGTTTTACTATTTTTTAACCCACATTAATCATATGACCAAGTTTGACCCTAATGGCTTCCCATAATCACAGCGTGGTTACCCAGCTGTGTGATAACGGGAATGTGTGTTTATCGCAGATAATATGATGACTGAGGAAACATCACCAGGTGTGCTGAAGTTTCATTATAAAAAGTTTCTAGATGGAAATTTTAATGAAACCAAGCTACCTTCAAAGGGAACTATTCTTACAAGAATACATTACATGTAAGACACTGAATACGGTTATGAAAGTGAGGTAGTTGGCAGGAGAATCAGTCCCAAGCCTGGTCACAAAAATGGGAGGTTTGTGTCAGGAAGGGCATCAAGTGTTAAACCTGAGCAAAGCTGTGTGCAAAACACTTAAAAAAAAAAAAAAAAAAAAACAATAAAAAATGACCGGACCAATATAGGACCAATCCAATATTGTTTATTTCAATTTAACCAGAAAGGTGTCTCAGCTAAGGGAGCAGTTTTAGTACTGATTTGCAAAAAAATGTCTCATAAAACATTTTATCTATTTAATTGAAACAATCTGACATTATTTCTATGTTTGCATTTGTTTAAATGTGTTTTACATTGATCATAAATCATATTAATTTTAAATAACAGAATTAGCTAAATTATTTGAGCAGCTCATTACATTTTTTCTTATTATGACAAAGATGTCACATTACATTTCCCCCTGACAATTTTAGAGTTAAAAGCCAAATAAGACACACACAGTGTGTCACAGAAATATTTTCAGAATTTGTTTTATATCAATTTGTTCAAGGAATTAAGTCAGAACAGGTTAAATATAAAAGTATAAGATGTTGTTGAAGTATTGGATTTTAGACTTAGAAGTAGATTGAAACTTACTTAGAGTCTCATAAAGGACTTTCCAGAATATTTAAATGGTCTTATGGTTATGGTTTTTTTAACTGACATTTGGGATTGAACAGACATGTTACATGGTGTATTCAGCAATCTCTCTCTCTTGCGCGCACACACACACACACGCACACACACACACACGTGCGTGCAAACACACACACACACATATATACACATCACTGTAGGCACAATTTGTGAACACAGAGCTTCTGGTTTATCACAAAATGTAAAAAGACCTGCAGCTATTAAAATGCATGTGTAAAGAAGTAACACAGCGTAACTGTGTAAATGAATAAACTGTGTAAAAATGCAAGATTGTGTAAAAATGCGAGAGATGAAGCAGAACAAGAACCATACCAGACTGGTGTGTGTTGTATTTATGCATTTGTAGTAAAAGCTCTTGGTCTTAGATGTCACTAAATGTGTATACAGTACATACGTGTAAATCAGGCAGAAATAAACTTAAATTTGAGATATATTAAAATTATTATTTTTTTAATTACAGATTTCCAATTTGAGCCCCTTGTCTTTATCATCTATGAATCTATGAGTATTAATAAAGGAATAAATAATTACCTGGGTTGCAGTGGTTGTGTCCCATCAACACTAAAAGTAGGAAAATAAACAGAAGATAAAATACAACAAAATCATGGGGAGGATTCCTGTTGTAAGAGAATAGTGATGTTCCCTAATGTGAAGAGGAATTACTGGGGACACCGCCTATCATCACAATGTAGTAACATCATTTACTCTTTATTTTTCCTCGGCAGAAGGTGTTATTTCCCAATTGCTTATGCTTAAAATAGGTAGAAAAGACCTGTTTTCCCTCTTCAGACTTGATGAAATATTCGTCAAATGTACCCATTTAGAAGGACATTCCAGGTAGATTCAGAGCTGAGTAGTTCATAGATGTTACGTGTGGTGAGGTTTTAATGATAAGAGCCCTGACGCAGGGCTTTAGAGGGGGTCAACAAAATAGGAGGTGGTGAGAGTGCTTATGACAGGCACAGGAAGACCTTCTCGTTTGGAAATAGCATGGGTTTAGTAATTAGGAACATAAAAGGAAATAAAATTGAAAACACAAAATAACCAGAGCACTGTTTAAAATGTGATAAAGCTATCCTCGAACACTGACATCCAAATATTTGAAGGCATCATTGAAACTGGCTAACATCTGTGTTCATGAGTCTACAGTATGTAAAACATTGACCAAGTAGGTGTCCATGGCAGGACACCACAAAGGAAGCTGCTGCTTACTAAAAAGAACATTGCTGCATGCCTGAATTTTGTCAAAGAGCACACTGACACTCCACATCGTTATTGGCAAAATGTTTTGTGGACTGATGAAACTAACATTTAACTATGAAAGAACACTCAGCACTACATCTGGTGTAAAAAGGGCATTGCATATCATCATGAAAATATCATCCCAGTATGGTGGAGAAAACATGATTTTGACTTACTTTTTCCATTACCATTTCAAGCGTGTTCAATTAAGACATGAAAGATCAGAAATTTTATTATTTTAGTCACATTATATTTGTCAATAACCTTGACATAGATGAAGATCAGATCACATTTTGACAAATTAATGCAGATAATCATGAAATTACAAACGTTCACATACTTTTCCGTGTGTGTATATTAGGGCTGTCAATGTTAACACATGATTAATCTAGAATTTTTAACGCTTTACTATTTTTTAACCCCCATTAATCATATGTCCAAGTTTTAAGACCAAGTACTTTTTCAAATGTTGATTAGGCATGTTCAATAAAGACATGGAAGACCAGAAATTTTATTATTTTAGTCACATTATATTTGTCAATACCCCTCACGTAGATGAAGATCAGATCACATTTTGAAAAATTAAGGCAGAAAACCATGAAATTCCAAACGTTCACATGAATAATTCCATATATTATTTGTCTCATTACATCAGCTATTTCAGCTGGTTTTTAGTTCGTCATACAGTGCATCTGGAAAGTATTCACAACAATTCACTTTTTCCACATTATATGTTACAGCCTTATTCCAAAATGGATAAAAAATATTTTTCTCAAAATTCTACAAACAATACCCTATAATGACAATGTGAAAGAAGCTCAGGTGCATTCCAAAGTCCCACAATTAACAGTGCGTGTCAGAGCACAAACCAAGCCATGAAGTCCAAGGAATTATCTGTAGATCTCTGAGACAGGATTGTATCGAGGCACAATTTTTTTTTTTTTCCAGCATTGGTCTCAATGAGCACAGTGCGCTCCGCCATCCATAAATAAAATAAGTTTGGAAGCACCAGGACACTTCCTAGAGTGAGCCGTCTGGCCAAACTGAGCAATCGGGATATAGTCAGGTGTCCAAGAACCTGATGGTCACTCTGAAAGAGCTCCAGCATTTCTCTATGGAGAGAGGAAAACCTTCCAGAAGCACAACCATCTTTTAGCATCATACTCAAAAAGACTTGAGGCTGTAATTGGTGCCAAAGGTGTTTAAAAAAAAAGAAAAAAAAAAAAGAATTGTTTCTCATGGTCTGAGAGACCTTCAGGTGTCTTTTGGCAAAATCCAGATCGGCTGTCATAGGCCTTTTATTGAGGAGTTGCTTCCTCTACTATACAGGCCTGATTGGTGGAGTACTCCAAAGATGGTTGTTCTTCTAGAAGGTTCTCCTCTCTCCACAGAGAAATGCTAGATGTCAGAGTGACCATTGGGTTCTTGGTCACCTCTCTGACAATGGCCATTCTCTCCCAACTGCTCAGTTTGGCTGGGTGGCCCGCTCTACAAAGATTCCTTGTGGTTCCAAACTTCTTTAATTTATGGATGATAGAGGCCACTGTGCTCATTGAGACCTTAAATAGTGGAGATTTTTATTTATTTATTTATCTTTCCCCAGATCTGTGCCTCGATACAATCCCGTCTTGGAGGTCTACAGACAATTCCTTGGACTTCATGGCTTGGTTTGTGTTCTGACATAGACTGTTAACTGTGGGACCTTATAAAGACAAGTGGACTCCAATCAAGTTGTAGAAATACCTAAAGTATGATCAATGGAAACAGAATGCTTTTGAGCTCATTTTTGTGTGTCATGTCAAAGGCTGTGAATATTTACAATTAAAACCAGATATTTACATACACCAGAAAAAGAAAAAAAAACACAAAACCCTTTTTTCTTTACTGTCAAACATTAAATCAGAGTAAACTTTTTCTGGTTTAGATCAATAAATACTAACATTTTTTTTTGCATTTGTTAAATGTCTGAATCGAGCTCAGAATATCACTTCCATCAAAGTTTATTGTGTCTTTAAACAAAAAGAAAACTCGAGATGATTCCATTCACAGCTTAAGAAACTTCTGAGTCCAAATCATTGGCATAACAAAAAGAACAAGAGGAAAAGAGGAAACTCAAGAGAAGAACTGCTCAATTCTGTTTCTTGTGTAATGCACTGCATAGCATCTATGGGAGTCACGTGACAAAAGAATGAACGATTCGGACCAGAATACTTCAGAGGTAACTACTCATTACTGTTTCCTGTACATAACCTACGAAGGTTTTGCAATGCTTTGTGCCTGCGTGCCCAGTAGAAAATGAATGAATCACTCTCTGAGACTCGTTCTTCTGAGTCACGTTAAAGACTTGTTCAAAAAGAGCAAATTTTTAATGAATGACCCATCACTAATGTACATATGTTTTTCTGTAAAAAAAAAAAATCTGTTTTTTATTACTAATAAATTTGCAAATATTTCAAGCAAACTTCTTTCATGTTGTCATTATGGGGTATTGTTTGTAGAATTATGAGGAAAATAATGAATTTAATCCATTTTAGAATAAAGCTGTCTGAGGGAAGACATGAAACCTAATGAAAATCATCACTGCAGCAATTTCCCTTTTTTAGACCAGGAGGAACATTTGAGTTCAGGCTCAATTTCAGCAACAGACCTTTTTGCGGGACAGTCAGACACTGCTGAAACATGTTCAAACACGTTTATGTGTCTGAAAAATATCAGTCCAACAATATTCACAACTGTAATTATATTTAATATTAATCATAAATTATGGTGCATGGTTGTACATTATTACCATATAAGGAATGAGGAAGCACAATGAGGGGGTTGTTTTATAGAAATATGCCAGAGGACAAAGTGAAGACAGAGACCTGGGAAAGTTCACATAATGTCAGAAAACCTTAAGTCTATACTTACTTATTTAAAAAAAAAAAAAAGTACATTATGTAAAATTATGCAAAATAATGTACCATAAAAGTAGTAGGTTAATGTGTGCAGAATATTTGGATAGATTAGTTCTACTCTACAAGCCCAAACAGGAATTTAGTTGAAATAAGTAAGACAAATACGTACGTTTGGAAGCCCATTCAGCCTGAAATCCTTGTCCAGTCACGCTGCCGTCAGTGGAGAAAATGACAGTCATGTATCTACTGCTGGAGATGAATGAAGATCGCTGATTCTGACCAGTCACAGAACACATAAGTGGATACTGAGCACTCGGACCATCATACACTTGGACATGGTCACAGCATGACTCCAAACTGAGAAAAAATCAAAAGGAAATAAAATGATCTCAGCACAAAGTAATTAAACATTTATTCATAAAAACATATATTCCTAAATAATAAAGATACAAAACAAACCAGGTGTCATTCATTAGCAGGTGGAAAAAACATGGATGTGAGTTCTTACGCTACAATATTGAAGTCCAACAAAACCACCTCCCGTTCTCTAGCCCGCAGGGTCCATGTGCAGCGTGCATTACTGGGATAGTTATTGGGATAATTTGGGCTAAAAAATTTCCGTTGTGGCTGAATCAGATTTCCACCACATGGCGCTCCATCTGAAAAACACCACAGCTCTCAGTGTGTCTCAATAATATGAACACAATAACAGTTTAAAAGCTTAAGAAAACATATAATATTAATAATGCACTGTATATTAAAAAGTAGCACTTAGTCTAAACAGTTCTGTTCATCATTTTATAAACTTTCATTGTTTAAAATTTAAATAATTTTCATTGTTTTGATCTATCGCTTTCCCTGTGACCTGTTTTCTGTGATGATTTATTTTGAAATTTGTCCTTAATCACTGGCATTGACAAAGACAACTTGACAACTGTTTCATTTTTATTTATAGAACAAATAAATCTGAACTCACATCAGACCTCAAAGGAGCTACACTGACAGGAAAGTTTTTGAACTTACAGTGATTAATTTACTAAATTTACTATATTAAATTGAATATTTAGGGAATTGCACTAGTTTGCTCATATATACATGTTTGGTTACAAAAATACCATGGAGCTACAGTAATTGTTTACATCAGGGTCACAACATAGCAACATTTACACAGATACATACAGACTCTTTTAGCTAAATCATCAAACTTGTAAAAACAGTAATCAGATAATTTCCCTTTAGTTTTTTTTTTCTTCCCTTGGTGACACTAAGTATTCATAAAAATGCAACTTCGCTATCCCTTTTAATGACTGTCATTTACACTCAGCTCAGAATTTTCCCCAAACATTCCAATAGCATTAGCATTGCTACATACTTAGCATTAGAACACAACAGTAACACTTGATTTACACATTGTCCTTTTAACATATTTAAATGATACAGTCTTTACCTGTTAATAGGGTATGCTGTTGTATGGAAATTGATGATTATCATACAGTGTACATTTGCTTAATAATAATAATAATAAAAAGCACTCTAACAGAAAATCTCGTGTGCATGTGCATCTCCTGACCGCCTAGACTCAGTGACTGGCACCACACATTCATATGCAGCAGTATGACAGAATGAAGTGATGTTCACCCATCTTCAAGCACACCATCCCTCCACATAGATCATTGTATATGTCTGGTTCATAACTTTAATCCCTAACGAAAAAAAATGTGAATGCTGTTTAAAATGTGATGTAGAAAATTTTTTTTCAGATCCTCTTGGTTGTACTTTCAGTTAGACCTTCTGTTCTAATAACCTGGTTGCAATACTGTATAATCCCGCCATGGGAAAGGGGCAGTGACTGCTTTAGTTAACGGCAATTCTTGCATTGACACATATTTTTATGATTAAATAAAGCTTGTCATTTTGGAAATATATACAGTATCAGTGTCTCAGTTCCAGTTACTAAGTATGCTTTAATGGTTAGACCTTTCATGTATACGACATCGGGCCACTGAAAGTCACTGTATTTACATATTTTCATCATTACATCAAGGATGTCATATTGCTCTGTCACTCTCATACCCTTTCAAAATAATAATATAAAAAATTAAAATTGTTGAAAATATATGTTTATGAGGTAATAAGTAAATAATACTGCACCAGCATTATAGTTTTGCATAAATACATAACTCATAAGTATGGGCTTTAGAAATGTCATGCTCATGAGGTGTCATGTGTAATTAAGAGTCTTTTTATTTTTTACATAGTGTGTTACCATGTATAGTGACATACTGTATATTAACACTATACAAAGTCACACCTGTGGACAAAGAGACACACATTCACACTTTTGGCTCTCTTTTATCTTGTGAATGTTGTATTCTTCATGTACAGTACATTGGTACGGGTGAAAAGAAGGTTTCGGTCACCAGCTCCCACAGCTTGAATTGTGGTGAAATGGTTAAAGTCGCTGCACTGAAGGCAGGTGATCCCCAGTTTGTGTCTTGAGAATGGCAGTTAATTTTTATTGATATATCACTCTTGTGTCATGTAGTATACTACATGTTACAGAAATTGGTGAATTATATTATATCACATATTGTAGGCTGTTCATGTCGTAGAGGAGATCTCTCTCTCTCTCTCACACACACACACTTAGGAACACACACACACAGGGAAGGAAAGAGCAAGGACTGTAGCATTCTCGTTTAGTTTTTCGCACTGTTACAGTTTCTCAGATTTGTTTAGTAATAAACCACCACTTTCCTCCCTCCCTCCCTCCCTCCCGGGCCTGGAGCATATCCCAGAAGACTTAGGGCACGAGGCAGAGTACACCTGGACAGGGTGCCAATCCATCGCAGGGCACAGACACACACACTCATTCACACACTACGGGCAATTTGGGAGCGCCAATTAGCCTAATCTGCATGTTTTTGGACTGTGGGAGGAAACCGGAGTACCCAGAGAAAACGCACCAAGCACAGGGAGAACATGCAAACTCCATGCACACAGAGACGGGAATTGAGCCTGGACGGGGATCGAACTCTGACTCTGGATTAACTGTAACATTCAACTCGGTTTTATTTATATAGCACTTTTAACTATGGTTACTATCGCAAAACAGCTTTACAGAATTAAAAGAAATTTTTAAAAATGAGAATGAAATGTGTGAGGAAATATGAATAAATCAAAACGATCCCTGTCATTTTGAGTGTCCCTGATGAACAGGCTGAGGGCTTGGACAGAAGCACGCTGGAGAAACACTCTCCACACTTTGGAAAAAGAAACATTCTCTGAGAATCCTCAGTAAAGGCCGTGGAGCTCTGCAATGTCACTTCCAAGCTCAAACATGTTTACACCAGAGAATTTCCTAACTTGCCAGATACAGAATGTCATTTTGTTAAACATGATTTTTTCAACTCTGTGTTTATACAGATTCAGACAGATTGAATCTAAAGCACGAACACACACAGACACACCACAACCAAAAACTTATTCACTTTTTGCAGCGTTTAACACAACAGAGACGTGCATTCACAACTTTGACCGTCTTTTACCTTGTAAATGTTGTATTTTTTGCCTATATTGGGGTGGTTACACGCACATACCATTTTAATCAATGGACGTCATAACGTACTAAGAATGATAGTGAAAAACAATGGGGGCACAGTGGAAAATCTTCCAATCCCCACCAGCGCACACATTCTACGTTTGTTTACACTGTAGCTATGTTTGTTAGGGCACTTGTTAATATATAGTACCGTAATGCATCAAATACTTACAGTATGTCACAACAGTGAGTACACCCCTCACATCTCTGCAAATATTTAGTTATATCTTTTCATAGGACAACACTGCATAAATGTGAAGCTCTGGTGAACTCCATGGCCAAGAGAATTCAAGCCGTGCTGGAAAATGATGGTGGCAAGCAAGCATCCTTGCATGGTTTTTGTGAATTCAAGGAACGCTATTCTTATTCGGTGTATACACTAGGGTGCACATTTTTACATTGTCCTATAAAAATGAATATTAAAATGTAACAGTACAAAACATTACTACTACTGCAGTAACCTTTGTCTAAAGGTTTTTTTAGGCATATCTCAACAATATATATTAAAAAACACTGAATGTAACCAAGATAAGCAAAGTTAAGCATATATTGAGCTATTGTACTTTAAATGATTATATGTTAAATAAATCAAATAGGTTGTGCTTATTTTTTATTTATGTAAAGAAATATTTGAAAAACACAATAAACAACATACCATGGTCACCTGACAAACAGGGTGCTGGTGTTTCAAGCTCTCTCTCCTCTCTTTCAATATCTGAGCTCTCTTCCTCTCTTAACCTTTTTTCTTCCACCTCTTCACTCACTTCATGCAGGATATCTTCTGTTCCCTTTCTAAGCTATACTCGATGCTGCGTGAAAACGATATGGGAACATCTCTCTATTTCCGGTTGTGAAGCCTGTGTATGTCAAAACTACCGAATACTTCGGCTTATAACCTCTGCCAGGCATGACGTCACCGAATAAGGTGCACCTGCAGGTTATAAATAGGAGTGAACCGGAAACATCCTCAGATCTTTTTGTCTTCAGGACCACTTTGTGTTTGCGTGAGTGTGTGTGCAACAGAATCACGGTAGGAAAGAAAAACTTTACTTACCGATAATGGCAAGAGTTGGCGAGAGATGCGTGCCTCCGTGTGATTTTCTTTTGGAGGGCGATCTCCACAACTTTTCTTGAGTGCTTGGGTTTCAAGGAAAGTGCAAGCATTGTGATCTCCTTATTAAGGCACTTCGCGCGCGGTGCATTCCTGGGGGTGAGTGCGTATGAGACGGGATTTCCCCCTTTTTCTCGCGCTCTGCACGGATCAGGAAGTTTTTAGCGTCCGCTTCTCAAGTGCGCTCCGACACTTCTTGTGAGCAGACGGAAGAGATTCCTTCCTTGCTTCCATAGACATAGCGTACCGATCTGGCAGACGCGCATGAGACGGAATTCCCCCTTTCTCTCGCGCTCTCCCCAGATCAGGAAGTTTTAGCGTCCACTTCTCAAGCGCGTACCGGCGCTTTTTGTAGAATAAAAAAGAATAAGAATAAAAAATTTATATAGATAAGAATAAAAATTAATTAATTAATTAATAAAAAAAATAATAAAAATCCCCAAGCGCTCAAAGTTAGACGACAGGTTTCTGTCGGGTGGCCAGGGGACTATTTCATGGAATAAGCCTTATTCATCCCCAGTTTTATGATGATACCCCAGATTGAAGAGACGCTTGTGAGCTCTCTCTCTCCTGGGAGCTCATTCTCCCTGAAAAAGCCCACATTGCCCACCAAGCCGTGTAGACTAACATCTTCGTTGGTGGGGAAGGCTTTTCAGGCAGCGGGTCAGGCTGGTGCTGCCCTGCACACCATGGCAGTTTTGCAGGCATACCAAGCTCACCTGCTAAGAGTTCTGAGCACTGGCGGGTCTATTGATGGCGTGGAGCCACAGATTTATTTCTCTGTGCCACTAAGCAGACGACCCATGTTATGACCTGTTCTATGGCTGCCGCTGTCGCCACGGAGAGGCATCTGTGATTTAACCTCACAGGCATTGAGGTCAGGGATCGCGTTTTTCTCCTTGATGCCCCCCCCTCTCACCTTCCGGCTTCTTTAGCAACGCTGTAAACACCGCCGCCACTAGGTTCGGTTTCTCAAATTCAACCGCAGGTTTGGTTTGTGACGGTCAACCTGAATGACGCATATTTTCATATAGAAATATACACAGGAGGTTCTTGAGGTTTGCTTTCCAGTATCCAGTGTATATATATATATATATATATATATATATATATATATATATATATATATTTTTTTTTTTTTTTTTTTTTTTTTTTTTCTAGTTTCCAGTATAGCTTACCAGTATCGGGTCCTTCTATCTGGCCTAGCCCTGTCACCCCACACATATAAAATGCACGGATGCAGCTCTGGCTCTATGATTCCAGGGCATCCGTATTTTGAATTGTATAGACGACTGGCTGATCCTAGCTCAGTCTTAATAGCTAGCGCTTCGACATCGGGATGTCATCCTAGCTTATCTCCGTTCTTTAGGATTGAGACTCAACGCCACGACAGGCGTTCTCTTTCTTGTTCAGAGGACAACATATTTGGGTGTCACATGGGATTCGATCACAAGGTGAGCACAGCTATTTCCCACTTGTGTCAAACCCACCCTCCAACACCCTGAAGGAAATCAAGCTAGGCTAGAAAGTGACTCCATCACTTTCAAAGATCTTTAGGTCTCATGGCAGCTGCGTCCACAGTGATACATTTAGGCCTTCTGCACATGAGGGTGTTCTCAGTTGTGGCTAAGAGCCAAAGGATTTCACTCAAGGGCTAATCCCCAGAGGCTAATAAGGGTTACGCGCCGGTGGTTCAGACCCCGGTTTCTGACTTTGGGTCCCACTTTAGGTCCGTCTTGTCGTCGCAAGATGCTAACGACAGACGCTTCCCTTAAGGGCTGGGGCGCGGTCTTGGATGGCCGTCCAGCACACGGGAGCTGGAAAGGTCATCTTCTCGCATGGCACACCAATTGCCTCGAAATTATGGCTCTGTTTCTGGCCCTGAAACACTTCCTCCAGCAGTTGAGAGGCTACCATGTCCTAGTGCGGGTGGACAACACTGTGGTAGTCTTGTACATAAATCGCAAGGGTGGACTGTGCTTGCGCTGCTTGAACAAGCTAGTGCACCAGGTTCTGCTTTGGGCACAGGACAAGTTCTGTCCCTCAGAGCGAGAATGAATGTAGGAGCGGACTTGCTATCCAGACAAGCTGTGACACATGAGGACTGGAAACTCCACCCCTTTACTACTCTGAATCCTCCAGCTCCCCTGGGTCTGGACGCCATGGCCCACACGTGGCCCAGATTACGCCTTTATGCGTTTCCTCTGATAGTTCTGCTCCCAGGAGTCCTGGCGAGGGTCCTTCAACAGGGTTTGCGCCTCTTATCGATAGCGCCCCAGTGGCCGACCAGAGTTTGGTTCTTGGATCTAATATATCTCCTCAACGGCTCACCTTGGGTGATTTCAACGAGGAGGGATCTTCTGTCTCAGGTGCAGGGGACAATATTTCATCCCCGGCTCGAGCTCTGGAAACTTCACTGGCCCCTGAAGGGGACCAAATAAGACATGCTGGTCTTCCAGCCAGCATAATTGAAACCATTTCAAGTGCCAGGGCTCCCTTCACTAGAAGAACGTATGCCCTCAAAATGGAGTGTATTTGAAAGTTGGTGCATGGTAAGACATGTAGACCCAGTCCACTGCCAGATTGTTTCAGTGCTGGAGTTTCTGCAAGAAAAGTTGTCCTCTGGCTTATGCCCTAGTACTCTCAGAACATACATAGCCGCTATTTCGGCACGCTCTGACCGATGGGGTTTCTGTGGAAAAGCACCATTTAGTTGCCTGTTTTATTCATGGAGCTAAACGGTTGAGGCTGCCCACTAGAGCGACGGTCCCTTCATGGGACTTAGCTATCGTATTCAAAGGCCTGGCTGACACCCCTTTCGAACCACTAGAGTCAGCGCCTGTCAGGCTTCTGTCTCTTAAGATGGTTTTTCTTATGCCTATTACTTCTTTGAAGAGGATTGGTGATCTGCAGGCTCTGTCAGTCTCCCCATCCTGCCTAGACTTAGCCTCTGGGCTAGTCAAAGCTATTCTGCATCCTCACCCGAACTATCTTCCCAAGGTTCCATTCTTGACCATGCACCCAGTTGTTCTCGAAGCCTTCTGTCCTCTGCCTTTCACAGCTCTGGAGCAGTAAAGACTTCACTTACTGTGTCCAGTATGTGCTCTTCGGATTTACATCCACCGCACTAGCCAGTGCCGTAAGTCAGAGCAGCTCTTTATTTGCCATAGGGGTCGCAACCGGGGGGCGGCCCCACTAGACAGACTCTGTCACACTGGGTGAGAGATGCTATTGCCCTAGCTTATGAGGCACGTGGTCACACTTCGCCTCTGGGAATCAGGGCTCATTCAACCAGGTAGATTGCCTCATCAATTGCTCTGGCAAGAGGCGTCCCCCTGTAGCAGGTGTGTGATGCGGCAGGCTGGTCCTCTCCACACACGTTTGTTAGATTTTATAGTCCGGATGTCAATGCTACTCCGGGCTCGTGGATCCTTGAGTCAGCATCCCAGAGCTATGTCTGAGACCTCCTTGGTTATTGTGTGCACACGCTATGCAACCTGGGGGTCCAGACACTGTGCGGCGGTATTTGGTAGTCTCGTTCCCACAGCGTTTTCACGCAGCATCGAGTGTAGCTTTTGAAAGAGAACGTCTCTGATAAAGCGGGAACGAGATGCTGTGTTTCAATCCCGCACTGCTGGCCTGCCTGGATGTCCTTCAGACAAAATTGACCTGAGGATGTTTCCGGTTCACTCCTATTTATAACCTGCAGGTGCACCTTATTCGGTGACGTCATGCCTGGCAGAGGTTATAAGCCGAAGTATTTGGCGGTTTTGATATACACAGGCTTCACAACTGGAAACAAAGAGATGTTCCCATAGCGTTTTCACACAGCATCTCGTTCCCGCTTTATCAGGGAACAGGGTTACAGCTAAGTAACACGAGACGTTTCTTCACTTCTTTCTAGCTCTTTGTCATCAGTTTCTATATTTCTTTCTTCCAACACTTCATCCCCTCATCTGTCTTCCACAACTTCTTTTGTACCATTTTCTATCTTATCTGCACCTTCCACTCCCACAGTATCTGATTCTGATTTTCCTTTTCTTTTTGGTTAAAAAAAAATCTCTGGATGTCAGCCTTTCTTTTAATAGTATCCTGGGAGATGCAACAAGTATGAAGTTTAGACTTTATTGCTTTCCAAACATACACTACACTGAACAATTTTGACTAACAAGGCTAACATTAAATAGAACTGATTAAAAAAACTTGATATTTAGTTGTCATATAACTAGCAAGCAACTATCTCAGGCAACACTTTTTTACCCTAATTCAACATTAATTTGTTAAGTATTAAAAGTAATTCAGTACCTGGATTTGTTTCTCAACTTCAGCATATCGATGGACTGGAAACGACCATATACATTGTTGTCACATGACGCCGGTTATCAAAGGTTTGGACAATCTTAAAGATTCAAGCTACTGAACTGAACAATATACTTTTGAAAATAGTTAACAGTTAAGCTGTTAGTCATTAACATATGCAAAGATATCAAAAAACTCCTTTGGTTTGTTAAAAGAGCCGGATTGACGATTGAGTCATGTGTGTGTGTGTGTGTGTGTGTGTGTGTGTGTGTGATGATCTCTTTGATTCACTAAAACAAAGCAGTACATAAGTGTCGTTTGTTCGGACTATGCTTTAATAGAAAGACAAGATTTTGTTCTTTTATTTATGGGTATTGTAGCGGGGAATAAAGAGCAACAACAGAAATACAGGTGAACAAACCCCGGAGGGTGGTTTTATTGAACAATTTATTTTTATCAGCGACGCTGATAGATGATTGGGATGCTCGTCACACTATGTCATCAAAATACAGAGTCGCTGCTGTCAATCGGTCGAGGAAATTTCATTTTTAGAACACCTAGGCACTAGCGCTGGGGTGGAAATTGCCACCCCGGTAGATCCGCCCCTGGTGGCCACACAAAATATTGACATTCCACAATTTTTGCCAGGGGTTCAGCTACTATTTATGTTGCCAGGGGTTCAGCTATTAATTATGTACAGTACAATTATTATTATTATTATTATTTTATAATAAACACCACGACTCTCTTTTAACAAATTATCTGTACCCAACAAATGGTTGGGTCTTGGTCATGCACATTTTAGATGGTCCCTTAGTGACTCTATCGCTATAAACCGCCGGTGTTATCCGCTAAAATGCCTCCCTGCCACGAATTGAGACACAGTATAGACCAGGGGTGGCCAAGTTCGGTCCTAGAGAGCCGCAATCCTGCAGAGTTGCGGCTCTCTAGGACCGAACTTGGCCACCCCTGGTATAGACCCACCCCTGATGTTGATTGTCAGGTTTCCTTGTAACGCGTTGGAAATGCTATTGCAAATGGATTAGTGAATGCGTTTGAGTTTTGGCAGGCTACATGCGTGACGCAGAGAAAGTGAAAAAGCAAGCGTGGTAATTAATTTTGCTATTTAAATATGACATGCTCATGGAAAATACACCTGCAAATGGACTTTGTTTTTCATTTAAAATTTGGTAGTCAGTGTGCGTTTGCGAAGGCAAAAAAGCAAATGGTAATGCAAAGTTTGCAATTGCATTTGAATTATGTCACACTTTATGCGTCCACATATGGAAAACGCAATTGCAAATGCTATTTGCAATTCCTTTTGAAAAATGTCCGGGATATCATTCCATAATTATTGGCTGTATTTTTAATTATTTTGAGGGGGCAATAAATTTACACTGCTATGCAAACTTTACACTGCCTACTTTTCATTGTGCCAAAGAGTCATTTATGCAGTGTTGTCCTATGAAAAGATATAAATAAATATTTGCAGAGATGTGAGGGGTGTACTCACTTTTGTGACATACTGTACTTTTTTTATATATATTGCTTATTAACTATCAAATAAACAATGTCTATTGCCAATTTACTGTGAACGTATCAAAGTCTTAGTGTAATAGAGACAAGCCTCTTCAGATCCTTCTGCACTCCTTTTATCATGTAGATTATTAGTGTAATGATGTATGTCCATTAAGGACAAAAACAGACCATGCGCTTGTGTTTAGGACTGCTTCTGAACAGCTGTGTTTAATCAACTATTTACAAGACAACATTAAAGTGCCATAGGTGAGTGTGTGTTTGTGGATGGGGAGGTATGTCTGTGTACACTCCTGCGTTTATCAGTTGGCTTTAACACAAAGTGCCGTCGAGACAAAAGAACCCCCCCTCCCGCGACCCCCAAAAAACAGAGCAATTAGCACAATGTAAAAGTCTCTGTTGGGGTTTCTCACCTTCCACTCCTCCTAAATTTGTCTTTATTCTTTTGATGTAGTTCTTAAAACCCAAAACATTTATTTATACTTAGCACAAATACATATGATCAAGTGTTTAATGGTTGTTTTCATTTGTTTCTATGACTAATAATAATAATAATAATAATAATAGCCCAACTCTTTGACTATTTGTAACAAAAGTCTCTCCCATTTTAGCCCATTGATGTAGTTGGTTCAAGTAAATGTTTTTGTTGTTGTTTTGTTGTTGTTATAGAAACAAATTGGCCTAACAATACTCCAAAATTTAAAACAAACAAATATGACTTTAAAAACTTTATTCTTCCCAAACTAGTCAAAGTTAAAACAGTAATTTGTATAAAACAGGTGAATACAAGTTGTATTTTGCTTAAAGGTCAGTAAAATACCCGAATAACACCTGCATAATCTGGATTACAAATAGCTGCATATCAGTCTCCATCTATTATATTTAAGTATCCATTTTTAAAAATGTTCAAAGATGGAACATTTCAAGTATGTTTCCCCCTAATGTACAGACCTGACCAAACATTACTACTAAAGCTGTTGCACAGTCACCCAGGCTCTCAGGGACTCCAGCACCCTCAACAGATTGTTCATCCCTCCAGCAGCTCCAAAAGGCCAGCTGTCACCCCTCTGAGCCAATCCTCCACTGCAGGGCTCTGGTTAAAGAGAACAAGAGAATTTACTAAAGACAAAGATGAATAAACTTTACAGAATATCAATTTGTGATAAAAAATAAAAGACATTAATAAGCCTATATACCACCATAGTGTGTAAAATACTGTTTTAGGAATCCTGGAATGTAAATAAAGTTTTGAACTTTGTTATCATTAGCCACTGTCTGTCTGTATTAATGTCTGCATGAATGAGGAAATTTATTTACTGCGGCTTTCATACAATTAAGCGATATAACACTCGTATATGAGCATTAGTGCAACTGAAGCCAAACTATAACTTTCTGCTTATTGAAGTGGCCCTACTGCTCACCTCCTCCAACTAACTGTTAAACACTTTTGTTAACTAAGCAGTCGCGTTACCGTGTAAATGTCACAGTCAGACTGGGGAAAAGATAGATGTATTCCAGTCACAAAAATAACCTGCAGATTATCGTTTATCCAAAAAAATAAATAAATGCTGAAGTTATCTAAATCCAGATGTACTGTCCCCTGTTCACACTGTAAATAGTGCGCTAAGCCAGATAAACATCATTCTTTCAACAACATCTCTTAAGACATTAGATGCTATTCCACAGGTTTATTTATTTTATTGAAAAAATAAATCTTATATCAACAACAAAGCATGTTGTGTTTAGATTTAAAGTTTATGTAACAATGCCATGTGATCAAAGACAGTCAACATTAAATTCTTATGAATGTTATAAATAACCAAATGGATACATATAAATCAATTAACCAATAAGAAATGCAATACATATGGACAATGCTACAGTACAGGTAAGATGTCTACAGATAGCTGGAGATTGCAATCGAAGCTACTATGTGGTCATCTACTTTGTATAAGCCTACATCCTGTGACATCACTACAAAAAATCCCTAGAACAGACACTAGGGTGTGCTAAATACACTAAAATAAATTGTATTATTATACAATGTTACAATTGTAACAGCACACCAGAGAACACTTGGTCAGATTCCAAAGCCATTTTCGGTGGGCACAAACACTTCTTATGAAAAATACCCTAAGCTAAAAAAATAAAAAAAAACATATATTAATCAGTTTTTCGGGTAGTGCAGCCTTTGTAATAGAGATATTAATAGTATTCCTGAGGCTGTAGCGTCTTTTTGAGGAAAAGAAGAGTGATATTGTGAGTTTGTGACACTGACGGTAAACTGTAATGTTAATTCCAGACTTGGTAGACTGTTAAGTTACCTAATGTCACATCTGAACGCTGCTGGTGCTGCAAGTGATTAAAAAAATAAAAAAAAAATAAAAATAAACTGGGAACTAAACTGTAATCTAACCCAAACATATTTCATAAGAAATGTCACCACTTACCCTGAATAAAAGGCCATTAAACTGTCATCTTCATCTCTGTAGTGCAGCTTGCTTACGTCAGTCCGGCACGGGTGTGTGTGGAGGGGGTTAAAATCACATGATTGCAAATCAGCTCAGTTTTTATTTTATGTTTATCGATAAATCTGATCATATCTGCGCATACGTTTGTCAGCCTTTTAATCAAAACGCTACCTTTTGTAAAGTGAAAGTGAGCGCAGAGGGTTTACATGAACATTTTACATTCATTCACAACCACACTGCAGCCAATATTTCCAGCTGTGGTCAAATAATGGATGAAATAATCATTCAATGCTGGATGCAAACAGCAAAAAAAAAAAATGATGATTACTATTATAAAAAGCCAGAAGTGCTTCATGTGGATTCATGCGAAATAATTTTCTTGGGGAAACATTTTTTATTATTCTTATAGATTCTATGTGCATATAAGAATATTTACTTGAAAATATAGACTTTTTTTGTTTGTTTCTTCATTCATGTCTTGTTTTTGACATATTAACAAATCACAACATCTGCATATTTAACACAGATATCATATAACCTTCTATCAGGAAATTTAATTAATTAATTGATTAATAAGTCAAGTTAAACTGAGGCATTGAAATGTCATTCATTGTTTTGTCCCTGTTAAGACATAATAAAAAAAAATCAACATTTATTAAGAATTTTAAAGCCTGAATTTAAAAAAGTCTTTCCATGTGCCATGTGGCGGATATTCTGTGAAGCACAAAATGTGTTTGCGGGATTTAGCGGCCTTCCATGTGAACGTACATTCTTAATGGCCACATCTGTACATTGGGCGCAAACTGGGCTTTCATAATGTGGATGATTTATATATCAGAATATGTTTTGTGGTGTGCTGTATAATAATAATAATAATAATAATAATAATAATAATAAATCCAATAAAGGAAATACGGCAATGGCAATTCTAAAAAACAAAAACAAAAAACATGCCTTAGTATTACATCACTGACAAATAAAAACAGTAAATTACAAATGTGGCCATTAAGAATGTGTGCTTTTTCCCACAAAAGGCTGCAATTCGCAATTTGGTCTGATCTACTTTAATGTTGAGCAGTGTTCTTCGACACTGAGCAGCTTGCTGAGGGTCAACTGCTAATGGACTGAGATCACTGCTCTAGCACTTCTGCTTTCAGTCAGGGCCAGTTATTGCTCCAGTTATTGTGCCCAGTTCCCAGGCACAGGAATGCACCAGCATTGTCTGTTTCCTGCTATTAGATTCCGAAGTTGTCGCTGCCAGCTGCCATTGAGTTTGCCATTATGGCCATGCCTACCTTGCCAGCCTGTCGCAGCTTTGAACTCAATGCCTTCAACTTCAGCCTGTCGCTGCTGCTAATCAATGATATCTGGATTTTTTAATGTATTTGCTCTACCCCTGACCACATCAACACCAAACATGGAATTTAGCAAGTCGTTGTTTACTGCGTTAAAGCCCCTGTTTCCAGCTAATAAAGCCGTCCAGGTGCCGGATGTCATGTTGGACTCCTATCTACGTCTGTAGTGGCTCCTGCATGCTCCTTAAAGTGACTCCTCTTGCTGTCTCGGTAAACCAGAGGAGCCACTTTAAGGAGCATGCAGGAGCCACTGATTATGTGGGCCCACTCTACCACCCAACCATATAGTATGATGGAGGAAACATCATGATTTGGGCCTGCTTTGCTGCATCAGAGCCTGGCCAGCTTGAATTCAAGGAGAGGAAGATAAATTCCCAAGTGTATCAAATAAATTCTTCAGGAAAATGTGAAAATGTCTACATAGAAGAATGGGCTAAAATTCCTCCTGAATGATGTGCAGGTCTGATCTACAGCTACAGGAAATGCCTGGTTATTGCTGACAAGGCACTACAATTTAGTATATTGAATAAGTATGTTCAATAAAGACATGAAAGATCAGAGATATTTTATGTTAATATTTTAGACACATTTTTGTCAGTACCCTTCACTTAGATGATCAGATCACATTTTATGACAAATTAATGCAGAAAACTATGAAATTCCATAAGGCTCACATACTATCACTGAGAACTCTCTCTTGCTCTCTTTATATACACACATATATATAGCAGTGTGAGTGAAGAATAAAAGCTTGTTTAAGTTTAAGTTAAGTTTGTCACTAAATCTATATGTTTTAATCTATTAATTAACATTTAATGTTAATTAAATTTAAGTGTGAAATAAACTCAAATAAGGAATGTGTATATTATTACATATGAGTTTACTAATTTGGGCCATTTGTGTTAATAATCTATTAATTGATTAGTTTTATTTTAACGGGTAGGGAAAAAAAAATACAAGAATCACCTGTGAGTATGCAGTGGATGAGTCCAATCAGCACTAAAAGTAGGGAGAGAAACAGAAGAAATCACATGTATTGCTGTTGTAAGAAAACAATGATATGTAAGCTGGTTTTACTGTGACCATTCTGATTATCATTATGTTACAAAATATTTACTTTTTCATGTTCTTGGCCAGAAATGATCATTTTCCAATTGCTGACACTGAAAATAAATGGAAAGACCATCTTATTTTTTCTCTTCAAACTTTGCTTTTGTGATTGAGGTAGAAGGTCCTTACATCATCAGTCGCCCCAGTGTAACATTGTCATCAGACAACTCCATCGTTCACAAAAGAAAACAAAAGTAAATCAGAAGAGAGGGAGGCATTGAAGATTACAGTTTACCTAAATCAGACATATAACAAAGTTGACTGTCAGGCATTTAGGCTTAAGGAAAGGGTTTGCTTGGTGAAAGTGTACAGTACAAGTTGTCACCCACATTTTTCAAGCTTCTTCACTCATCAAGATGGTCTCTGCTTCTGCCACAATAGATCTGGTCTCTGTGAAGAAATTATAATTGCTTGTAACCTGAAGGAGTGGCACCACTTCATTCATAGGTTATCCAGAATCCTCAAAGCTGTGCTGCTCCATAACAGGAATAAGTAACCTTCTCTTCCCCTGGCTCATTTGGTGTACCTCAAAAAGAAAAACAAAAAGCATCCCTTGCTAGAATCCTTGAAATTAGATGAGTTTGGTGTCATTCCTGGTGGATCTTCAAGGAGGCTTTAACATGTTTCTCTGTTATTTTTGTTTTGGAAAAGCAGACACACTGCAGAGCACTATGACAGGAAGCACTGGCCACAAAGGATTGAGTTCTCTGTAGGGAGGCACAACGTCATGTGTGAGCCACTAGTGAAAGCACAGAAATTACCATCATTGCTCATAAAACTGGGTCATATGAAACAATTTGTCACAGCTCTTGATAAGGAGCCTTCAAGTACTTTTGATACTCCATCCCTAATCTGTCTTAAGGTCAAAGCTGGTGTCTTAATTTCACCACAAATAACGATGATCCTGGAGTGCACAGAATTTTCCAAAAGGCTCAGTAGAAAGGAAAAACACAGCCTTTTCACAGTGGTTGGGGCGTGTTGGCGATAACATGGCCCGAAATTATGTGAAACTGGTTGAAGCTCTGTTGAAGAACTATGGAAATGGTTTGAAAGGAGTAATGGCCATTTTCTAAACTTTTACAACATACTAAAAGTAGTTGTTCGCTTTTAACAGCATTCAGTCTTCACACTTGCAAACAATTCAAAGGCAAAAATGTTGGCATGTTACTGAATAACTGCAAAGGACAATCTGTCTTCATCTACATTAATCAACTGGTGAAGAAAGTCAATATCCTTGATGCTCATCTTGATAAATTCAAAAAGAACACGGGAGCATACTCAGAGGAGAAATGTGAGCAATTCCAGCTATATGCTAGTTTTAGCTTTTACAGCTACCAAGGAATGTATAATGCAAACATAATGATAGATTATATTTGGGGCTGATAGCTAAAAGTGATTTACATTACTGCCAAGAATTTCTAAATAATAATAAACTACTCACTTCTAAACACATTTGTTCCCTTTATTATAAGTATAAATACTTGTAAATCTTGATTCATATGCTGTTTTCTTGGACCTTTAGTAAATAAGAATATGAATAGTTGTCAAGGTACATTTTTAAAAGTCCATTATCCATGTCACCAAAGCAATGTTTGAAGAGAATAAAGGCCATTTTCTAAACTTTTACACATAAGCAAAAAATAACACATACAGTTCACTATAATGTCAAAAGTATTTACTTAAGCTCATATGCATGTGAAGGCAGAGAAGCGAATAATTTTGGCAAAATAGTATACTATGCAGGAACAAAATTTGTGTTTCATAGTTGTTTTCTAATAACAGCATATCCTGAAATGTTTTATTGCTCTTACACCACAGCAATATTTCAGCAGTTACGATGCTTTATTAAAGAACCTGCCACAATGTCTTACCATTTATATCCATGTTTAATGTTGTGTTTTTTTTTTATGTTGTGTGACAAACACAAAACACAAACACAAATTAGCTGTTGTCATTGATGGCATAGAATATATTTTAATTCATTGCAACTGGAAAGGAATGTAGATTAAGACAGATTGTCATTTACAGTTTCTCAGTAACATGCTAACATGTTTGCATCTGTTTTAATTTGCACTTTTAGTGTGAAGAACAGATGCTATTAAAAAGAACTAAACACAGCTGTTCTTTTTTAATAGCATCAGCTCTTCACACTTGAAGTGCAAGTTAAAACAGAGTAACATGCTAACATGTTTTCCTCTGTTTTAATTTGCACTTCAAGTGTGAAGAACAGATGCTATTAAAAAGAACTAAAAACAGCTGTTCTTTTTAATAGCATCTGTTCTTCACACTAAAAGTGCAAATTAAAACAGATGCAAACATGTTAGCATGTTACTGAGAAACTGTAAATGACAATCTGTCTTATTCTACAGTCCTTTCCAATTGCAATAGATTAAAAGCTATCATATGAAGAAAACACTGATGCATAAGACTCCATAAATGTTTCATAAATATTAAGCATCTAAGCACAGGAACCATCAGCACAACCATTATGATTCTATCTGTTAAATAACAGGTTTTGTTTGACTATAAATGTACTGTAATGCACAAGTCACTGTATAAAGACATGATAAAGTGTGAATGATCTTCAGTGATTTCAACCACACATGCCTGACCAAGACTCTTTTACCACATACATGGATTGCCACATACTGGGGATAGGACACTAGACCTGCTGTACGCTAATGTTAAAAGTGCTTAGAGCGCTACAACCCTACCCCCTCTGGGGAGGTCAGATCACAACCTAGTCCATCTCCAGCCAATATACAAAACCCTGGTTCAGCAGTGTGCTACAGAGAGAAATGTGAGAGGGTGGTCAGATCATGGACTATCTGACCTGCCATCCCCAGTACATCTGATTACAAAAAGATGTGTCCAAGACAGTGATCTGCAGCACTGGTGCTACTCGGTGGACTGTTCTGTCTCCATTTCTTTTCACCTTCTATACATCTGACTTTATATATAATTCAGAGGCATGCCATCTGAAGACTCATGTTCTCTGACAACTCTGTGGTTGTTGGATGTATCAAGGACGGAGACATCTCCAGGTACCAGTCTGTGGTGGATGACTTTGTTTTTCTGGCGTAACTACCTACAAGTTAACATCAAGAAAACAAAGAAGCTGGTGGTAGACTTCAGGAGAAATGTAACAAAACTGACTCCATTATCTGTCCAGGGGGAGATAGTGGACATGGTCTCAAAATACAAATATCTTGGAGTTCATCTAAACAACAAACTAGACTGTTCTTAACACAATGGCACTCTACAAGAAAGGACGGACGCGGTTGTATTTTCTGAGAAGGCTCAGGTCTTTCAACATCTGCAACACCATTCTTCGAATGGCCTATTAATCTGTTGCGGCGAGTGTCGTTATTTATGCTGTGGTCTCTTGGGGTTGAAACATGAAAATGGCAGACGGAAATAGACTGGACAAGGTAATTAAAAAGGCCAGATCTGTGCTAGCCATGGAGCTTCCTTCTCATCAGCTATACAGTGTTCTCTCTGTCCAGAGGAGCAAATTCAGCAACCTGATTACTACAAAGTGTTGCACAAAGCTCCACTGGAGATCTTTTCTCCCAATGGCCATAAAATTATACAACTCTTCTCTGTGACGTTTACATAATGGTGTAGTAACTGACAGTAATTATAATACAATATTACATTAATACACTACTGTTCCCACAGCTCAAATCAGATCCAAGTGCAATATCAGATACCAGTTTCATTTGTGCAATTTCTTTTCTATTTTCATTCCAAAAGCAATATATGTACAGTGGAACCTTGGATTACGAGCATAATTCGTTCAGGAAGCAAGCTCGTATTCCAAAACACTCATAAACCAAATCAACCCTTCCCATAAGGAATAATGAAAACTCAAATAATTAATTCCACAGCCCAAAAAAATAAATACAGAGAAATAATTAAGACAATATATAAAGTAAAAATAAACCAAATTAACCTACACTTTACCTTTTAAAAAAGTAAAATAAAAACCCAACAAATAAATGAACCAGCGCCTTACCAGCGATTCTTTGAAAAGAATCGTGACAGAACAGAGTGTGTGTGTCTGTGTGAAGCCGGGGAGGGGGGTATAAAGGCGAGTGAGTGTGTGCGTGTGTCGGCGTCAAAAACCTTGGCACTCGTAAACCAAGACATGCTCGTTTTTCAAGTAAAAATTTATTAAAAATCTTTGCTCGTCTTGTGGAACACTCGTAAACTGAGTTACTCGCAATCCGAGGTTCCACTGTATATTCTTTCAGATCGACAGTTTTACATTTCTGTTAAGGATTTTCGATCACCCTCTGTCCCCCTGAAGCGAGGTGTTCCCCAGGGATCTGTTCTTGGCCCCCTATTATTTACAATTTACATAATCCCACTCGGTCTGATCCTTCAACGTCATGGTCTTAATTATCACTTTTATGCCGACGACATTCAACTTTATTCTATTCTTTATTACTGTCCAAATTGACAAAATCTCTGCATGCGTAAAGGACATTAGAGCTTGGCTTAGCTCAAAATTTTTTAAACTTAACATGGATAAAACTGAGATCATTTTCATTGGCACCCCAGCACTCACCAGCAACATTTCCACTAATTTCACCTGCGAGATTGCTGGCTCTCACATCAAAACATCAACTTCTGTTAAAAATTTAGGAGTAATCCTCGACTCCACACTCTCCTTTCAGTCTCACATTAAATCTGTCACTAAATCTGCATTCTTCCATCTACGTCGCATTGCCCAACTGCGTCCCTTCATCAGTACCAAAGATGCTGAAACTGTCATCCATGCATTTGTCTCATCACGCATTGATTTCTGTAATGCCCTTTTCACTGGTTTACCTGCTAGCTTCATCTCTAGGTTACAATATATCCAAAATTCTGCGGCTAGAATACTCACTCATACTAAACGCTCTGCTCATATTACCCCAATCTTGTTTGATCTCCACTGGCTTCCAGTTAACTACCGTATTAAATTAAAAATTCTTCTCCTTGTTTGTAAATCTTTAAATGGCTTAGCTCCCTCTTATCTCCTCAATTTGCTCGTCCCCTACATCCCATCTCGCTCACTACGTTCTTCCGAATCTGGCCTTCTTGTTGTCCCTCGGTACCGCCTATCTTCAATGGGGGGCTGATCATTTAGTGTTATTGCACCTAAGCTCTGGAATTCTCTACCACACTCTCTCCGTTCTGTTAATAACATCTCAGCATTTAAATCTCTACTCAAAACGTACTTGTTTTCTGAATGTTACAGCTCGATACGTACGTCTGTCTCCTAGTTTTTTTTTTGTTTTGTTTTTTACTTCAGTGTCTGTTTGTCCCCCTTTTTCTATTCATTGTAAAGTGTCCATGAGCTCTGGAAAGGCGCTATATAAATAAAAATTATTATTATTATTATTAAATAATTTTAGGGCAACATGGAACTTAATGTGTAACACTAAATACACACACACACACACACAATTTAGTTTCCTTGGCTAATTTATTACTCCTTTGCTTTCTTTTCAGAAAATAACTGAAAGCAACTGTAACCAAGACAATAGTTGAAACTAGATATTTATATACACGTCAGAAAAAAACACAAAACCTTATACATTAAAATCAGAGTAAACCTTTTCTATTTTAGATCAATAAATATTAACTTCTTTTTTTTTTTTTGCATTTGTTAATGTCACACCTGTGCCACCTCTGTCCCAGGGAATAAGATCTGGTTCTGATCTGGCTTTGCCTCCCCCTCGTGTGCCTACGTGTGTACATGTTTTCAATTCAGCACTAAATTAAGTTCACCTGTGTCTCCCCGTGTGTTTCCCTATTAATACGAGTCGAACCCTTAGCTCCCTGTTCATTTACAGTTGTGCATATTCATGTTTTCCCTATTCTTGCACTCAAATCATCTTGTTCGTTTTTCTCCCCTAGGACTGAACAGTGTCTGCAGTGTCGGGTGGTTTTCTGTTCTCAAGACCCCAGTCAAGGCTGAGAAGTTCTCAGCCTTTTTTGTCTAAGGTTATATTTTTGTTTGTTTTTCTTTAGTTTGGACCCTGCACACCCGCCTGCAGACCCAGCCGGGGGAGTCATCTTACACTTCCTTAATATTTGGTAGAATTGCCCTGAAACTGTTTGACTTAGGGCAAACATTTCGGGTATCCTTCCACAAGCTTTCTACAATAGTTCAATACTTCAATTTTGGCCCACTCCTCCTGACAGAACTGGTGTAACTGAGTCAGGTCTGTAGGTCTTCTTACTCCCACTCGCCTTTTCAGTGCCACCCACAAACTTTGTGGGATTGAGATCAGGGCTTTGTGATGGCCACTCCAATACCTTGACTTTGTTGTCCTTAAGTTACTTTTTAACTAATTTGGATGTATGCTTGAGATCATTGTCCATATGGAAGACCAATTTGTGCACAAGCTTTAACTTCCTGGCTGATGTCTTCAGATGTTGCTTCAATATATTCACATAATTTTCTTTTCTCATGATGCCATCTATTTTGTGAAGTGTTTTCTTAAGCAAAGCAGCTCCACAACATTATACTACGACCCCCATACTTCACAGTTGGGTGGTGTTCTGAGGCTTCGAAGCTTTGCCCTTTTTCCTCCAAATATACTGTTTATCATTATGGCCGAACAGTTCAATTTTTGTTTCGTCAGACCACAGGACATGTCTCCAGAAATTTTTGTCCCCATGTGCGGTTGCAAACTGTAGTCTGGCTTTTTATGGTGGTTTTGAAGTAGTGACTTCTTCCTCCCAGAGTAACCTTTTAGTCAGTGGTGGTACATGACTCGTTTTACTGTGGATAATGACACTGTCTTACCAGTTTCAGCCAGCACCTTAACGCTGTCTTTTGCTGTTGTCCTGGGGTTGATGGCCCTATTCACAACAAAAAATTTTCCTCTCTGGGAATCCGTCTCCTTCCTGAGTGGTACAATGGTTGTACATTCCCATGTTTTTTTATACTTGCGTATTATTGTCTGAACGGATGAACATGGGACCTTCAAGCATCTGGAATTTGCACTTAAGGATGAGCCACACTTGTGGAAGTCCACAATTATTTACTTGATGTCTTGGTTGATTTGTCTTGATTTTCCCATAATGTCAAAAAAAGGGGCTCTGTGTTTGAGGTGTGTCTTTATATGCATCCACAGGTGTGTTACCCATTAACTCAAATGGAATAAATTAACCTATCAGTTGTTATGGAATGGAATTATCTGGAGTTTTCCTTTTGTTTAAAGACACAATAAATTTAGTGTACTGTATGTATACTTCTGACTTTGATGAAAGTGATAAAAAATACATAAAAATTCTCCCTTGCTCGATACCGAGATTTAACAAATGCAAAAAATATGTTAATATTTGTTGATCCAAACCAGAAAAAAAGTTTACTGATCCAATGTTTGACAGTAAAGAAAAATGTTTTTTGTGTTTTTTAAATAACTGGTTTCAACTGTTTATATATATATATATTTATATTGTGTGTGTGTGTGTGTGTGTGTGTGTGTGTGTGTGTGTGTGTGTGTAAAAAATAATGGAAACGCAGACAATTAGTTCCACAACCCAAAAATATTCATATGAAAATAATTAATACAAAATAAGAAGGAAAAATAAAACAAATGAACCTGCACTTCACCTTTGAAAAGAAACGTGGCTGAATCATTGAGTCCAGAGAGAGGAGAGGAGGTGGGGGGAAGGGGGCTATGTAGGATGAGTTTTACACACACACGCACACACAAGTTTACCGAATCTCACTAAACCAAGCGCGCGCACACATAAATAGACACGCAGACACACCCACTATCTTGCAGACAGGGGAGGCGGCTGGTGTTTAAAACTACTTTCACATACACACCCCCGCATGTGCACACATAAAAACACGAGTACCAGTTTACCAATAGAGACACTCACTCAAACAAGCTCACGCGCCCACACACCCACTAGCTTGCAGGAGGGTGGGGGGTGACTGCTGTGTAGGACGACTTTCACACACACACCAGTTTACCGAATAGAGACTCACCGTCACACAAGCGCGTGAGTGAGTCTCTATTCACTACACTGGTTTACACAAAATAAAAAAATGCTTTATGCGCTCAGACACGTGGTTACAATGTTATAATAAACAGTACACACACACACACGCAGATGTTAACTATACGAGTAACGCACACGCACTGAGACTGAGTATGGAAGACAATTACCCACAATTCAGCAGCGAGAGAGAGAGAGAGAGACAATTGACTCAGTTGCGATCACGTGACGCTCGGCGTCAAAGAGGCATGATACTCGATGATACGTGGTACTCGTATATCAAAACTCGTTTATGAAGTCATAATTTCATTTAAAAATTCGTCTTGCGGAGTGCTCATAAACTGGGTTACTCACAGTCCAAGTTCCCATATGGAAAAAAAAGATCACTGCAAATTACTCCAGAAAACATCTGGAATGTCATCAAGAGGAAGATGAATGGTCACAAACCATTGAGGAAAGCTGAGCTCTTTGCTTTTTTGGAAAAAGTGTGGTATAAAGTTACCCAACAGCAACATGAAAAATTGGTGGAGAGCATGCCAAAACGCATTCAAAGGTGTAATTGCAATCAGGGCTATTCCACCAAATACTGATTTCTTAATGTTAAAGCATTACCGCATTTTCTTTTTTTTTTTTGAGTTATTAAAGCTCTGCAAATACTGCATGATCTTGGGTTATTTTTCACATGTTGTGATATATATATATTTTTTTGTACATTTTAAATAACAATAGTTATATTTTTAATTAAAAAATTTAGAAAATATTTAAATATACTCAGCTGTTCAAAACAATTTAACAAATCTGTGCATCTCACCAATCCATGCACCTACAGTAGATCTAGATCAATATTAATCTAGATCAAGTATCAAGTGCTGTACATGTTCATACTTTTTAGTAGTCCAACATTTCTGTGTTAAAAATATTTTTGTTATTTTTTATTGGTTTTAAGTGATATTCTAATTTTGTGAGATACTGAATTTTGGGGTTTCATTAGCTGTAAGCCATAATCATCAAAATTAAAAGACATAAACACTCCAAATATATAACTCTATGTGTGATGAATCTATATCAAGTCTATATAGAAAAAATCTATATAGAGTTTCACTATTTTAATAGATTTACTGAAATAAATCAACTTTTCAATGATATTCTAATTTATTGAGATGCATGTTAGCTATAGAAATAGATTTATTCAAAACAGCATCTTCTCTGATCTGATGTTCAATTCAATTCGACTTTGTTATATTGTTTTTAACAATGGTCTTTGTTGCAAAGCAGCTTTAGAGAATCAAAAGAAAATTATGGAAATCTGTATGAAATGTGTGAGAAAATGTTTATGATTCAAAACAATCAGAATGTTAAGTAGATGGCAGACTCTCTATAAATGTAAATGTTTTTCATTTAAAAGTTTAGTTAGTTTATTTCCTGTCTACTTGGCACAGACTCCTATCACATGCTAAGACTTTAGTTAAGTGCAAAGTGCTAAGATCTGCAGTATATCTATGTAAGCAAATTCATTCACTTTACAGATGTTACTGAAGGCATCACCATTAAATTGGTAAAATATACTATGTATAAACTATAAAATGTAAAATCCTACTGAATAAATACTGAATAGCATCAAATAACTTATTTTTAATGAATTTTCTGGAAAGATGTGAGAGACCAGCATGCAACTGCTGATGTAATACAGTAACTATTTAATATTTTAAATGAAATACATTGTGTGGAAAGTAAACACACTACAAAAAGCAGAATGCACTCGTCACTCTAAATTCAGCAACCTAAACTAACGACAAATTATCATAATAATAATCACACGATCCTGGTGTCAGAACTCTCAGCCTGTTAATTATAAGCTTAACTCAGCACCAGTCACTGTAATGAAGCCACACAGAGAACATTTACTTACAGAGCGTCACACAGCTTGGACAGACCTCCATCCTGTCCTACTGATGACTGACTGAATGAACTTCTCGGGTTTAAAAATACTTAACACTATTTAGTGTGTGTGTGTGTGTGTGTGTGTGTGTGTGTGTGTCTGTGTCTGTGTGTGTGTGAGAGAGAGAGAGAGAGAGAGAGAGAGAGAGATGTATACATTTACCTGTTATTAGAATTTATTCCAAGCAGCAATAAATAAATAAATAAATAAATAAAAATAATCACTTATAAATGTCCATTATGTGAATGACATCCACAGCACAAATGCAAGTCAACAAATAAATAGCTTCAGGAGACGTGGTTTAACATTCTGGGATGTCAGACTAAATCCTGAATCAGAAATTAGTCTGCTGTAATACAATTTAAATGACTTAATACTTAAAGAGCTGCACTACAAGTAAAATGTGCTTTAACAAAGTACCACTACTACCAGTCAACTATGACATTAGTTAAGTGGTGTGCATTAGTTAATTGGTGTGTACATTTTTGCCGTATAAATCAGTCAGTTAAACAACCAATCAATCAAACCCTTAATTGTATGAATTTGTTGTAAACCTACAGTGGATTTAATACTGTTAAATATTCCTCTCTTCCAGGTAAATTAGCAGTATCTGTGGTCGGTTCAAACATCAATCCCTTTATAGTCCAGTCACTATTCATTAATATCTGACTGAAGATTGTAGACTAATATTTCTCTTTCAAAAACACCTTTTTACCAAGCAAACTGTTCATATTATATGCATTGCTGAGTAACAAAGTATAACATATTTTTTGGACAGCAGCTTTGGTCCTGCTTCCCTACTTCAGTCCACACAGTGTTCAACCAAAAGGTAAAATTATCCTAATAAAATATTTGTGACATTTAAGATATTCAGCCTGGTAAAAAAATATATTTAGTTTTTGATTAAAAGTTTAAATCTTTAGTGGGAAAACAAAAGACCCCTCTGATGCCTGGAGTCACACATGCAACCATTAACCCTGACCGACAACATTGTAAATTGGATGGGCAAAGGAAGACAATTTTACAGCCTCATTCCAAGCTGGGAGGGAACCACAGCCCAACACTGACCTTGTTGTATGAATAGTGTTTAGGACAATGGTCTAAAGTGTGCTAAAATGCAAACATATAGCTATACTTGTATAATGCATCTTGTATGCTTTATGTCTTCATTATATGTTGGATAAACTCCCCATAACCTAGGAAGTGTAATCAATGTCGATAACCACTTTCTCTTTGTGAGAGTAGTAATTAGTGTGCAAAAAGGGCATATGTGATATTCTTTATTATTGAAACTTGACAAATTATTGAAACTTTCTCTGGAATGTTCCCCAGGCCACACATTAGGCTAATGTATGCATGAAACTGGAACCATGCAGGGCGGGGCTAAGTCGCACAACATTGGTGATCTGATTGGGGATATTCGCTCTGGGATGGACCGACTCTGCAGGGTCAAAACCCCAAGATCCGAACAGGTCCGCTAGCTTTTGAGCTCTTTAGCCTTCATGCCATGGACACCTTGTAGCTTTGTGAGACTCCTTGGGTTCATCAGAGCTGAGCTCTCTGAGATCATGCTCTTTGCCACAACATCAGCTACAACATCAAAGCGATCGAGTCGTCTATTCTCAAAGCAAACCTTCCCCTGAACTTTGTGCCAGAACCGTGCAACGAGTCTCATCACAAAAACTCTTTCAGAGAGGTCCATGGCGTCACCCTCTGTAACCGAACAATGCGTCACAGAGGGTTTCCCCGAAACGTCATCGAACGACTAGGCCGCCAGCCAATCAGCCATGTCATGATTGACTTACGATGCAAGAGAACACGGAGGAAAACTCTCACGTAATGCAAGTAACCAAACCAAGCTTCATACCTTGCTGAAAATTGGTGCGAAACCTAAACGAAAGCAGTAAAGTAAAATCTAAGGCTCTGCTTTTGTGACTTTCTCACTTTTAGTAACCAGTACTAGAAGTTTTTCAGAACTCCATTTAACTCTCCTCGAGCTGTTTGTAAGTATGTGCATATGTGCGTGTGCATTTAAGTAGCATAGGTTCATGTATAGTAGAGTAGCTCCATAAATTCTTGTTTCTTTATAAAGAACTGTTGTCTTGGTTGGGTATTTTAAAGTTTAAATATTTGCCCATATCTTACAGTACCTTACTTGTAATTTACATAATCCTAGGAGTTGTATTATCATCATTGGCTACGGGATAAGACAAACTAGATAAAATACATTAAATTGTACTACACACTGGTCAAATAGACGTTAAAGTGTATGCTCTAAATTATAAATCAGTTTAATAAAATCAGCTTTAATCATTAGCGATTTAATTCACCCCAAAAGACCTGAAACCCTTAGAAAGGCTATGGTCACATTTCAAACCACATTGTTAAATTCTGATTTTTCTTTTTTGATCAGATTGGATTTGCATGTCTTGACTGTTCAATTTTATTATTACAAGTAACTTTTATCTGACTTTAATGTGGATGTGTCTGCCCTCTGAAACAATATGTATATATAATTGGTACATCTTTCTTTGCACCATCTGGGTTAAAACATGTCATATTTGCTCAACCACTCATTAATTTCAAACACTGGATGTAATTTTAGAAATAATATGCTTGACATTTTGCTATGGAGGATGCCAAGAGGTTAATAAGCTGCATGTGTTGAGGTCCAGAAGATTGAAAAAAAAAATGCTAGATGCCTTGCTTTAGTTGTTTAAGAAGTTTTTGCTAGCACTGCTATGAAATCCCTTTTGCTGGCTGATGACGTTTGCCTATGCACCGTGGAAAAGTACAGACTATATGTGTTACCTATGACCACATATAAAAGTAACTCAGATGCAATCTAAAAACAAAGTCACATTTGTGAATTCATACAGCACTAAAAAAAAACAGATCTGTGTCACATTAGGTTAAAAAAAATATTTTTTTGAGTCATTTCAGACTGGTAATGTGCACAAAGCCTAACAGAGGCTTTATTTGCCCATTTTATAGTATACTCTCTTGTAGTAATACCTAGCTTTCTCATTAAGGTAGTTAGAAATTGATGAAAAAGTACCTTCTTGAACATTAATAATCAGTTCATAACATAGTCAAGTTTATTCATTTAAAGTGGATGTTGATGTGGTTTTAGCCGAGTATTGCTGTGTTTGACTAACATGTTGATCTGTTACATTGTTAGTGATGCTATTTTTATTCAGCATTTCAGCTTATGAGGTCAGGCAAGCTGTCATTTTAGTGGAGAAAATTACTTCGGAACTATTTTTTTTTATAATATAAAATATTCTAGATATTATTTGTCTCATTACGCCAGTTATAAAAATAATGAATAGTAATAGATTACAGCGTTTTAACATGTGCATTGTATATTTCTTTAATTTATTTCTTTATTATTCTTTTTTTTCCCCCAAACTGTTATGAGCCACTTGAACTTTTTGAATTTTTAGGGGAGTCTGTGTTGACATACAGTATATTGCTCCCTATTGGATATCAGTTTGTTTCTACTTAATTATTTTAAGAGCTTACGGTATGTCCTGCCTCTTTCCTTGTCTCCAACAATAGATGTTAAATTCTAAAGAAGCATACACAGTAAATTGCACACATACCATTTGTGTCACTGCTGCCAGTATTTTTATTTTCTGCATCACATTAAAGTGAAAAAAGTAACATACTAGCATTTAACAGATGTGTGAATTTTTTTGTTCTTTATAGAGAGTGTCTAAACACAGTGTAATTAAAAGAGGAAGTACAGAGAGAGAGAGAGAGAGAGAGAGAGAGAGAGAGCGAGAGAGCTTTTGTGGTCTCTGTATGTAGCGATAAAATGTCTCAATGTTGCTGACAATATTATAGCAATGAAGTGTAGGAGTGTGAGACTAAGCTCTGCTTGAGCTCTTTTAACAAAGATTATCAGTTTGCAAAATAAACCAATATTATTTATATCGGTTATTACTGTTAGACCATTTGAACACCTTACCATTTGAACACCCTGACATTACTATATACTGTACTTAATATATAGTTTGAAGCTGTAATGGACAACGCTGACAGCTGATGAGTGAATAAACACAGCAAGTTCCATAATTTTATTTTGCAAACTGATAATCTTTGTTAAAAGATCTCAAGCAGAGCTTAAAGTACAGGAAGACAAAGTATCCCAGTCCTTAATCCATAATCAACATGAGGACTTACACAGAAATTCAGTTCAATTAAATTTTATTTGTATAGCACTTTTAACAATGAACATTGTCTCACAGCAGCTTTAAAGAACATAAAACAAAATACATAGTGCAAAAAGTCCTAGATATTAGACAAAATCATCCCTATAGTGAGCAAGGCGACTGTGGCAAGGATAAACTCACTTAGATGGTAGGATGAAGAAACTTTGAGAGGAAGCAGACCCAAAAGGGAACCCATCCTCATTTGGTTGATATTGGATTACAATTTATCATAACTGATTATATGATAAATTGCATTGTTCATCAAACACTGGGGTGTGGGCAAAGAAGCACTTGTCTACAGGACACACATTGTGCACTAATGGTGGAATGTATGTGTGTAGCGCTGCAACCTATAACGTTTTCCCAGGACTAACCATTCTGCAGAACTATTTCACTAGTGAATCAGATGTGGCTGCTAAAGACAATAAACACAACATTGGCCCACTGCAATATTTTGGTACTCACACACACACTCACACACACACACACACACACACACACACACACTCACTCACTCACACACACACTCACACACACACTCACACACACACTCACACACACACTCACACACACACTCACACACACACTCACACACTCA
>QNUK01001185.1:62500-95000 GCA_013621035.1 Clarias magur | reverse complement strand
GTTTGTTTCACTGACTGAATAATGAATAATAACTGAATAAAACATACTCATATAGAGTCTCAGGGAGAATCGGACGTCGCTTTAAGGCCGCCTGTTCCAATACTTTTGCTCACTGACATTTGGATCCGTCTGCCTTCAAAAGGTGTCATGATGATAAAGTTGTTCGTTTATTTATTGATTTAATTATCAGAAAATCAGAAAAAGTCGAAATTTGGAATTCATGATCTGTGGTGTTCATCTTTTGATAAAAAAAAAAACAAACAAACAAAAAAAACCTGCATCCTTGCCGTCCAATAATATTTGTACTAAGGAGCTCAGTGTCTACGGTATCTGCACAGTACAGAATATGCATACAGGTGTGTCTGAATATATCATTTAAAATGCTTTCGTAGCTCTACTATATGTACAGTACACCATATACTGTTTGGCCAAAAGTATGTGCACCCCTGACCATAACACCCATACTGTACGTACCCCTCTTGAGTGTGGAAGTCCAGGTTTGTTTCTCCCCATGGTTTCTGTTATAATCTGCTCCACTCTTGTCTTCTGTGAAGCGCTTTGCACTAGATGTCTGAGCATGTGTGTGTGTGTGTGTGTGTGTGTGTGTGTGTGTGTGTGTGTGTGTATACTGAAGCTGATGGTTCACTGGGGTTGGGATCAGTCAGTTCTTCAATCCGCTCCAACTTAACACACCACGTCTTCAGAGAGCTGGTGTTGTGGATCTCACAGGGCCGTGAGGGTTTCGGACGACACAGCCCTCAAAGCTCGGAGCATTTTGCTGTTTGTTTAATAAACATATACAGTTTATATCTCAGGACTGTGCGGGCAGTATGATGAACGGAGTTGTAGTTAAGGTTGACTGAATTTTAACATGATTTCTGCAACTGCTTCCCCAGATTCTGGAAGCGGTGAAATTTACACGTTGATCATAACTTTCTCCGTGACGAAGCCAGATATCAGAAAACCCAAATGCACAGTTTGACGTCTGCAGCCTCCCGTTTAACGCACACCAGCAATGATTCTATATAAGCTTTCTATATTTAAAAAAATAAAATAAACATCATCATTATCATTATACGCTGTGTTACCGATACATATTGAGATTTATTAATCCTAAGATCTTCTGCTGTCAGAGTTGAATATTTATGCATTTTATAGCCAGTGTACCTAGAAAGACTTCCAGGAGAATTTGCATTTGGAGTCTATATTTCCCTGTCACAGTGTTAATATTACGTGGTTGGTAAAGTTAATCTGTCAGCTTGAGCTCTTCATCTGACTTAGAACGTTCAATTTTATACTGAAAAACAAAACAAGAACAAAACAAGAATAAGAACACCACATGTTAAATGTATATTGTTTGATTAATTCATGTTAGACTAAAACGCTAGATGGAACACGAAACCTTATTATATTTACAGCTTCATCAAGTGCCGTTATTCCCAGACAGACGCAGACGCGCCGAACCTCAGGACCCAAACGATGCAGGCTGGATGGCTTTTTTTTTGTCTGAGCTCTGGCTTTGTGGCGTGAAGTGGAAGCTTGGCAGAACTCCACAGCTCTTCCCATTTATCAGTCTTCATTCATCGTGCTATCAGATAAGCGTGATGACCAGACTTACATGCCATCAGTTGCTTGGTGGATGTAGCCGCGTGCGTTTCGGGACAGCTTGCAGATGAGGCGTGCCCGATCGCCAAATCCCGCTTTCTCACAAACAGAGCGTGAGGCCTGTCGATCATGTGCTTCTGCCATTATTTTGCACAGAAAATAAGAGAGATGTTTGAGTATAACGTGGAAGAAAGATTAGTTGTGGAAACGCAGGCCGTTGGTTCTGCGCAGCTATTTTTATGTAACCGCGTCCCGGCAGGAACCGTGTTGGCGTGGGTTTCATTTCCTAACACTCATTCGGGTTTCAAGTCTCAACTTCCTTCTTATGAAAGTCTCAGTATTGTTCGTACACGTACATACTGTAGATACATACTGTATAGACGTGGATTTGGACTTGATCTCAAACATTACACAGGTTTTTGCTTTGTATATGCAGACGACAGACAGCACGAAGCCCCGTGTTGTGCCGTAGAAATCCATTTTTCATGATTTAAGCTTTCAGGATAAAGGGTCCAGCAGTTTTTTTTTTTTTTTTTCTTTCTTTTTCCCCTCCATAACTGCACGCTTACTCCATAGGGTTATGTATTTCATTCTTTTGTCCTCGTCTCTCTTCCCTTTAGTGCGGATAAGCGAGCGTGTGTGATTTCTTTTTCCGTCCTTTCATTCCTCATGCGCATCTTTTCACCGCGCGACATATATATATATTGCGACTTCAAACGGCTCTATTGTGCATGAGTCAGAGGGGGAACAAAAAGCTTTTGCAATATCTCCTGTGTCCTGAATTGATCAGGTCCAGAAAAATACGAAGAAAAAAAAAAACCCAACACAATCCTGTTTCTCGCATGTCTGTCTCTCTCGCTGTAAGAATCTGATTAGGCTGTGATTTATTAACGTGGAATAAAAGGAGCCACGTCTGTCAATCACACATATCAGAATTACATAAAAATCATAAGATGTGTTTCCTTTTGTCCAGCTCTGAATGGATTTAGGAAAGGAAGCTGATAGCAGTGTGTATGTGTGTGTGTGTGTGTGTGTGTTGGAGTGTTTGTGCAACAGGCCCATCCTATCAGATCCTGGTTTTGATGACCCTGTTGTCACTAAAGTTAAAGTAGGCTGAAGTGCACTTGAATCCCAGCTTTAACCCCTTCTCCGAAGGAGGCCGGTTGGCTGGCCGGCATGTTTCGTTTAACACCACGTGCGCGTGTGAAACGGTCCCCGCTGTGCTTCATTTGGCCCCGACGCCCTCCACATGCTACCACACATGCCACTAATTGGCGCCTCTGCATGACCTCTGTCTGGCGAAGGGCACACGAAAGCCAACAAAGTGAACAAAATGTAACAGTGTGTGTGTGTGTGTGTGTGTGTGTGTGTGCAGTGTGAGATCATGAATATTCTCGATTCTAATGGACAGAGCTGCTACCTGAGTGCGTACACTTAGACGGAATAAACGCTTTGTCTAAAAGCAGGCAGAGTTCAAACACACCCAACAGCTTCTCTCACATTTTTCTTTTCATACAATGTTTTTTTTTTTTTTTTTTTGTTGAAAAGTTGAATCTTTTTGGATTTTAAAGTTCATGGAGGGAACCTTGCTTATGATGTAATGCCAAATCTTACATGACAAAAGTGTATAAGTGCAAATACACACCAAGTGGACAAACGGTATCAAATGGTGTACGTGTGCCAACACCAGCCAAAGCTTTAACACCACCTGCATTGAACAGAACCGTAAACAGATGTTTAAACACAAAACTGGGAACTTCTTTCTAACACAATGGAAATCGATTTTAAACCATGATGGAGACGTCTTTTAGAACTTGCAAGGAATCTTCTTTCTAAACATGATGTAAAATTATTTTAACATTTATTTCAAGCACGATGGGACAAATGTTTTCTGCTCAGGGAAGATAGAAAAAGAGGAAAAAGAAATGCTTTTTCATTTAAGTAATCAGCCAAACGGCGTACATCACACACAGTCTACAGCTCGAGAGAGCAGGAGTCAGTACTGTATGAAGTGTTAGCATGAAAGGAAAACCTCAGAAATGAAGTGAATAAAAGAAATAAAATCATCATAAACATGGAAAGGAAACAGCACTCGCTGTGTGAAGTCACGACTGGCAAATTGAACCATGAAACCTTTACAAATGGGACGAGACCGGTTTCAATCTCATCATGGCTGAGCGTTTAGACTTGCTGTCCATCACACAAAGGGGCGGAGTCACCCGGCAGTCGTTATGTAGGATTCATATATGGTTCAATTTAATGCTATGGAACGTACACAAAAGAAATTAGTTTCAGGTTTTCATATTTATTAATAGCTAGAGACACTCAGGCCCTCGCAGCCCGTCCTCGTCCTGTCCTGAAGTTAAGAAGACAAAAAACTATCCTATACATATTCAGGACAGATGAGTTTATGTTTTGCGATGTGTCTGAAACATGACAAACTTCTAGAGAGAAAAAAGACGTGCGTGCGTGTGTGTGTGCGTGTGTGTGGTTGTGGTTGTGTGTGTGTGTGTGTGTGTGTGTGTGTGTGTGTGTGTGTGCATGCGTGCGTGCGTGCGTGTGTGTGTATGTGTGTGTGTGTGTGTGTGTGTGTGTGTGTGTGTGTGTGTCTATGTCAGTTTACAGCTTTTCCATTCATACATGTATTTCTTTTCTGCTTACAGAGCCTAGGTAAAAACGTGCACTTTTGAGCTCTGACGAATATTAGAGCTATTAATATTAGAAGTTGCATACGCCGCCTTTAAAAAGCCAGATCTGTGCCAGTGTATCGGGCTTCAGTGAAGCGGTTAAATCCCAATTCTAAGCCAGTTTACCGCAGCCTCCTGAGTGACCTTTGGTCGGCTGCTTTGTGTCAGTGATCCCTTTCTAAAAGGGAAGTGGACAGGCAGGGAAAGGGAGGGGGGGATACACTCAAACACACACACACACACACACACACACACACACACACACACACACACACACACACACACAGAGGGAGAAATATTCCCACAGTGGGTTGTGAATGGAGCCGAGCCGTGTCTCAAATGGGATTTCAGAGTGAAGAAGCAGAGAGTGAATGGAGTTATTGTAAAACAGGACAGAGAAAGCTAACCACTAATGCTAGACAAGTGTGTGTGTGTGTGTGTGCGTGTGTGTGTGCGTGTGTGTGTGTGTTCCTGTCACATGCCATCAGTGCCCACTGTACAGTGTTTATATATAAAACTCTAGATTTGTGATGAGGAAGAGAGTCTCATTAATTGTGTGTGTGTGTGTGTGTGTGTGTGTGTGTGTGTGTGTGTGTGTGTCTGTGTGTCTGTGTGCTGTCATTTCCCTCAACCTTAAGAAAGATGAGTGAAAGTTTTAGCCCCATTTTCTCCTTTTAACATGCAGGTAGATTTTAGGGCCTAGGGCAAAAAGTGTGCACTTTAAAGCAGGAAGTGTTTTATCACCACTCTAACAGCGTTTCACTCCGCGGTACGGGGGAGAGAGTGACAGATGCAAAACTGAAAAAAAAAAAAACTAATAACTACAGTACGATCATGAAAATCTCTCTCTCTGTCATAATGTCTCCTCATCTCTGTACTACTTTTTTTAAACAGTAAGAATACCTCTCTCTCTCTCTCTCTCTCTCTCTCTCACACACACACACACACACACACACACACACACACACACGGGATGATAATATAACATGGTCTAAGGTTTTCTTCTTCATTATGGCGACCATGAAAAGCCAAAGCTTACCTTTCTCCTCTTGCTGCAGTGATTTGGAACATTATCAGGCTCACACAGTTTTAGCAGAAGCTTTCTGTGTGTTCTGTGATATGCTGAAGATATGAAGCTCATGTGTATCTCTCTCTCACTCATGATGCCGTATGCTTTTCCCTCTTCTTCTTTGGCTGACATTTTCATTTACTTAATGCACGATTGCTTTCGCTGAACGGAAGTAGAGTAAACTTACCGAGACCCCCAGACAGGGAGCGTGGGACTGAGACAGAAAGATACAGACAGAGAGAGAGAGAGGAGGGAGCGATGAACCAAAGAAAGTGATAGAGAGCTATCTACACAAAGACAAAAAAGACAACAACAAAAAATAAACAGTGAGATTAGCTGAAATAAATGCAATAAGGACATAATCATGAAGTCTGTAACAGACAAGTTACATCCCTGTTATCATCACCACAATAACATTTATCACCTTAATCATCACCACCAACAGTGGAGCCTTATCTAATGGAGCAGTGTGTGTGTGTGTGTGTGTGTGTGTGTGTGTGTGTGTGTGTGTGTGTGTGTGTGTGTGTGTGCAAAGTTAGACTATTTGTTTTCTTTTTTTCTTTGTTAATCAAATACTAATTTTCATAAAGCCTTCAAGAACACCATTTAAAAATGTTGCGGGTTGTGCTGCATTGGCTTTTCTGTGGGATTTGAGTAGATGGGGAAGCTTTTAGTCTCCATAGCATGTTTGAGACTTGGGTTCCAATGATCCTGGAAATGATGGTTCATTTCATATGGGGGTGAGACAGAGAGTTGGAGATACAAAAATCATGATCTGAGGAGTATTTCAGCTGAAGCATTAACACATACTGGAGGTGTTCTAAAACCTGTCTCAATTTGTGAAAGAAATTTAAATCCATGACCTTTGACACATTCAGTAGCTTTAAGGAAATAACCAACGCTTGTATTCATCGATTTTCCTTTAAATAAGCAACCAAATAAGCCAAATAATCGACAGCTGCATTAACTACTCTTTATACAATTACTCATTAGAAATAATCCCAAATTAGCAAATGTGGGCCAGAAAACAGCACTTGTAAGTATGCATGGTCAGTGTAAGCTTGAAACCGGGTGACAATGTGTTTGCCAGATTTGGAAGACGGGGAAGCAACAATATCCTCAATGGTGTCTGTGAATAGAGTGACGCAGTATTCACCAGAGTTTGGAGGTGGTGCAACAACACCCTTAGATAATAAAGTAAGGAAAAGAAATTATGAAGTGTATTTGGCAAAGACTTGATGGAGCAGTGTCAGTACTCTTTGCTGAAATTGGAAGGTAGGGCAACAACATCCTCAAAAAACTGATCGTTACCAGCTTGTATATGCAGATGTTGACAATTCTGCCTGTTCTCATATGAAGTTTGATGTTCCGCAGGGTTCGGTTTTAGGCCCACTGCTTTTTTTCTCCTTACAAATTTCTTCTAATTTGTAAAATCTGTAAGCACGGTATTAGTTTTCATTGCTATGCTGATGACACACAGCTATATGTCTCAGCAAAACCAGATGGAAAAGGCCAACTAATTTGAGCAACGTGTGAATGACATAATTAGACTGGATGTTAATTAAGTTTAATTCAATTAAAATTTTATTTGTATAGCACTTTTTACAATGGTCATTGTCGCAAAGTAGCTTTACAGAAACAAAAAAAATATGGAAATGTGTATAAAATTTTAGTGTATGAATCAAAATGATCAAATTATCCCTATTGAACAAGCTAAGAGTGATGGTGCTGAGGGAAAACTCCTTGAGATGGCAATAGGAAGAAACCATGAGAGGTACCAGATTTAAGAGGGAACCCATCCTCATTTGGGTGAATGCTGCTTAATCCTGACAAGACAGAAGTACTGGTATTAGGACCACATGCAGATAGAAGTAAGCTTTCTGATTACACTGTAACTTTGGATGTCTTTTCTGTTCCATCAGGTACAGCAGTAAAATCCTTGGTGTGATTATAGATTCCAATGTGCCATTTGAGCTCATAGATAATATCACCAGGATAGCTTTCTTTCATCTCAGAAATATTGCCAAGATAAGGAATATGTTGTCACTAAACGATGCAGAAAAATTAGTTCATGCTTTTATCACCTCTAGGTTGGACTATTGTAATGCCTTACTGTCTGGTTGTTCAACTAGATGCATAAACAAGATTCAGTTAGTACAGAATGCAGCAGGACCGGAAAATGTGAGCACATCACCCATATCTACACTCTGTATTTGCTCCCAGTGAAATTTTGTATTAATCTTAAAATACTACTTTTTACCTATAAATCATTAAATGGTCTTTTCATTATCTAAGTAAACTGCTAGTGTCTTATGATCCACCATGCCACACCATGAAAACTACAACAGGGGGCAGAGCTTTTTCTTACAGGCTAAAAACTTATTTATTTAGCGCAGCATTTTTATAAATAGATGAGCCTTAGGTAAAGGAGCAGATCTGGGGGACTCATGGACGTAGAGTATTCTGGTGAACTGGTATGTTTAGATGCTGTCCTCCCCACTCTCATTGATCACTCAGGTTTGTTGACAGTGTAGTGACTGAGTTCTTTACATTCCAGGGACCCCTTATGTCTGTGTTTCCTTCTGGTTCTCCCTTTTGGTTATGCTGTCATAGTTAGTCCTGCCAGAGATATCAAAACAAGATGGCGCAGATGAGGTCGGCTGGCGTTGCGACTGCGCCGACCTCTTTTACCTTGTTTTTGTCTTTTAAGTAAAATTTTCAGAAACTTTAAACTGGCAAATTCATCACCACTGAGTGCATTAGGTACAATAGAGATACTTTTAGTTCTATTGGTTTACAGTGTACTTACAATTCCAAGTTTTTAACTCCAGATCCAAGCTGGCCGAGTGAGATCCTGAGGGAGAACAAAGGAGGCGACGCGAAGCGGAGTCCTCGAGAGAAACGAGCCAGCATCAGGAACAGGCTGAGAGCCAGTGCACACTGCACACCTCTGCCTAGCATCCTGCTCGCCAATGTCCAGTTACTGGAAAACAAACTTGATCACCTCAGGGCCAGGGTAAAGTTCCAGAGTGACATTCGGGACTGCAATCTCCTCTGCTTCACCGAGACATGGCTGAACCCAGCCGTGCTGGACCACGCCATCCAGCCGGGCCATGTTCTTCTCAGTTCACCGCATGGACAGGACACGGGACATTGTTCCAATCGCATGCTCCTGCACACCCAACCTGGAACTATTGACCACCAAATGTCATCCTTTTTACCTTCCTCTGGAGTTTACATTGGTCATAATCAGCGGCGTTTATATATCATCAAAAGCGGACACAGACACTGAGGCACTCACACAGCACCAGACACAACAATGGGACGATGCACTTATTGTGGCGGGGGATTTCAACAATGCCAACCCCAAATGCACAGTGCCAAAATTTTATCATTATATCACTTGCTCCACCAGAGGCAAAAGGACACTGGACCACTGTAACACTATCATCAAAGACGGCTATAAGGCACAATCTTGTCCACCGTTTGGGAAATCCGACCATGCCGCCATCTTCCTCATGCCAAAATATAAGCTCAAACAGGAAGTTCCGATTCAGAGGGAAGTCGCACGGTGGATGGACCAATTAGTGGCCATACTAGAAGATGTACTCGAAGATGCAGACTAGGACATGTTCTGGAACAGCTCCGATGACATCAACGTGTTTATGGAAGCGCTTGTGAGTTTCATCCGGAAACTAACGGATGATACCGTTCAAAAAATGACCATCAGAATGTTTCCCAATAAGAAGCCATGGGTGGATAAAACCATCCGCGAAGCGCTGACATCTCGCAACGGCACTTGCGTCGGGGGACATGGTCCTGTACAAGGCTACATCATACACCGCCTGGAAGGCGGTGAAAGAGGCAAAGCAGCACTACAGGCTCCTAGAGTCATTCTGTCACAGCTCCAACAGAATGACTCTAGGAGCCTGTGGCAGGGACTAAGGACAATAACAGACTACAAAGCACCAACATCCGGTATGACAAACATGGACAAGACGCTGGCAGACGAGCTGAACACCTTCTATGCTCGCTTAAAGGCTGCAGCTAAAGATACTAGCGTTGCTAATTCTAGCGGTGCTAATGGCTGCAGACAGGAAGACACTGCCAGCACCAGAAAACGCGTTCATCATCTCCGAACATGACGTGAGGAAAGCCTTCAGGAGTGTGAACACCAGGAAAGCAGCAGGGCCCGATGGCATCTCAGGTCGAGTCCTCAGAGCCTGCGCAGACCAACTAGCACCTGTGTTCACAGAGATATTCAACATCTCTTTATCTCAGTCGGTGATCCCCACAGGCTTTAAGGAGTCCATCATTGTTCCTGATCCTGCTACCTCAACGACTATCAACCTGTAGCCCTCACCTCAGTAGTGATGAAGTGCTTTGAATGGCTGGACAGAGACTTCATCATTTCTTCACTACCTGACCAACTGGATCCACTGCAGTTTGCATACCGCCCGAACCGCCCTACGGCGTTGCCATCTTTCATCTCCTCCACACATCACTCACCCACCTGGACATTAGAAGGGGGAATTATGTTAAAATGCTCTTGGTCGACTACAGCTCAGCATTTAATACCATAATTCCATCCACACTCACTACCAAGCTGGATCACCTGGGAGTCAGCTCATCTCTGTGTCAGTGGATCTCCAACTTCCTAACTGGCAGACCACAGGCTGTAAGGGTGGGTGGAACATGTCTCAGCCTCCCTCACTCTCAGCACTGGAACCACCCAGGGTTGTGTTCTGAGCCCCCTGCTGTACTTTTTGTACACCTATGATTGCGTAACCGCTACAAACTCCCCCACCATCATTAAGTTTGCTGACAACATTGTCATGGTGGGCCTGATCTCTGACAACGATGAGACGGCCTACCTGGAGGAGGTTGGAAATCTGGAGAACTGGTGCCAGAGGAACAATCTCCTCCTGAATGTCAGCAAGACAAAGGAGTTGATCTTGCCAATAACTGGACACTGCACTACATCACATTTCTATTATATTTCATTTTAAATATATTTTTCTATCTTTATTATATATTCTTTAAGTTCTTTATATTTCTATTTTATTCTACTATTTTATTTTCATTTTTATTCTTATTGCTGTAAATTATGTAAATTTAAAAGTTACATTTTTTGTAATAGTGGAGGTCAACAGCAGTCGTATAAGCATGTGTATGTGATGAATAAAAATTTGAATTTTGAATTTGAGTCCCTGCTTGCACTAAATATACATTCACCTTATATATCATGTGACTGTGACCATACCTAACTGTTGTCTCTGGATTATGTATTTCCAATTATATTTCCTAATTTTCATCATATCATGTTTGTATCATATCATGATCTTGTCAAGCATCCTGTCATAGTGAAATATTAATAAATGTAAAAATATTGATATATGTATGTAGAATATATTCTCAGCACACAGTGAATCACTTTGCTAACTGAAGATCAGCCATGTGCTCATTAAAAGATCATCTAAGACTGAGACGTATTTTTGAGGAACGGACCTCTTTCCAGATAATTTAATAATCCTGCAGTATGATTATTAAATGTTTTGTTGTCTAAACACACACACACACACACACACACACACACACACACACACACACACACACACACACACACACACACACATTAGAGTTTCATGTTCTAGATGAGAATTAGGGGGGGCTGTCCTGAACTCTCTGATCTGTGTGTGTGTGAGAGAGAGTGAGTCAGGTGATGGCATAATACTTAAAGACAGTATACAGAGACAGTAAATACAGAGAGACACTAAAGACACACTGAGAAAGGCTGAGGGGTCAATGAACGATTGATTGAGGGTGTCGACGGTGATGTTGCGTGGTGTAGCAGTGGTTTGCACGATGAATGGTGATGTTGGCTTGACTCTACAGCCGTCGACACCTTCGGACTAACTGTTGGGCCAACGCTACATCGACCTCCGTTTCTTGGTGTTTGAACATCGGAGGCTGGAAACCGTGGCATATCTCAAATGGGCTTAGACTGGTGGCGGAGAATATGTGGAGATTATGTGAAAGTTCTGCCCAAATGAGATAGCGGGCCCAGGAGCGCTGGCAATCGGCGACGATGGGTAGTGCTCCAGTTGTTGGTTGGTCCGTTCCGTCTGACCGCTAGTCTGAGGATGGTATCAAGATGACAGACTGCAGGTGGAATTGATCAGACAGCAGAAGGCCTTCCAGAACTGTGCCGTGAACCTGTCCGAGACGATGTCCTGGGGGAACCTAGGCAGACAGACTACGTGTTCTTAAATCAACTCGGCTGTCCTTTTTGCTGGTAGTGGTTGGAGTTCCCCTGCTGTTGGTTGGTGGATGTCCTTTTCCCTGGCGCACACTGGGCACTCCTAGACAAATTTTTTGATGTCCTTGGCCTTGAATCTTTGGGTGCGCCCCATGCCCGGGTGGCCGGAGAACGAAGAGGAGTGGCCCCATTGGATGACCTCGGTCCTTAGGGCGTGGGGTATGTAGAGTCGTCCAGATGGCACACCTGCCGGTTCAGTCTCCGTGGCCTGTGCCTGGCGGACCCTCATCTCCAAATCCCAACAGAGTGGTGTGAGGATTTTGAATGATGGGATAACACGCGCGGGGTCCGCCCGGGGGGCGTCTTCCTCATGTTGTTGGGAGAGGGAGTCGACCTTGGTGTTCTTCGACCCCGGGTGGTAAGACAGATGGAAATTATACTGTTATACTGTAGTGCCCACTGCGCCTGTCTTGGATTAAGCTGTTTTAAACTTCGGATGGTGATGAGATTTTGGTGATCAGTCCAGATGGCCCTCCAAAGCCCACTTTATGGCCAGCAGCTCACGGTCCCCTACTCCGTATTGCTGCTGAGTGGGATAAAATTGTTTGTAGAAGAAGCTACAAGGGTGTAGCTTCTGATCTGGACCTCACTGGGAGAGAACCACCCCGGCGCCCACGTCCAAATCGTCCACCTCCACAACAAATGGTTTGGTAGTGTCGGGGTGAAGGAGAATTGGAGCAGTGGTGAATCAGTGGCAGAGTTCATGAAATGCGGAGATGGCAGCAGAGTTCAGGTGGAAGTGATGAGAAGATGGTCGGGTCAGGGCAGTTAAAGGAGCTGAAACTGTACTGTAGTCCAGGATAAAGCAACGATGGAAATTCACAAACCCTTAAGTACCTTGGGTAGGGGCCAATGACACACAACTTCTAGATTCTGCAGGTTCATGGCCACACCCTGGGTCAAGATGACAAAACCCAGGAATGTGGTGGAGCGCTTGTGAAATGCACACTTCTCCAACTTATAGTACAGTTGGTGGACATGCAATCTCTTAAGTACCGCTCTGACATGCTGGATGTGTTCGTTGGCAGAGTGGGAGTAGATGAGAATATTGGCCTAATATTCAATTCAATTTTATTTTTCAATTCAATTTTATTTATATAGCGCTTTTAACAATTGACATTGTCGCAAAGCAGCTTTACACAATAAAAAGAAGTAAGTTTTTATGCAATGTGTATGAATCAAAATGATAAGATTGTCCCTGATGAGCAAGCCGAGGGCGACGGTGGCAAGGAAAAACTCCCTGAGATGGTAATAGGAAGAAACCTTGAGAGGAACCAGACTCAACAGGGAACCCATCCTCATCTGGGTGATAACGGATAGCAGAGAATGATCAGCATAATAATGTGTACTGGAAGTTCAGTGTAACAGGAGATGTGTTAAAATTTAAATTAAAAGGAGTCCAGTTTGTTCCCGGAGGCTCAGGTAGACTGTAGGAGATTCCAGTCCTGAGCTATCGAACAACTGAAGTCACAGGTCCCCAGAGCATCAATCGATGATAGGACAGTCTTCATGGAAACCATCCCCAGCCACCAAGCGCATCCAGGCAGACCACACGGGGCATCCATGCGACGGGATCTCCAACCAGAAGCAGGACTCCAGGACGGGTTAGACGGCTCCAGAGGGCAGAGGGGTCTGGATCACTGGCAACTCAGGAGCGAACATGTATAGCTCGACAGAGAGACAGAGAGAGGGAAAGGAGAGAGGGAGAGAGAGAGAGAGCAGAAAATAAGGAGAGATGGCAGTTAGGTCTGGTCACAGTCAACATGTATAAGGTGAATGTATATTAGTGCAAAGTGCAAGCAGGGACTCCGGCAGGACTAACTATAACAGCATAACTAAAAGGGAGAGCCAGAAGGAAACACAAACATGAGGGGGAACTGAGATGTAAAGCAACCAATCACCTCACCGTCAACAAACCTGAGTGAACAATGAGAGTGGGGAGGACAGCATCTAAACATAGCAGTTCACCAGAATACTCTACGTCCATGAGTCCCCCAGATCTGCTCCTTTACCTAAGGTTAATCTATTTACAAAAATGCTTGGCTAAATAAATAAGTTTTTAGCCTAGACTTAAACACTGAGACTGTGTCTGAGTCCCGAACATTAACAGGAAGACTATTCCATAACTTTGGGGCTTTGTAAGAAAAAGCTCTGCCCCCTGCTGTAGTTTTAATAATACGTGGTACTGACAGGCAGCCTGCATCCTTTGATCGAAGTAGGCGTGGCGGATCGTAAGACACTAACAGTTCACTCAAATACTGTGGCGCGAGACCATTTAGTGCTTTAAATGTCAAAAGTAGTATCTTGAAATCGATGCGAAATTTCACAGGGAGCCAATGCAGTGTAGATAAGATAGGGGTGATGTGCTCGTATCTTCTGGTTCTAGTGAGGACTCTCGCTGCTGCATTCTGAACTAACTGAAGCTTGTTTATACACCTAGTTGAACAACCAGACAGTAAGGCGTTACAATAATCCAACCTAGAGGTGATAAAAGCATGAACTAGTTTTTCTGCATCATTTAGTGACAATATGTTTCTTATCTTGGCAATATTTCTAAGGTGAAAGAAAGCTATCCTGGTAATATTATCTACATGTGCTTCAAACGAAAGGCTGGAATCTATAATCACACCGAGGTCTTTTACTGTTGCACTTGATGGAACAGAAAGGCCATCTAAAGTTACAGTCTGATCAGAAAGCTTACTTCTAGCTACTTGTGGTCCTATGACTAGAACTTCTGTCTTATCAGGATTAAGCAGAAGAAAATTAATTAACATCCAATCTCGTATGTCCTGCACACACTGCTCAATTTTAGCAAACTGTTTTTTCTCATCTGGTTTTGCTGAGACATATAATTGTGTGTCATCAGCATAACAATGAAAACTAATACCATGTTTACGAATAATGTTGCCCAGAGGAAGCATGTAAAGGGAAAAAAGCAGTGGGCCTAAAACTGAGCCCTGTGGAACACCAAACTCCACTTGAAAACATGAGGAATGATCACCATCTAAATCTACAAACTGATAACGATCAGTCAAGTAGGATCTGAGCCACAAGAGGGCAGTTCCCTTAATTCCAACTACCTTTTCTAATCTGTGAAGGAGAATACTATGATCAATGGTGTCAAAAGCTGCACTGAGGTCCAGTAACACAAGTATAGTGACACAACCCTGATCAGAGGCCCATAGGAGGTCGTTTACTACTTTAACAAGTGCTGTCTCTGTGCTGTGATGAGGCCTAAATCCTGACTGATACAGTTCATTTATGCTATTTCTGTGTAGATGTGAACATGCTACTGTGATACTACCTTTTCCAAAATCTTGGAGATAAACGGAAGGTTTGATATCGGCCTGTAATTAGAAAGCAGACAGGGGTCAAGGTCAGGTTTCTTGATTAGCGGTTTAATAACGGCTAATTTAAAGGATTTGGGTTGACGATTTTGAAGAAGAGATGAGTGAAATTAGTTCCCTCGCTTCAAGGGGAGTAAAGTGTTCTAAGTTCTGATGTGATGTGGTTAGATCATCTGAATTATTTAAATTGTCTGGTTTCAAAGCCTGAATTTTTTGCCTAATATTTATGATTTTATTATTGAAAAAGTTCATGAAATCCTCACTACTGCATGATGATGTTGTGGAGATTTCTGCAGTGGTCTTGTTTTTAGTTAATTTAGCTACGGTATTAAATAAAAATCTCGGGTTGTTTTTGTTATTTTCTATTAGAGTGGAGAAATATGTTGATCTAGCATCACTGAGAGCTTTTTTATAGTTCAGGATGCTCTCCTTCCAAGCTATTTTGAATACTATCAATTTAGTTTGGCGCCATTTACGTTCGAATGTCTCTCTGGACGTCATTAATGAACTGTTGAAAAACTGAAGGTGTGTTGCAAAGTCCAAATGGAATGACCAAGATCTCATAATATCCAGTAAGGGTGATGAAAGCCGTCTTCCATTCATCACCCTTTCTGATGCGCACCAAGTTGTAGACGCTCTGGAGGTCCAACTTTGTGAAAAGTCCAGGGAAGAGTTGGTAAGAGGCAGCGGGTGACGATTCTTGATAGTGATGTTGTTAAGCCCCTGATAGTCGACACAGGGGCATAAGCCACCATCCCCCTTCTTCACGAAGAAGAACCCCGCGTCGGGGCAAGGAGGAGGGCCAGATGGTACCTTGGCGGAGTGCGTTGGAGACATATTCCTCCATCGCCTGCATCTCAGTGGTGGAGAGTGAGTAGAGGTGGCCGAGAGGAGGGATGGAACCTGGCTGAAGGTCAATTGCCAGCTCGTAGTGGCAATGAGTAGGCAGGTGGGTGGTGCGTCTCTTACAGAACACTTCAGCCAGGTCCCAATAGGTGGCCAGGATGGCGTTAGTGTTGATGTCGGGGGCCTTGGACTCCCTAGAACACATCCCAGGTGGAGCCCGTAGGCGGAGTTCGATGCAAGCCGGCCCCCATTGAAGGATCTGATTCTGTGACCAAGAGATGAGCGGAACATGCTGAATGAGCCAAGGATGCCCAAGGATGATGGGAGGAGAGGAGATAGAGGTGAGGTAGAATCGAATCTATTCCTGATGTTTATTGATCGTGACAGTAACTGGTTGGGTCTGGGATGTGATGGGACTGGCAGAAAGGATCTGATCATCTACAGAGGTGATCCGAATAGGCTGGGATAACGCCTCGACTTTCACCCCCAGTTCCTTGGCGTAAGAAGAGTCAATGAAGATACCTGCGGCACCAGAATTGATGAGCGCGGCACTTCTGACCCGTATGTGGCCAAATTGGAGGTGTACTTGAACCTTGACACGGGAAACGTTGGTCGTGGTGGTGGAGAGTTGGATGGAACCCGCTGAGTTGCTCTCATCTCTCACCGGGTCTGCACATTTCCCGAACAGAGAGGGCAGATGTCTCGGTGGTGTGCCGCTGATCCACAGCCGGAGAATGGGAGATGGTTGGGATGTGAGGCATGCTCAGGTACGATGATGGTGTGGCTGGCGGCAGGGTATGGGGGGCTGGCCGGGGATGGGAAAGTAGGCGTTGTTCTATTCGGAGGGTGAGTTGGATTAAACCCTCCAGCGCCGCCGGCAGCTCCCGTTCGGCAAGCTTGTTTTTGATGTGGGACGCCAGCCCCTCGTAGTAGGCCGTCCAGAGGGCAGCGTCTCCCCAGGTGGTCTGGATGGCAAGGGTTCGGAAGTCTGCGGTGTAGCGGCTCATGGACGACCCACCCTGCCACAGATGATAAAGCTTGGTGTCGGTCTCCACCTCAGCAGCAGGGTGTTCAAATGTAAAAATGTAAAAAACGTAAAAATAAGCTGTGTCTAAGTCTGATCGAAGAACCAGTGGCTGTGGCCCACTCAGCTGCCTGCCCGGATAGCAACGAGATGAGTGCAACCGGTCTGTGGAGTACCTGGTGGCATTGAACTCAAACACAAGATCCAGTGCAAGATCTACTACATTTCCTGTCCGTGCCATTCCATTTATCCGGTAAAGCCAAGAAAACGTCAGAAGAAGAAGGAGGGGTGGCATGGCAGCCACTGCGACGGGCGGAGGGCTAGCTGCTGAGCATCCACCTCCCAGAGCTCCACTAGAGAACATGCAGAAAAATTACCATTTAAATCTACATACTGATAACGATCAGCCAAATAGGATCTGAGCCAGGAGAGGGCTGTTCCCTTAATTCCTAACACAGTTTCTAATTTGTGAAGGTGAATACTATAATCAATGGTGTCAAAAGCTGCACTGAAGTCTGAAGTAACACAAGTATAGTGACACAACCCTGATCAAAGACCAATAGGAGATCATTTACTACTTTAACGAGTGCTGTCTCTGTGCTGTGATGAGGCCTAAATCCTGACTGAGACAGTACATATATGTTATTTTTATATAGATATGAGCATGGGTGCTCCGCTTCTATCTTTTTGGTTTGATATCAGCCTGTAATTGGACAGCTGACGGGTGAGGACAGATGTCAGCTGTTGTGGATGCAGATTAACGATCTGGTAAATTTGGCTAAGGTATTAAATAACAATCTTGGTTTATTTTTGTTATTTTCTATAAGAGTGGAGAGATATGTTGATCTAGCTACACTAAGAGCTTTTCTATAGTTCAGGATGCTCTCCTTCCATGCTAATTGAAATGCTAACAATTTAGTTTTACGCCATTTACGATCCAATCAAAGTTTATAACTCTGGGAGATTATTAATAAAGCTCTGTGTGGTAGTTGATGTGAATTTAATGCGGTAGTGCAGAATAAAGTAAATTATGACTATGACACACTTTAATTGAGACAAGAAAGTGATCTGAGATAACTTCAGACAGTGGAATTGTGAATAAATTTCTTATATTTAATCCGAAGAATATTATTAAATCTAAAGTGTGATCTGCTTTATGAGTGGGAGCTACTACACATTAATTTACTCCTACCAAGTCCAGTATTGACATAAATGCTATTCTCAGGTCTTCGGGATTCTCAAAATGAATATTAAAATCTCCAGCAGTTAATGCTTTGTCTACAGAGACGACAAGGTTTGAGAGGAAATCTGCAAATTCACAAAGAAATTCAGAGTACGGCCCTGGGGGTCTGTAAATGATAATTAGTGGGATCGACTGAGCAGACTTAATATTTGTAGCTACATTTAATATGTTACTATGAACAACTTCAAGTGCATTCAATTTGTGTTCATATTTTTGCACGATAGTCAGATTATCATTGTAAATAACCTCCTCCTCCTCTATCACTATGTTGTGTTGTTAATTTATGTCGTATGTAGCACCTTGGTCCTGGAGGAACGTTGTTTCGTTTCACTGTGTACTGAACTGTATATGGTTGGAATGACAATAAAGCCTACTTGACTTGACTTGACTTGACTTGACCAGTTAGCCGAGGCTGGTGTATGTAGCTGTATCCAGGAGGACTCGCTTCATTAAGAGCAACATACTCGTTCTCCTTAATCCAGGTTTCTGTTAAACATAATTTATCAAACTCTTGACAATTTCATTAACAATAACTGCTTTAGATGCGAGAGATCTAATATTTAACAGTCCTAGCTTCAGATCAGAGAGGCTGCACATTCATTGTGATCTGAGTTTGTGGTCTCTATGTTGATTAAGTTGCTAAAACAGACTTTCTGAGTCTTTAAAAATTTTTGTTTAGCTTGGGGAACAGACACAGTCTCAATATAGTGAACCCTGAGTGACGACTCTATGCAGCTAGCAGATGGTTGGTTTAGCCAGTTTGTCTGTTCCCTGGCTTGGGCTCTAGGTAGTCACCTATTAACTAGGCCTCTTTGGAGTAGAGTAGCAACTTCCTGAATGCGATGGACACGTGACCACTGCCGCCGGCATCCCTACAAGCCTCGCTAATTTCCCATGCCCGAGGATAGAGTCTCCTATAACCAGAGCTCTTTCAGGTTTCTCAGAGGGTGCATCACTGAGAAGGGCAAACCTGTTGGACACGCAGAGGACATGCATGAAGCGCAGAGGAGGTGTGCTCGGGTGGGATAGCCTTAGCGTTAGTATGCTGCTGAGTTGTCACCCACTCGCACCCGCTGTGAGGCTCTAATGCCGGAGTAGGGGGCTGGTTATCTCCGCTATGGCACCCAGACTTTCTGCTACTGGAATAACACTGCTGTCGCGCTCTCTAACCCTCTCTAAAGTCTGGCTGTGCTCCTCTAATGCTAATAACTTCTCCATCAGAGTGCTTACTAGCACACACCTATCACAAGTAAAATTATCACTAACGACGGAGGAAGAATGTCTAAACATCCTGCACTGCACACACTGAGCGAGCTGAATATTAACCATTTCAGCATACCTGAGTCAGACTTTTGTTGTTTGGAGCCGAATTCCGTTTGTTGTTCTTGGAGGAAGAAATCTGCGCGTTCTCCAAAAACTATACAGAAACAGAAGACAAGACATGTTGCTATAGGAAAATAATCAACTTTAATTGGTATCAGACTCCAATGTTGTTGATTTTTATCATTATCAGTTGTTTGTTTCTTGCTAAGTGACATTTATATGATTTATTTAAATTTATCTAAACCTTATTTCTTACCTTAGGCCCTTACTTGCAGTCTTTTCACACACACACACACACACACACACACACACACACACACACACACACACACACACACACACACTGCTGCATAATTACATCATCTGTATTCCATGAATGCTAAGTGATCTTTGATAAATTATGTTTCTACTGCAGGAGATCTGAAGCTAAAACGCTACCATTAAATAAATAATGGATTTTTGGACACAGTGTCACACTGAAAATAACAATGTCACAACAACGCACATATCGATTTGAGTCAGGGGTCATAAAGACTATCAAAAACACATCATTTCTCCGAAACTATTGGCAGTGTGTGGTTAACGATTGTGTATGGTTTTTAATCTTTTTTATTTATTTATTTTTTTTACATTTATAACGTCAAATAATGTGATGATGGTGAAAACTCATTAGTCACAGGATAAGACATTACTTATTGGAACTCAAAAACAAAACAAAGATTGAATTTTTACTTGCAGAGATTTTAAGCAAAACTGCACATTTTCCAAATAATTGTAATGAAATAATTCTCACCTTTTTGGCGTTTATTCCACTTCCAATGCTATTTTTTGTTCATCTTGGATAAGCATGAGCCTTGATCTTCATGCTAATTGCTAACACCTTTTTCACAATGGCCTGTATTTTCTCTGACCTGCAGAAAACCACAGGACAAAAACACAGGAAGTAGCTCCTAGATTTTGTATAATTTTGTATAATTTTTCCTCTTCTCCTCCTTTGTGTTCATTCTTTTACAGGTCAAAGTGTACTTTGTCAAATTTAATTAAAGATATTATTCAGTCGTTCATTTATTTTCCATACTATGTGTACTGTATCTGGTCATGCGGGACCTGGAGCCTGTCTCAGGGAACTCATGGCACAAGACACATACAGAATCTACACTATGGCAACTTGCAGCCAACGATCACTCTGTAGAGAGAAGCTTTAAATGTCTGTGCACTCGTCCAACAGAGAAAAAACGATCAGAGTTTTAAACTAGAAATGAAATGAATTGAAATGAATGCTGTTTTATGAACTGGGTCTGTTATTACAAATCTGTTTTATACACCCGACACATTCACACACACACACACACACACACACAGGTGCTGTTTTGAGGGCACAGGAGCACAAAATTAGTGAGGGAAGGAAGAAAAAATAAATTACATCAAAGAAAGAGAGGAAGAAAGTAAATAGACAGATAAGAAAGAAAGTAGACAGTTATGAATTAAAGCAGAATAAAATGTTCACTAGATAAATTTAACTTCTTGTAACAGGTACCTCCACTGAAAGCATTGTTACACTCACTCTCTCTCTCTCTCTCTCTCTCTCTCTCTCTCTCTCTCTCCCTCTGTCTCTCTCTCTCTGTGCGCATGCGCTGGGTGAGTGAGCGCGCGAAAGACTGTTTGGCGTCCTGCCAAGTTTTTTCTGAAGCCTGTTTATTCATTCATTTATTTTTCTTTAATTAGTGAATGTTTTTCATAAAAAAAAAAAAAAAAAGTTTATAGTGAGAGAGAGAGCAGGCGGGGCACAATGTCCTCTGAGGCCGGTATAGAGACTTTGTCTCTCCGGCATGGCGTCAGGTGTGTCCCTGAGGACGGTGTACCGATCGAGGACGTTCTGCTTGCGGTGGGGGAGAGGATCGGGTGTGAGAACATCTACTCTGCCCCCCGGATGAACAAGGCCGTGGTGGTGTTGGTGAACAGGGTCGACCTCGCGAGCGCGCTGACTCTGAGGCGATATTGAAGGAGCTGCCCGTTTCGGGAAGTTGGTCGGCCCCATGAGAGCGATCCCGCTCGGGTGTAAGAGCTCCAACATGTGGCACATCCTGTCCTTCCGCAGGCAAGTGCTCATTGTCTTAAACAACCAAGATCAAACTTTAAACGTTAATTTTAAATGTGAAGAGGGGGACAGCGGCTACACCGTCTTCGCCACCACGGAACCACTGAGGTGTTTTGAGTGCGGGGACGTGGGACACAAGAGGCCGAGCCGCGACTCGAACAGGTCGGCCCTGAACACAGCACCACCACAGAGACACACACCGCGCCGGGAGCAGATGACAACACTTACACTACTGTAAACAATGCGTGTACAGTACCCACCGCACACAGTGACCCCGCCCCAAACGCCGACTCCGCCCACAATATCCTCAATGGAGAAATACAGGAGCAAAAAAATAGCACACCTACAGCGAAAGACACACAGACCCCAAAAGATAAATGACTCATATTTATTCATATGTATATTCATACTATTGCACGTAATGTAAATTCACCTATATATAGTTTCTGTGTATCTTTATTCCACATATTTATAATCAGACATATCTGTAGCTATTCTGTACATTAATCTGTCCATCTATGCTCACTAGATCTGTATATATGTTTATATTGCACTGCTAACTTGCACTTCTGGTTAGATGCTAACTGCATTTCGTTGCCTTGTAACTATCTGCAATGACAATAAAGTTGAATCTAATCTAATCACAGTTAAAATCAGTAAAAAAAGAGAAGAGAGACCCACCACAGAACCCACCACAGAACCGACCACAGAACCGACCACAGAACCGACCACAGAACCGACCACAGAACCCATCATCAAAAGGAAAACACGCAGTCAAACTCTGAGTGCAGCAGCACAGGACAGTGAGGGAGCAGGGTGCAGCACACACACACACACACACACACACACACACACACACACACACACACACACACACACACACGCACACACACAGAGAGAGAGAGAGACACAGACATTGAAGAACAGGCAAACCGCTTCCTAGAGCACCTCAACCACCTACAGATACCTGATATTAAAAAAGGACGCGTAGTGAAATCGCTCTTAAAAAAAGCCAAAGTGGCGGAGAGAAAAAACAAAAAGCCCACCGTGACTAAAGGGGAAGAACAATAACTGAACAAACTATAAACAGAGTTATATAAGATAATACTTGTGTATGTATATGTGTGTGAATGTATATATACATATGTTAATAATATAGTGTGTATGGGTGCATGTATGAGTGTGTGTTTGTCTGTATGAATATGCATGTGTATGTATATTGCGAATGTGTACATGTATGTATGTGTGTGTGTGTGTGTGTGTGTGTGTGTGTGTATATATATATATATATATATATACATATATATATCTATACACATACATACACACATACATACACACACACACATATATATATATAAACTTTTCACTTTCTCTTCTCTCTCTCTCTCTCACTTTCTCTGTCTCTCTCTCCCCCTCCTCTCTCCTTCTCTCTCTGTGTATGTATGTGTGTATGTATGTATGTACATATGCATTTGTATATAAACTGTAAAATAGTCCCTTCTTTAATTTTGGTACAGTAAAGTGAGTTTAAAACCTCTCTCTCTCTCTCTCTCTCTCTCTCTCTCTCTCTCGCTTTCTCTCACTCACACACACTCAGTCAGATCGTCTCTCATTCCAGACACACTGTGGTGAAAGTGATCATGGAAAAATCATGAAGCGGTGGAAAAATGATTGATGCTCACTTATCTCATAATAATCCAGCAGATGTTTTGGTGATGTTAATTTGACAATGTTGCAGGCGTTGATGCTGAGGTTGTTTTAGGAAGTTAATTTGATAAAATCACATTAATTTGATAACATCATGAAAGGATGGCCGGAATACAATGTTTCATATATGACTAAAACAGTATTAAAATATAGTTGCAAGCAATGTTGATGGGCCCAAGCACCCTGCGTCATCGCCACCCCGGGCGAACCGCACAACCTGTGTGTTATTTGAGTGTGTTAAGACCTCGGAAAAGTCATCTCGGCACAACCTGCACACATCGAAATATTTGTTAAGTGCGTTAGTGTGTGTGTGTGTGTGTGTGTGTGTGTGTGTGTGTGTGTGTGTGTGTGAGGGTTAGTATGAGGGATAGAGGTGTGTGACGTATGGATGTATCAGTGTGTGTGGGTGTGTATGCTTCTGCTTGCGAGTGTGTGAGACAGAGATGTGAGTGTGTAAAAATTTGCGATGTGTGATATACATGAGTATGAGTGTGTTTGTGTATATGTGCATGTGTAAGAGTGTTAACATTGTAATATAAGTGTGTTTGTGCGTGTGTGTGTGTACAATAGGCTGCAGATGCTGGAAAATAAGCCTCACACTATGATGTTACTCAATGTGATGTCACATTAATCATTAATCATTTTCAGTGTAAGTTTAAGACATTATCACGACTGACCAGTTTGAGATATCAAAAATCCCTCTGCAATTTTGCATCCTCAGTGTCTTTAAATGACATCAGCCCGGTTTGGTGGCGATCGTATGAATTTCCTAGGAGGAGTATGTCAAAATCCATCAGGTTTGTTTTGGCAAACGACCCAAAATAACCTGCCTCCTGTTGAGGTGAGCCCAGGACATGCCATGAGAAAGTTGTTCGGTCCAATGAGCTCTAAATGTGTACCGAGTTTTGTGTGCCTACGTGAACGTGTGTATGAGCTATCTAGCAAAATCTCATGTGGGTGTCCCTGGGGGCCCCGGGCCACGCGACTCTCAGGCATACTAATGGCAGCAGATTCCAACCTCAATTTTCATGAGTTTTTGAGCATGTTAAGACCCCTGAAAAAGGGTGGGGAAAAAATCCTTAGGAAAACAAGAGGGTCCTGAGCACCTTATAGTGCTTGGACCCTAATAATAGCAATTTTATCTCTTAACTGAGAAACATTTATGCCCATTCTTCATGGTGCAAGATATGCCAACCACCCCCCTCTCCCAACACACAGACGCAGAATTAACTAAGCTTAGTGCAGGACTCGGACCCAGGCTGCAGTGTTTGGAGCAATAAATGCCAATAGTTTGTGTGTGAGACAGACAGAAAGATTTCTAATCTATACGAATGTATATTTTCGACTAATTCAAGGTTTCTCTGAAAGGTTTTTCTCAAAAATCACAAGTCGACGAGTTAGCAGCAAATTAATGATATAGTGATGAAAAGCCTAATATTCATTCACAAGTACCTAAATTAAAGGCGAATTTCTAAGGCCAGTGTGAGTGTTAATTCAGATGGAATGAGCGCTGTCGTGAAGCGGACTTGTTCAGGTTCACTCGAGGAGACACTTTTCTTTCTTTGTTTTTTTTTGTCATTTATTTCACTCTGTTCTGTTTGATGTTTGGAGTGTTTTTATCTTTGAGAAATCAGGGTGCAACATGGCCTCCACCCAGAACACATACACATACACACAGCAGGATGAAACACAGGCGATTAAAGTCTTTTGTATATAAACAGTTTAAATAAAGCTTTATCAGTAGCCCTAACTCAATTAGAAAATGGGATGTAAAACTATCTAGGGAAAGATGACTTTATTTCATAATGAATGATAAGGATCAACCCTTTGAGGTCTAAATGAACACAGCAAAATGATGTTAATTACCATATTTGTGCACAAAAGCAAACATGCATACCGTTAAATGTCCCAGAGGAGGTTGGACAAAAAAAGAAAGAAAGTAAATAAGAGCTGAAAGAAATCCACGGTACACTAAACTGGACTATTCACAATTGAGAGCAGCCAGGTATGTGCCATACTGCGGTGGGGTAAAATATTTGCCAGGAATGACGAAAAAATTTTTAAAAACTGGAAATTAATACAGCTCAATTTATTTGCTTTTTTTATCTCCTGAGTTCCCATGGTTTTATCTCATGGTCCCATGGAGGGTGCCTTCTTTTCCCCAACTACTTCAAAAAGATGATTTATTACTTCAATGTAAAATGAAAATCTTACAATGCTTTATGCAGTTCTTTCAGCTTGAAGAAGCTGATCAAGCCACTACAGGGTGTGCAGCTAACCTCACGCTCCATCTGTGAAGTGTGTACGAATCTGAATAGGACTGCACTGGAGGATGCTTGGAAACCTTGTCAAGGTGTTCAATGCTTTTTGGAGTAATTGGTGAAAGTCTTTGTGGACATTGTTAACCTGTCCTTGGCTCAGGCAGTGCTCTCCACCTGCTTTAATTCAGCTACCATCAAGCCAGTGCCAAAGCCGGTGCTCAAAGACTTACGACCATCATCACAAAGTGCTTTTAAAGGCTGGTTCTCACCCATTTTACAAATCTACCTGCTTCCAACTCTGGAGCCCAATCAGTTTGCCAGGATGCCTCAGGGACTTTGGCTCGGTGCTCAACACTATCGTCCTTCCAAACTTGGCATCAGTTTGCCCCTCTGTACCTGACATCTATAGTTTTTTTACAAATAGTTCACAGTTTGTAAGGCTCAACAACCTCATCTCTTCCTGCCTCACTCTCACCTCTGGAGTGCCTCAAGTGTGTTCTGTCTCCTCTTCCATACGTCATTTTCATTAATGTCTGCATGCCTGCTCATGCAACCAAAAGCATAACCATGTTTGCAGATGACATGTGAACGGGTTGGAGATAATCCAGCCAGGAGCAGGTTTTACGGCTTTCTTTCCACTCTGCGCTAATAATCTGTTTTATTCACAGTGTGCTGTTTCACCGTACTCTTTCTCCTCTCACTTCTTTCCCTGCTGTCCTTTAAAGCCTAGTCAGATGACCTTCTGCGTCACCACTGATCTCTCAAGACCAAGAAGTAACGTTTCGCGAGAGCACACTTCGGGAACCAACACACAGTCAGAGGCAAACATAACCGATTGGATACTTTTTTTTAAACGGCACAGCTATTGTGAGTTTATCAGAGTTTATTTGAGTTTAACATTTTTGTAAATAGATTTGCCTTAGTTAAAGGAACATATCAGGGGGACTCATGGACATAGAGTATTATGGCGAACTGGTATGTTTAATTGCGGTCTTCCCTACAGACATTGTCACTCAGGTTTGTTGGCGGTGAGGTGATTGGTTGCTTTACATCTCAGAGTGCCCTCAAGTCAAGCCCTCAAGTGTTTCCTTCTTCCTTTAAGTTATGATGTCATAGTTAGACCTGCCGGAGTCCCTGCTTGCACTCTACACTAAATATACACTCACCTAAAGGATTATTAGGGACACCATACTAATACGGTGTTTGACCCCCTTTCACCTTCAGAACTGCCTTAATTCTACGTGGTATTGATTCAACAAGGTGCTGAAAGCGTTCTTTAGAAACGTTGGCCCATATTGATAGGAGAGCATCTTGCAGTTGATGGAGATTTGTGGGATGCACATCCAGGGCACGAAGCTCCCATTCCACCACATCCCAAAGATGCTCTATTGGGTTGAGATCTGGTGACTGTGGGGGCCATTTTAGTACAGTGAACTCATTGTCATGTTCAAGAAACCAATCTGAAATGATTGGAGCTTTGTGACATGGTGCATTATCCTGCTGGAAGTAGCCATCAGAGGATGTGTACATGGTGGTCATAAAGGGATGGACATGGTCAGGAACAATGCTCAGGTAGGCCGTGGCATTTAAACGATGCCCAATTGGCACTAAGGGGCCTAAAGTGTGCGAAGAAAAGATCCCCCACACCATTACACCATCACCACCACCAGCACCAGCCTCCACAGTGGTAACAAGGCATGATGGATCCATGTTCTCATTCTGTTTACGCCAAATTCTGACTCTACCACTTGAATGTCTCACCAGAAATCGAGACTCATCAGACCAGGCCACATTTTTCCAGTCTTCAACTGTCCAATTTTGGTGAGCTCGTGCAAATTGTAGCCTCTTTTTCCTATTAGTAGTGGAGATGAGTGGTACCCGGTGGGGTCTTCTGCTGTTGTAGCCCATCCGCCTCAAGGTTGTGCGTGTTGTGGCTTCACCAATGCTTTGCTGCAGACCTCGGTTGTAACGAGTGGTCATTTCAGTCAAAGTTGCTCTTCTATCAGCTTGAATCAGTCGGCCCATTCTCCTCTGACCTCTAGCATCAACAAGGCATTTTCGCCCACAGGACTGCCGCGTACTGGATGTTTTCCCCTTTTCACACCATTCTTTGTAAACCCTAGAAATAGTTGTGTGTGAAAATCCCAGTAACTGAGCAGATTGTGAAATACTCAGACCGGCCCGTCTGGCACCAACAACCATGCTACGCTCAACATTGCTTAAATCACTTTTCTTTCCCATTCTGACCTTCAGTTTGGAGTTCAGGAGATTGTCTTGACCAGGACCACACCCCTAAATGCATTGAAGCAACTGCCATGTGATTGGTTGATTAGATAATTGCATTAATGAGAAATTGAACAGGTGTTCCTAATAATCCTTTAGGTGAGCATACATTCACCTTATACATTATGTGACTGTTTCGTACCTAACTGTTATCTCTCCTGCTCTCCCCTGTCCTCTTCTCTCTCTTTCTCTCTCTCTCTCTTTTCTTCTCCCTGTATCTCTGTCGAGCTACGCATGACGTTCCTCCTGAGCTGCCAGTGATCCAGACTCCTCTGCCCTCTGGACCTATCTGACTCATCCTGGTGCCCCACATCTGGTTGGAGATCTCATCGCATGGATGCATGTGTGGTCTCTTTGGGATGCGTGTGGTGTCTGGGTTCAGTTTCACTCTACCATGAAGGCGATTCTGGCCTTGGCTGATGTTGACAGCTGTTTCTCTGAGGACTTGACTTGGCTGCAGTCGCTTAATAATTCAGGACTGGAATTTCCTACAAGTCTACCCGAGCCTTCAATAACTAACTGGACTCCATATTAACATCAATTAACATCAACTGTTAATCTGAACTGCCTGCCACCTAACACATGAATGCCGATCAATTCCTGCTTTCTGCCTCCACCAAATGAGGATGGGTTCACTGTTGAGACCAGTTCCTCTCAAGGTTTCTTCCAATTGCCGTCTCATTTGAGACAATGTAATCATTTTGATTCATACACAATTTTCACATTTCATTACAAATTAGCATAGTTTTCTTTTGATTGTGTAAAACTGCTTTGTGGCAAACACCGCTATACAAATAAAACAATAAATTGAATTTAAACTACAATCAATGCAACTGGAAACACTCACACTATGGATGAGAGTTCGTGAGAACCCAAAGAAGCATGAGGGCATGTTACGAATATACTGAATCCACATGGTCAAACTCAGAACTATAGGAGCTCACATTAGGTAACAGATGATGGGAATGAGTTTGTGACAGATCCCGCTATATTAAACACTGGCTTCTTATGGAATGTCCATAGGCAGTTGAAAGTCTCCAGCAAGCCAGTGTGACAACAATGTCCAGCAGTGACATCCCCAGCAGAGCCATAAGGTGAGCAAACACTTTCCAGAAAAAGCAGAGCAAAACAGTCAGCAAAGTAGTTACTTCTGTCAATGCCAAAAGATAAAAAAAGATAAAAAATTTAGCAAAGTCAAGAAGTAAAACAAAGTCCTTGGTGAGGCCCAAAGCCAAGAGTAAGATCAACGTCCTCTGTTAAATCAAGAATTGGAGCATTTTTTTCTTCTGTGAAGAGAGTAGGAAGCCACAGGTGGCCAAGGAAGGCACAGCAAGGGCAGGCAAGGCTTCTGTAACGTCAACTACAACTCATTTAACAGCATATTGTGTTACTCCACTTATACCACAGCAATTTAACATTTATTAAATGACTAATGACTAAATGGTTACACTATGGGCAATTTGGGAACACCAATTAGCATAAGCGAAGATCGGAGTAACCGGAGGAAACCCACCAAGGACGGGGAGAACATGAAAACTCCATGCACATAGTGCCGGGAATAGAACCCAGACCCTGGAGGTGCAAGGTGACAGTGCTAACCACCAAGACACCGTCTCGCCAGATTTGATTTACACCAGAAAGTAATAGTTTGATTTGATGGTGATGAGTTCTTACCTTATAGCAGCTATAAACAATCATTCCCTCCCCAGCCTCTGTTTAAAAAAAAAAAAAAGACTAAACTCCCCTCTTCTGAAAACTTTCTTGTGTTTAGACAACTGTTACAAAATGTTGCATGTAAAGGGTTCCACTGCAAAAAAAAAAAAAAAAAAAGTAAACTGTTTCTTACGGAAATAAACATGAACACCTGAACGTGATAAAGATGTCCTGATGAAAGTGATGATAATTAATCATTGCCTTCTGACGGAAGGATTCAACACCATGTGATTTAAGCGTTCGGAAATTAATTATAAAAAAAGGTTTGATTTGTGATTTCTACCACCTTGAGAACGACTGTGGATGGACTGCCATGGGAGAAGCAGGAGGTGTCAGTTGAAATGCAGTTCGGCGCCCTCTTCAGTCTCCCTCATGAAGCGCACATGATGCACATGTCTCAAGTCAGTGTAATGCCTTGGTTTTACATTCACATCTTTGCTCAGGATTAGAAACTCTCTCCTTGCTGATGTCAGATGTTTCTTGTGAAGCTTTCTGATTATTTTCTAAATTCTTTGAAAACTTTATGTCTGGAATTTGTTCAGTCTTCCATCTCACAGTTTTGTCATGCCTTATGAGTGTCTTGACCTCACTGTGAGTGCACTGACGTCTCAGATTCTGCAAGGGCGTACTCAGACTGTTGAATTTCCGAATCCTTTTTGCTCAGAAAAAGAGAAAATTTCGAATGGAATGCGATACCGTGTCAGTACTGAATTTAAACTACATAAACATTTTTTAAAGTGGACTCCGGTGACATTCTCGTGTTTTCCTGAAACCTTCTTTGCCGTTCCCTTTCAGGGGTCGCCGCAGCGAATCATCGTCTTCTCTCACACAAACTAACTTCATGTCCTCTCTCACTGCATCCATGAATCTTTACTTTGGTCTTCCTCCATTGTCCAGAATCCCGTATCTATAAAATATAAATTTCCCTCCGAGGTGTGAAGCTCCAGATCCACTCGTCACTCAGAGTGATAAACCCATTACGCTCATTTCGTCCATGAGGTTTCACTTTATTACCTCTGACAACCATTTAAACAAAGACTAAAAGGCGAAAAAGCTCAGATGGGATTTTTTTTTTTTCACCGTCCAGCTTTAATACATTCAGCAAAACAGAGAGAGGGTGAGTGAGTGACCGAGTGTGGCTCGTACTTCCTGAAAAAGTGAAAAGAGCGCTGGATGAAAAGGTGAAAGAGCGACCGAACAAAAGCACTTTGTCCCAATGACGGCACTTTTTCTTTATTGTGGCTTAAAGAGCTCAGTGTGTGTGTGTGTGTGTGTGTGTGTGTGTGTGTGTGTGTGTATGTTAACAATGTGGCACCATACACTGAATTACAGCTTTTATTGTGACACTCGTTTTTCACCCGTCGCTTCACATCAGTGGATGACAAACTGTAGCGATCTCTCCCCACCCCTCTTCATCCTCACTAATCATTTAATAAAAATATTAGCATGAGGGTCATAGTTCAACCAGCTTTGAGTAGTGTGTGTGTGTGTGTGTGTGTGTGTCAGAGTAACTCAAAAACAGTATGAAATGTTCTACAATGAGTTAGTATTTGCCAATGTAGGAGGAGGTGCATTGTTATTTTAAAAACACCACAATTAAAACATTGAATAAAAGACTTTTGTTCATGTGGTCTCTTGTGTTCTGGGGTCTTCTGACAGGAATCACTATTTGCTATTATATAAAAACAATGCTGATGTAATGCAGGAAGAAACAGTCATGAAGAATGTGGGGAATGAGGCAGCTTTTTGGGTTGTTTTACATGAAAACCAGAACTCGCAATTCTGAAAAGATGTTCATTCACGAATGAATTAATCAGTTTGCAATTTTCTCAAAATGCATTCTAAATGTATTCTATATTTTATTTTATACTTCTATATTTATGAACATTCATGACTTGGTAAACCTTAAATTGCTTTAAAAATGAAATACAACCTCAAAACAACAGAATATATACAATATTTACTGATTGCACTTACACAACTTAACACACACACACACACACACACACACACACACACACACACACAATGTGTATATATGCATAATGTCCGGTTTCAAAGAACAGATCTCGGAGGTTAAGTATATGCTAAATACAGAGTCATGAATATTCATAAATATATGCACCCTGCCCATGCTAATCTATTAATTGAATTTATGAATTAAAAGTTTGATAAATGGATCCATCCATCCGTCTAGAGATTTGAAATCTTTGAAATTCTGGAACTGGGTTAAGAACCCTTCAAAACATTATTACAACCTGCAAGGATAGTGCTGAACTGCCAACTACGTAGAAAAATGTGAAAGAAAGAATCCTGACTGGGGATCACTTAAAACGCTTGGTAAAAATGAACAGTAGAAACCAGAGCTACTGTATGTTCAATAGCGAAATAAGACCATTTCCATACATAAACATATCATGTGATCAGAACTCACACATCAACAGCTGCGTGTCTATAAGGAAACCACTTGTTAGTGAGACTCATCAGAAAAAAAAGGCTTCAGTGTGTTGGTGTTCATAAAGACTGGACTTTGGAGTGATGGAGAAAGGTCATGTGACCTGATGAGTTCAGACTCAGAGTCTATTCCAGAGCGATGGGCGTGTCAGGGTTATGATCTGGGGTTGCTTCAGCCGCTCAGGTCGAGACTCAGACTTGGAGAGAACAGGTTTGTGTCCCAGGACCAGCGTGACTATTTTAGTTGACAAATATTAATAAAATAATTACAAAAACTTTATGGCGGTGTCTTCATAGTTGTTAAGTTTATCCTTAGGCTGTTCATATGATATGATCAAGTGATATTATCATTAGGGTTACAGATCACGGCCACGACTTTATGTATCTCATACTGTAGCTGTGAATTATTTCACCGAGTGAAATGAATCCACTCTTATTGGACCTTCACATGAGGGTCATATACTCATATCGTATGAGTAGATTTTCTATGTGGTTACATGTGTTTAAACGCTTGTGCA
>QNUK01001185.1:0-57500 GCA_013621035.1 Clarias magur | reverse complement strand
GTTATAAACATCAAAAAAAGAGGGAAAATAAACGGCTGGCCAGGGAATGAACGTTTATTACATACTGTAGACTGTATAAAACTGGACAAACTCTCTATAACATCGCACAGGTTTTCTGAAGTGTGGCTTTGAAGTCGTTGGAGTTGACTCCGCCTAAACCTTGTTTAATCCATAAATGGATAAATGGGTGGGATGAACAGAACCTGGCGGTTGGTTGTTACAGTACCTCAGTTACCACAAGCAACCTTGGTTAGCTTTAGCTTAGCTAAAATGCTAAGGAGGCTAACATTCATTAATTGTTAATGAGAAAATGTTCCCACAAATTCTCGCCCGGTTTGACTTGAATGCCCATCATAATTTTTTTTTTTTTCATAGCAGGGTTTCTCAAAGTCCGGATGCAGGCCGCACTGCAAGTCAATCCGATCCCAGCCCACACCTCGAAGTAGAAATGCAGGAATAAAATAATAACAAGGTGTATGTTTGATAAGCTACTGGTTTTGCAGTCTACTTGGAGATTGTTACGGCGATCCTGGCTCAAGATTAAGCCAAAACGTAATAGTTTCCCTGTTTGACACAACTGTCATGGCACTGTTGACTGCCAGCAAGCATTTGGTGTTTTTCACATTCTATCCTGCGGATGATGGAAGACTTCGGCATCTTCTGTCAGTTTACATCACGTGGTGAGGATGTCAGGATTCAAATATGGAAAGAAATGGTCAGTGTCTCCATCTGGTGACCACCCCTTTTTGTGCAAAGGTTTGTGCATTATGTAAACTAGCAACATAGCAAGGCAGGCTAGCAAACAAAAGTGTTACTTTTCTGTTTACTACAAACATAATATTACATTCATAATAAGAAAGGAGCTGCATATCTTTATCAAAAGTTAGAGTTAGAGACTCGGTGGACGTCATACATACGGTGTTTGTTTCACTACAGACATTTTTGGGAGGCAAGTGTATCGGGGTGATAGACGCCTCATTTTGTGTTTTCCTTGTAATGGTCTCATTGTGAACAGGTGTGACTTATACTGGGGCCAATACCAAAAGACAACCCTTTTCAATGTGGCATCAATTTCAACATTCTGTGGGTATAAAAAGCTGGTATTGTCAGTAAGTCATTCCAAGCTCATCATTCAAACAGCCATGAACACATGATGTCTCTTAACAGACGAGCAGCGCCACCTGGCCATGGCGCGCCTTCGGGTCGGTGGCAGGCAGTCGGATGTTGCTCGTGAATTTGGCGGGTCTCAAAGTGTCATCAGCAGACTTGCATCAAGACACAGAACTACTGGCAGAGTTCATGACAGGCCCAGGAGTGGAGCCCCACGAGTGACAGACCGCAACCATGACCAGTACCTAAAGACCTCTGCACTGAGACATTGTTATTTTACTGCCACACAGCTGCAGCCCGTTCACGAGATGTGAGGGGTACTAGGGTTTCCAGACAAACCATTCGCAACCGACTCCACTGCTTATATATATATATATGTGTGTGTGTGTGTGTTTTTTATCGTTATTGACCTATGCTGCATTGCCGGCACGTATCTGTACCACTGTGTATTTGGGTTTGTGAATATGTCAGGTAGTGTCAGGGATAACCCCTAGAGGGCGCCAGGGGCCCAGAGATTTTGTGTTTGTAGTTTTCTTAAGTTTCATTTTGTTACTTCATTTTTTTTCCAGTTATTTCCCAGTTTACATCTCGGTCAGGTGACATGGGCACTCACCTGAACCGAGTTGGTTATTATTTTCATTATAAATAGCTTGTGTTTGTTCTGTTACGTGTCTTCCAACTGTTAATTTAACTTCGTAAAGGTCAGTAGTTCAGTTCGAGTTTCCCGTGTCATGATTCGTGGTTTGGTTTGTTCTTGTCTTAAAGTTATTCAGTTTGTTTGATTTCCCTATTTTTTCTTGATTTATTTTCAATAAACATCATTCTCAACAACAATGAGACCCCTGCATTTATGCCTCGCAAAAACTGAGCATTAAAACAGATCTACTCCGCCAGTGTTTGCTGTTATAATGAGCTCCATTCTTTTGTACAGACGGTCCAATAGATTTTGGAGCACGACTGTGTAGATTTATGTTCATTCACACATTCTACAAGAGCATTAGTAAGCTCAGGTGCTGATGCCTGGATGTCAAGCAGGCTCCACTTTCACTTCATCCAAAGCTGATGGCTCAGTGGGGTTGAGTTCAGTCAGGGCTCTGTGCAGGACACTCGAGTTCTTCCACTTCAACACACTCTTAACACACTATGTCTTCATGGAGCTGGCTTTGTGGATCTCACAGGAGTGTCATCACACTGGAAACAAGTGTTTGGGCCACTTAATTCTTACAGCACATACAGACTTACAGACATTCTGTACAATTGTCTGGGAATAGCTTGGGTGTGATGATAAGGGGTGCACATACTTTTGTCCATTTGGTTTAACTTGTTTAAATACACTTTAGATAAAAACAGTAACAAGTACGGGGTGTCTATGGGATTTTTTTTCTAAAAATATTTTAAATATATGTAAGCGTTGTTAAATATCTCAAAATATACTAAGACAGTGCCATGAAAAAGTATTTGATTCCTTGTTTTTTTTTTTTTACTTAAAGGTTTTGGGTCTTAATATTAAAACAAATTTTAATATTACACAAAGGTAACCTGAGTAAATAATAATTTGAAAAATTAATTACTTCATTTATTAAGAAAAAAAAAGGTCCAAACCTACCTGCCCCTATGTGAAAAAGTAATAATCTAAATAAACCTTAAACCTAATAACTGGTTGTGCCACCCTTAGCGAGAACAGCTGCAATGAAGCGTTTGGGATAATGAGTCTTTCACATGGCTGTGGAGGGATCTTGGGCCACTCTTCTATGCAGAATTGTTTTAATTCAGCCACATTGGACGGTTTTTGATCATGAACGGCCTGTTTAAGGATCTCAATCAGTTTTAAGTCCGGACTTTGTAATATAAAAAATAATAATAATCTGAATTAAGTGTGACAAATATGTGCAAAAAAAAGGAAGGAAGGGGCAAATACTTTTTCATGGCACTGTATCAGTACATAAAATTTTTAATAATGATATATACTGTCTAACTAATATATGCATAGCCTTTCACAAAGTGTTACTATGTTTTATTGGCTGTGTGTACACCAGTGATGGGTGAAATAAATAAATGACAATTTAGAGTGATAATCAAATAAAGGGTCATGTTAGCTATAAAATGAGGGGATATTTTACTCTTCATCCCCAGCTGTTAAAAATAAAAAAAGGATTTCTAGAATAGTACAATTAAATTGTAATGTGTCAGTGTACATCCATTTATTATGTTAGTGTCTCATGAGTATCTGAGAGATAGAAATTTCTACTATGTACATTTTTGCCAATAATGATCATGACACAATACCACAACACAAGACCACACCTTCTGCCACATTTCTATTTGAATTCATAATCCATAAGACTGAATCAAAGAGAATAAAGAGTAAACAATATAATCGGCATGACTGTACAATGAGACTATAAAACGCACTTATAATGACACAGACCTGTTTAACTACAAACAAAAGTTAACCTCTGAGTAAACACACAGACAGGTACATTTAGTCTCACATAGGAAGGAACTGCACATATGCACACACTCACAAACACATGTACACGTGTATGTGTCCTTGTAAGGGCCATTAATAAGCTGTGAGCAATCATGTGACAATTTTGCTGTGTGAAATCCGGCTGGACGGCAGGAAGTCAGAAGAAGAGCGGTCGAGATGAGGACAAGTCCATACTTTGCTGGTACAATAAAAAAAAAGTGATCAATACAGAGCAAATTTCAGCAACTACCTCATTCTCCAGGCTCCTTCTACATAAGAAATCAGAAGAAAGCCTATAAACATCTGACGGTGTTGGCATGTTTTGTTAGTGGTTGGATCCAGGATGAGGGTAATTTCTTCATGTCACGACACGTCAAGCCACAGCCCTGTCATGATCACCTGAGAACTCCCATTCCACACTCTCAACCACTTCTTACACCCTACCGCCTCACTCTCCGCTCTCCACACACCTGTACGCTATCAGTGATCACCTGTCATGCCTATATAAATCACGCTCTGCCACCACCAGGTCGCCAGTTTATTGTGTGCCTCACCAGCCCAATATACTCACGTTTCTTCTCGTCATAGTCTGCCTAGTCATCGACCTTGTTTTGTTTCACCGACCACGTCTTTGCCTCTCGCCCTTTGAATTCTAGTTTTTGGATTTTGCTGTTATTGACTGCTTACCTGGTATTGACCACGAGCTTGGATCACGGACTTTCTCTCTACTCCCCGGCTTCGAACCTCGTCTGTTTACGACCACGATTTATCCTCGCTCCGCGCCGAGCTCACGCTGCCTACTCCAACCGGCTCACGCAGCTCTCTCTTCCCACATCGGCTCTGCATGCTCCCGCTTCACCGCAAGGATCAGGTTTCACACGCCGGCATACATATCGGATCGCGCCTCGCTCGCGCCGGCTCTGCGCGCTTCCGCATTCCAGCGATACTTCTCCTGCTCACACCGCAGCGCGGAGCTAAACTCAAGTCTTGCTTTTACTATCACCACTCTTCTGGCTTAGTCATACACAAGCACTCACAATCTCCGCGTGGATCCATCACGCCCTCTGCCGGCTCACTGACAGAATAAACTGGCCAAAAGGAATGGATCCAGCAGAGGCAGCTCGTCTGAGGGGGGCTCATCTTAGAGAGCCAAGGAGCCCTCTTAGGCCCACATCAGCAGGAAATCACACAGATAACCAACACACTTCAAACCATCACAGAAACCCTGCAATCTCTTTCCGTTCAGATTCGAAATCAGCCATCTCCTGCAGTTTCTCCTCAACTTCCTCCTCCAGTGCTCTCCCCAGCACAGGAACCACGTCTCCCTGCTTCACCTACCTATGATGGAAATCCAGCCACGTGTCGTTCCTTTCTATCTCAATGTTCCCTCGTTCTGGAGCTACAGTCCACATCATTTCCCACAGAGCATTCTAAGGTCGCCTATATCATCACCCTCCTTACTGGAAAGGCAAGAGAGTGGGGAACAGCTCTGTGGGATGCCCAAGTTCCATGCTGCTTCACTTATAATACTTTTACTGATGAAATGAGGAGGGTTTTTGATCGATCCTTCACAGGGCATCAGGCAGCAAGCCAAATACTTCAGTTATGCCAGGGAGTACGTTCTGTCTCGGTTTATGCCATTGATTTTTCGGACTCTGGCCTCCTCATGCAACTGGGCTCGAGAGCTTGAGAGCTCCCATCGGACCTGCAGGGACTCATTGACATAGCAACATGTTTGGACGGCTGCAAGCGGATTCGGCACTTGGAATGGCAGTCATGTCTTACACCATGCACCTCGGCACCGGCCTTAGTCACCCCCGAGGCACCCCCTGAACCCATGCAGATAGGCTGTACGTGCATCTCACCGAAGGAACGCCAGCGCCACAGAGACGATGGCGCCTGCTTCTACTGCGGTCAGGCTGGTCACGCTGTACGTTCCTGCCCATTAAAAGGTCAGGCCCCCCTGTAATTCTGGGGATACAGGGGGGCCCAGCTTCTAGTTCTTCCCCGGACCAATGATCATGTTTTTCAGTGACTTTGACTCATGATGATCAATCTTATGCCACTTATGCCTTAGGGGATTCCGGGGCCGACCAGAACTTAATTTCCTCCTCTCCACCAACCTTTCACCATTCAGGCCTTTGATGGTAGCAGACTTACTCCCATTACTCATCGCACTATCCCCATTACCTTATAGTTTTCAGGCAATCACACTGAAACCATCACGTTCCTAACCATTCAAAACGCTCACGCACCCATCGTTGGCTAAGACTACATAACCCCCACATTGATTGAGTTAAAAGGAGCATCCTTGATTGGAGCCCCATCTGCCTCTCCTCATGCTTACACTTTGCTCTTATGGGCCGTACCTCGCCTTCGCCACGAGAAGATATCCCCGATTTATCCAAGGTCCCCACTGAATATCACGACCTACGACAAGTGTTCAGTAAGTCACTCCCTACCTCCTCACCGCCCCTATGACTGCACAATTGTCCTCCTTCCCGGCACCTCTCCACCTAAGGGGCGACTCTACTCCCTCTCTCAACCTGAGAGAGAGGCCATGGAACAGTACATTAATGAGTCACTTGCAGCAGGGATTATCCATACATCATCATCACCAGTGGGAGCAGGATTCTTTTTTGTTGAAAAAAAAGACAAGTCCCTCAGACCTTGCATTGATTATAGAGGATTAAATGAGATCACGATAAAGAACCACTACCCTCTTCCGCTAATGTCATCCGCCTTCGAACTTCTCCAGGATGCCCATGTCTTCACCAACCTAGACTTAAGGAACGCCTATCACCTGGTCATGATACGGGAAGGTGATGAGTGGAAGACTGCCTTTAACACCCCCACCGGCCATTACAAATATCTCGTAGTTCCGTTTGGCTTGACCAATGCGCCAGCCGTGTTTCAGGCCCTCATTAATGACGTCCTCAGGGATTTCCTCAACGTCTTTGTTTTTGCATATCTGGATGACATCCTAATATTCTCACGCTCTGCAAAGGAACACAAATGTCATGTACGTCAGGTCTTGCAACGGCTATTAGAAAATAAACTTTACGTCAAAGCAGAAAAGTGCGAGTTCCATTGCACCTCCACCTCTTTTTTGGGTTACTCCATTTCCCCTGCAGGCATCCAGATGGACCCCACCAAGGTCAAGGCAGTCACCGACTGGCCGACACCATCTTCAAGGCGTGAACTCCCACGGTTCCTGGGGTTCGCTAACTTTTACCGCCGCTTCATTCGAAACTATAGCACGGTGGCGGCCCCACTCACGACACTCACCTCATCCAAAACCGTGTTCCGATGGAACTCACTGGCCGGTAAGGCCTTCAAGGAACTTAAGCGCCGCTTCACCATGGCACCTGTCCTCATTTTTCCCGACCCTCTCCTCAAGTTTGTCGTGGAAGTGGATGCATCCGAGACAGGAGTAGGGGCTGTCTTGTCACAGAGATCCCCTGAGGATAACAAACTTCACCCTTGCTCCTTTTTCTCCCGCCATCTCACTCCCCCAGAACGGAACTATGGCATAGGGGATTGTGAACTCTTGGCGGTCAAGCTGGCGCTCAAGGAGTGGAGACATTGGTTAGAGGGGGCAGAACACCCCTTCCTTGTTTGGACTGACCACCAGAACTTAGAGTACCTGAAGACAGCGAAGAGGCTAAATTCACGTTGTCACTGGACTACCACCATCACACAATCACACCTTTATCTTGACCACTGTGGATCACTTTTCTAAAGCTGCTCATTTCATTCCACTACCCAAGCTTCCGTCTGCTAAAGAAACGGCTGAACTCCTGATCAACCACGTCTTGAGGCCGAAACAATTTTTCTGTCCAGTTCTGGAAAGCCTTTTGCACTCTCATTGGCGCCAGTCCCAGTCTCTCATCTGGTTTTCATCCTCAGACCAATGGCCAAACGGAACGGATGAACCAGGAACTTGAGAAATCCCTACAGTGCATGGCCTCTCAGGACCCATCCTCCTGGAGCCGCTTCCTCCCCTGGGTTGAGTATGCCCACAACTCGCTCCCTACTTCCTCCACAGGCATGTCTCCCTTCCACTGCTGTCTGGGTTATCAACCACCCCTTTTTTCAGCCCAGGAAGAGGAGGTAGCTGTTCCCTCAGCCCTAACCTTCATCCGCCGCTGCAAAAGGACATGGCAACGGGCCCGCAAGCAGCTTTTGTGCACAGTAAGCACCTTCCAGCGCCAGGCTAACCGCCACCGGTCGTCAGCCCCCCATTATCGCATCAGCCAAAGGGTCATGCTATCCACACGTGACCTTCCCCTCAAGACCACTTCAAGGAAGCTCTCTCCAAGGTTCGTCGGCCCCTTCACAATCAACCACATTATTAATCCATGCTCTGTACGACTCTCTCTACCCCTCTCCATGCGTCAGATTAACCCCACCTTCCATGTCTCTCAGATTCGCCGCCTGGTCCCTTGACCACTGTCTACACCCCCCCAGCCTCCCCCACCCCCTCAACTCATAGATGGGGGCGAAGCCTTCACAGTTCGTAGGCTCCTCAAGTCTCGCCGCCGCGGGCGTGGCCTCCATTACCTAGTAGACTGGGAGGGCTATGGTCCAGAAGAGAGAAGCTGGGTACCCTCCAAATTCATCCTAGACCGTCCTCTAAGAACTGACTTCCACAGACTTCACCCCGAAGCACCCGTGAGAACACCTGGAGGCGTCCATAGAGGGGAGGGTACTGTCACGACACGTCAAGCCACAGCCCCGTCATGATCACCTGAGAACTCCCATTCCACACTCTCAACCACTTCTTACACCCTACCGCCTCACTCTCCACACACCTGTACACTTCATCATAGTTTTTGAGCCATCAATTCTGATCAGCAAAAACACAGTACAGTACTGTGCAAAAGTCTTGATCCCCCATCATTTTTTAAAATGTTCCTTCCAAAGAGCCAGACTTTGTTGTATTTTAGTGTGGTCTCAAGTCATATTTCTTCAGGCTTCCTGAAGGACTTTTTGGCTCTCATTTTTGGCAAGTTTTTGGCATTTTAAGTCCAGTGCTTGAACCAGAGCAGTGTCAGAGGGATGTTTTTGTTTATTAAACCACACAGTGATAACGAGAACCAGGTCAGGCCGGTGATTAAGAGACTTCTGATGTCAAATGCTGAGTGGTTGGCATAGACGAAAAGATGGAAATTAGGTTGTTGCTGAAGTTGTTTCATAAACAACCAGTTACCATGCTCTGTTTGATAGATTTGGGCAAACAATAAACCATCCACATTTTGAAAGCTTGTGATAGTGATTCCTATGTAGAAAATCACTCCCTGACCTCCACAGCCAGTTTGCACCAAAGCAACACAGACCTATTGACACTATTAATGCAACTAATTAATCCTGTGCTACAGCTACACCTTACCCTATCCTTGGCCTCATTTTGATCCTCTCCTCGTGGGGACCACACATATGTCCCCACAAGGTCAAAATCATAAGACATTTCTATCAGAAGTTAATCCAAAGAGGTTAATTAGATTGATTGGGCTCTACAGGTATAAAGTGTTACTTTACTTTTAAGGAAGTGTGTACTATATAATATTATGCTCACTGTAATTAGCTGAGGCTCAATGCAAACCTAAATTATAGCCGTCCATCAAATGGATAACATAAATTAGCTAGTGAACATTGGCCTGAATTGGCTCAAGCTAGCAAACCAACTAACGTAGAATTCCTTAGAACAGCTAGTGAAACTTAGGGTTGTGACCTTGTTATTAGCTAGTGAATGCTATAAGGAAATTACCCCATACTAGAGACCTAGATTTCCTCCGAGTAGGCTACCTAGAAAAGTCTAAGTTAAATTTCTTTCGGGTATCTTTTTAAGTAAAAAGTAAACTATCTCCGGCTAGACTGTAAAGATTACATAAATTATATCAGACCATTGGTGGAGGTTTGGCTTAACCCCCCACTCCCACCCCCTGCTGGCTAGAAAAGCACTCTGAAGTGATGTTTGCACTGCCCTAACAAAGGATACCTTTAATATATGTAGCTTTCCTCATTTCACAATTATTCACAATATTATTCATGGAATGAATTTGAATTTGATATAACGGCACATATGTATTGTCATTTTGATTACAAGACAAAAAATATATAAACATATCATGTGTAGTTCTTGACCTAACCTTCATATTCATGCCAATTTTCCTAATATTCAGTAGAAGGAAGAAAATGGTTTCTCAGTTCTTATTTATTGTGAAATTAGATATGTTCATTTATTTAGTTTATTCCCAACTGAAGGATGGTGTGAAAATATTCAGGTGCAAAGGTGGCAGTTGCATATTCTGATTGCAAAACAACACACACAAAGAATTAAAACGTTTAACTGTATATGTTTTTAAAATAAAATTCACTTACTTACTAATGATAAAATAATATGTTAGAGCTTTTTCCAGTTTTTTTAAAATCAGCAATATCTTTTCAGAGATTAATATTTATTTTATTTTAAGCAAACAGATCATTTTTCTATTCTATTCATTATCTCTCTTCATTTATAAGTTTCATTTTACAACAGCCTTTCAGTACATTTGAAACCAAAAATGGAAAGGCTATTTAACTTGTGAGTTAAAAAAAAATATAGGTATATACTGTGTATATATTTCACAGTTGTCCCAGCAAGAGCACAGGAAAAGTAAATCCAGAATATGAACTCATATGAGGCAGGTGATACAGCATACATGCGAAGTACAAACTGCCTGGTTACAGTTGATGTTACACAAATTTTAGAGCAATAACTTGTTAAAGAGCTATCATATTGTACCATATCTTACACATATACAACACATGAATTAATGTCTAAATGGATTACAGATTTTTGCAGGAACTCAAATCCATGTTTGTGTCCAAAACTGAAATCTTTTGGGATATCTCTTTGGAGTTATAACTTAACTTAACTTTTTACCTGCTCCATTGAACTGCCAATCACCTGACAGAATTGGTTTCTACAGTATCTTTCTATGTACAGGAATTCATCCTGATCATAGACCTTGTGAAGCCGGAGCTGGAACTGTACTGGGAATTTGGGGAAATCCTCCTGGTTGTGACACTGTAGCAAGTTTGTTACATTTGCTAAAACTTGTCCAATTGTTTCTAAATGACTACAGACATTCTAGAAAATCTAATTTTAGCAACATTAGTAAATATTCACCTGGGTTTATGTGGGTGGCCTCTGTGCATTAAAATGCATTTAAATTAAAAATACATTAAATTCCATTAAAAAATGAGAATATTTTACTATAGTGCATTGTGTTAATGGCATATACTCATCCTTGCAATATTTTAGCCTTGCAACATTTTATTGCTTTTTATGAATAAGTGTTTTTATTGTCAAATGTACATACTAGTATGTTAATTTTATATTAACAAGAAAAGAATTAAGGAAAAAAATGATCAGACCAAAATGAATAAATAATTAATGTAAACACAAACGCACGCATACATGACAATGAAATTTCAGAAACACACACACAGACGCACATGCTATATACAACCCTGGCATTCCAGAAATGAAAGCATAATGCCCTCTTGTGTACACCACTGAGAATCACAGTTTTTGTGCGCTTTAAGTATTTTATATATTTGAGGGTTTATGAATATCATGAAGTTTTTTTTCCCCTCTGGTTGGGTGGTGTCAAAGAAAAAAACAAACAAACAGGTTAACCTCAAAGAAACATCAAACATTTAACTACTGCAACAGCATGCATTTATACACCAATAATTTAGAAAAAAAAAAAAAAAAGAATTATCATTTCAATTACTCAGAAATTTACTGACCCTTATTTGAGAGGACACAGTCATTAAAAACCAGGAGATGCCCTCATATTTAACAAAACATACTCATATTGTTTTTATTTAACAAAACATACTTTCAGACTATCTTTTTTATCTTTATTAAAATAAAGATAAAAAAAATTTTATCTTTAAAAGGAGTCATAGGAGACAAAGAAACAAGCTCCAGAATGTAGATCCAGAATCTTGTTTGTCCTCTACTTATAGCCGCATAGTGTAGAAAAATACATTTTGTTCATTGTTATTAAAATAACAATAGGAAAATCATGTTAGATCATAAATCATGTCAGATCTTTTCCCACCTTTAGAATGACATCAATTAGATTCAATAAGCAATATTGTTTTGGTAATTATGTCCTTCTAGATACAATGCAGTCTGTAAACAATCAGTTCTGTTGACGTGCAGAGTGTTGTGTAAAACACCATGTAGCAGTCCTAAACACTAAGAATGTACAGTAATTGCCAACTTTTACTAATTGAGCGTGAGTCTCATAAAATCACTCATGTTCACATGCTCATAAGCTAAACTTCTAATTTCTCATAGAATATCTGTGCATGACACAAAATCTGTGCAAAATCATTGTGCTCCAATCTCTTTCCGGCATGTTCTCCCTGTGCTTGGTGGGTTTCCTCCCACATTCCAAAAGCATGCAGATTAGGCTAATTGCTGTTTAAACAAGTCCACTGGTCACTTTTGTCCTACATTGTGCCTAGTGGGACTATATAGAGGTTTATGAATGGATAGAGGCTCTTTCTGATGAGTCAGAATGGCTTTTATTTTGAAGGCAAATTCATACATCCTCCATAATCCACTAGAAATTAACACACATTTACAGCTGCGTGAGACAGTCAACCGCAACGGAAGGGATAATAAATAGAACAGTCATAATAGTGCTGAACAGATCAACAACATAATTAAATAAATCAATTTTCAAATGTATTTACAAACTGCAGCAAAGACACACACCAGCTGGAGCATTCTATGTAACCTACACACTATGTGGGTATTCACTGTCAATGACAGTAACACAATAGGACAATAATACTTACTTGTATTAATTATATCACAATTGTAGTATCATATACTACATATACTATCATGTGGCAATAAATTATGTAATACTATACTACATATAATAATACAAGATTATTTTATTATATATATATATATTAGTTTATTGTGCAATATTGTATTAACGTAGTGTGCAGTATGGTACTTACTGTTTGAGGAACAAACAAGGGTGAGCAACTGTAACCGGGAATTAATTAACCCCTTGATTAATAAAGTTCTTTGAATCTTGAATCTTGAAAAAGAGTGAGTGAGGGTAGTGACATAGTCTCATCCAAAGAGGGAAATATATGTCAGTATTTACAGTGATATTTAAATATTTACATTGATTTCATGTTTAAAAGAAAATCACTCACGCACAAGGGAGAGATTCACGATCTCACTTAAAATATCTCTTGTATCAGTATTGATTCTTCTTTGACTGAATTTCTCCATCCACCACCATGATCATCAGCATCATTATTATTTTATTATCGCCTTTGCTTTCCTTTTTTCCAGCAGTTTTCACCACTACTTTCACTTGAAAAAAGTCATGGTGCCCCATGAGATGGATGTGTTTGCTCACTCCTCTTTGAATGCATTTCTTCTTTTTAATATGTCTTTTTCTTTGTTTTTGTTTTTTTCTGAAGTGCACAAATGCCATACACTGCTTACTTATAGCACACAGGCAAATCGGACATTGCTAATTAACACGGTCATTTAAAATTTGCTGGTTTTATACCACCCAAGCTACTCTTAGCAACTCTTTGCTTGCACCAGTAGCCACCACCACCTCTAGGAAGGCCCAGAAGCACCAAGCTTGAGTGAGCAAACTGACCCTAGGAGTGCGCTTCGGAGAAGGCATTGCAAGTGTGAAAAGTGGGGAGGGCTCTATGCTAGGCTAAAAGCACATGCTAGCCGAACATCGCAACCCAACCTAAAATTTGTTTGGGTTAGTTTACAAAATTACTAACCCAGCAGCAGCGGTCAGCTATGACTTTAGATAAATTAATAATTTATTTACAAAGTCTGGAGTTCATATCACAGCTTACTGCCAGTGTCACAAACTCACAATGTTACTTCAGTCAGAGGTTAGCAAGCATAACTTTACAGAGGTGTTTAAAATAGCGAAGGCGATGTCCGATGAAGTAGTTTTCTCTGGTCCCATCCCAATGAGACGTGGCGACATAGCTTACAGCAGGTTATGGTCGCTGAACCGCTGGATGTCCAGGTGGTGCTCCGAAAACAACATGGGCGTCATAGACCTTTGAGGGCAAAACTGACCTGTTGGGGCAGCACCTTCCCACTCGGGAAGGTGCTGCTCTCATTTCTTGTAGTATAGCACATAGTCTCAGAAGAGGCCTAGTTAATCGGTGACAATCCAGAGCCAAGGCCAGGGAGCAGACAGACAGGCTAAACCAACCGTCTGCTAGCTGCATAGAGTCGTCACTCAGGGTTCATCAGATTGAGACTGTGTCTGTTCCCCGAGATAAACATAAACACACATTTAGAAAGACTCAAATCTGTTTTAGTAATTTAATTAACATAGACACCACAAACTCAGATCACACTGAATGCGCAGCCAGCACCTCTGATCTGAAGCTAGGACTGTTAAATATTAGATCTCTCGCATCTAAAGCAGTTATTGTTAATGAAACTATCACAGATCAGGAGCTTGATATATTATGTTTAACAGAAACCTGGATTAAACAGGACGAGTATGTGGCTCTAAATGAAACTAGTCCTCCTGGATACAGCTACATACACCAGCCTCGGCTAACTGGTAGAGGAGGAGGAGTCGCAGTTATTTATAACCATAATCTGTCTCTCGTACAAAAACACAGTTTTAAATTTAATGCATTTGAAGTTCTCTATAGTAACATAAAGTCAGCTCAGTCGATCCCGCTAATCATCATTTACAGACCCCCAGGGCCGTACTCGGAGTTTCTCTGCGAATTTGCAGATTTCCTCTCAAACCTTGTTGTTTCTGTAGACAAAGCGTTAATTGCTGGAGACTTTAATATTCATTTTGAGAATCCAGAAGACCCTCTGAGAACAGCATTCTTGTCCATACTGGACTCAGTAGGAGTAAATCAGTGTGTAGTAGGACCCACTCATAAAGCAGCTCACACTTTGGATTTAATATTATCCTTCGGATTAAGTATAGGAAATATAACCACAATTCCACAGTCTGAAGTTATCTCAGATCACTACCTTGTCTCGATTAAAGCGTGTTATAGTAATAATGTACGCACAGCACCGCGCTTCCACCTTAAACGTACATTTACATCAAATACCGCACAGAGCTTTATCAATAATCTTCCAGAATTATCTACTTTGATTGGATCGCCATCTGACTTCACAGAACTCGAACAGGCGAATGAATATCTAGAGTCAGCACTTCGTTATAGCTTAGATAATGTCGCTCCAGTTAAAAGGAAAATGATTAGAGATAAGAAACTCGCTCCTTGGTATAATGACCACACACGTGCTTTAAAACAAACCGCTCGCAAATTCGAACGTAAATGGCGCCAAACTAAATTGTTATCATTCAAAATAGCTTGGAAGGAGAGCATCCTGAAGTATAAAAAAGCTCTCAGTGATGCTAGATCAACGTATCTCTCCACTCTAATAGAAAATAACAAAAACAACCCGAGATTTTTATTTAATACCGTAGCTAAATTAACTAAAAACAAGACCACTGCAGAAATCTCCACAACATCATCATGCAGTAGTGAGGATTTCATGAACTTTTTCAATAACAAAATCATAAATATTAGGCACAAAATTCAGGCTTTGAAACCAGACAATTTAAATAATTCAGATGATCTAACCACATCACATCAGAACTTAAAACACTTTACTCCCCTTGAAGCGAGGGAACTAATTTCACTCATCTCTTCTTCAAAATCGTCAACCTGTATATTAGATCCTATACCGACACATTTTCTGATTTTCTGATTCAGATAGTACCAGCAATAATAGAACCCCTGTTGAAAGTAATTAACTATTCACTCAGTAGTGGGTATGTCCCCAAATCCTTTAAATTAGCCGTTATTAAACCGCTAATCAAGAAACCTGACCTTGACCCCTGTCTGCCTCCTAATTACAGGCCGATATCAAACCTTCCCTTTATCTCCAAGGTAGTATCACAGCAGCTATGTTCACATCTACACAGAAATAGCATAAATGAACTGTATCAGTCAGGATTTAGGCCTCATCACAGCACAGAGACAGCACTTGTTAAAGTAGTAAACGACCTCCTATGGGCCTCTGATCAGGGTTGCGTCACTATACTTGTGTTACTGGACCTCAGTGCAGCTTTTGACATCATTGATCATAGTATTCTCCTTCACAGATTAGAAAAGGTAGTAGGAATTAAGGGAACTGCCCTCTTGTGGCTCAGATCCTATTTGACTGATCGTTATCAGTTTGTAGATTTAGATGGTGACAATTCCTCATGTTCTCAAGTAGAGTTTGGTGTTCCACAGGGCTCAGTTTTAGGCCCACTGCTTTTTTCCCTTTACATGCTTCCTCTGGGCAACATAATTCGTAAACATGGTATTAGTTTTCATTGTTATGCTGATGACACACAATTATATGTCTCAGCAAAACCAGATGAGAAAAAACAGTTTGCTAAAATTGAGCAGTGTGTGCAGGACATACGAGATTGGATGTTAATTAATTTTCTTCTGCTTAATCCTGATAAGACAAAAGTTCTGGTCATAGGACCACAAGTAGCTAGAAATAAGCTTTCTGATCACACTGTAACTTTAGATGGCCTTTCTGTTCCATCAAGTGCAACAGTAAAAGACCTCGGTGTGACTATAGATTCCAGCCTTTCGTTTGAAGCACATGTAGATAATATTAATTCAATTCAATTCAATTCAATTTTATTTATATAGCGCTTTTAACAATTGACATTGTCGCAAAGCAGCCTTACACAATAAAAAGAAGTAAGTTTTTATGCAATGTGTATGAATCAAAATGATAAGATTGTCCCTGATGAGCAAGCCGAGGGCGACGGTGGCAAGGAAAAACTCCCTGAGATGGTAATAGGAAGAAACCTTGAGAGGAACCAGACTCAACAGGGAACCCATCCTCATCTGGGTGATAACGGATAGCAGAGAATGATCAGCATAATAATGTGTACTGGAAGTTCAGTGTAACAGGAGATGTGTTAAAATTTAAATTAAAAGGAGTCCAGTTTGTTCCCGGAGGCTCAGGTAGACTGTAGGAGATTCCAGTCCTGAGCTATCGAACAACTGAAGTCACAGGTCCCCAGAGCATCAATCGATGATAGGACAGTCTTCATGGAAACCATCCCCAGCCACCAAGCGCATCCAGGCAGACCACACGGGGCATCCATGTGACGGGATCTCCAACCAGAAGCAGGACTCCAGGACGGGTTAGACGGCTTCAGAGGGCAGAGGGGTCTGGATCACTGGCAACTCAGGAGCGAACATGTATAGCTCGACAGAGAGACAGAGAGAGGGAGAGAGAGAGAGAGCAGAAAAGGAGAGAACAGAAAATAAGGAGAGATGGCAGTTAGGTATGGTCACAGTCAACATGTATAAGGTGAATGTATATTAGTGCAAAGTGCAAGCAGGGACTCCGGCAGGACTAACTATAACAGCATAACTAAAAGGGAGAGCCAGAAGGAAACACAAACATGAGGGCTCCCTGAGATGTAAAGCAACCAATCACCTCACCGTCAACAAACCTGAGTGAACAATGAGAGTGGGGAGGACAGCATCTAAACATACCAGTTCACCAGAATACTCTACGTCCATGAGTCCCCCAGATCTGCTCCTTTACCTAAGGTTAATCTATTTACAAAAATGCTTGGCTAAATAAATAAGTTTTTAGCCTAGACTTAAACACTGAGACTGTGTCTGAGTCCCGAACATTAACAGGAAGACTATTCCATAACTTTGGGGCTTTGTAAGAAAAAGCTCTGCCCCCTGCTGTAGTTTTAATAATACGTGGTACTGACAGGCAGCCTGCATCCTTTTGATCGAAGTAGGCGTGGGGATAAGACACTAACAGTTCACTCAAATACTGTGGCGCGAGACCATTTAGTGCTTTAAATGTCAAAAGTAGTATCTTGAAATCGATGCGAAATTTCACAGGGAGCCAATGCAGTGTAGATAAGATAGGGGTGATGTGCTCGTATCTTCTGGTTCTAGTGAGGACTCTCGCTGCTGCATTCTGTACTAACTGAAGCTTGTTTATACACCTAGTTGAACAACCAGACAGTAAGGCGTTACAATAGTCCAACCTAGAGGTGATAAAAGCATGAACTAGTTTTTCTGCATCATTTAGTGACAATATGTTTCTTATCTTGGCAATATTTCTAAGGTGAAAGAAAGCTATCCTGGTGATATTATCTACATGAGCTTCAAACGAAAGGCTGGAATCTATAATCACACGAGGTCTTTAACTGTTGCACTTGATGGAACAGAAAGGCCATCTAAAGTTACAGTCTGATCAGAAAGCTTACTTCTAGCTAATACTCTAGGTCCTATGACTAGAACTTCTGTCTTATCAGGATTAAGCAGAAGAAAATTAATTAACATCCAATCTCGTATGTCCTGCACACACTGCTCAATTTTAGCAAACTGTTTTTTCTCATCTGGTTTTGCTGAGACATATAATTGTGTGTCATCAGCATAACAATGGAAACTAATACCATGTTTACGAATAATGTTGCCCAGAGGAAGCATGTAAAGGGAAAAAAGCAGTGGGCCTAAAACTGAGCCCTGTGGAACACCAAACTCCACTTGAGAACATGAGGAATGATCACCATCTAAATCTACAACCTGATAACGATCAGTCAAGTAGGATCTGAGCCACAAGAGGGCAGTTCCCTTAATTCCAACTACCTTTTCTAATCTGTGAAGGAGAATACTATGATCAATGGTGTCAAAAGCTGCACTGAGGTCCAGTAACACAAGTATAGTGACGCAACCCTGATCAGAGGCCAATAGGAGGTCGTTTACTACTTTAACAAGTGCTGTCTCTGTGCTGTGATGAGGCCTAAATCCTGACTGATACAGTTCATTTATGCTATTTCTGTGTAGATGTGAACATAGCTGCTGTGATACTACCTTTTCCAAAATCTTGGAGATAAACGAAAGGTTTGATATCGGCCTGTGATTAGAAAGCAGACAGGGGTCAAGGTCAGGTTTCTTGATTAGCGGTTTAATAACGGCTAATTTAAAGGATTTGGGGACATACCCACTATTGAGTGAACAGTTAATTACTTTAAACAGGGGTTCTATTATTGCTGGTACTATCTGTTTGAGAAAATGTGTCGGTATAGGATCTAATATACAGGTTGACGATTTTGAAGAAGAGATGAGTGAAAATAGTTCCCTCGCTTCAAGGGGAGTAAAGTGTTCTAAGTTCTGATGTGATGTGGTTAGATCATCTGAATTATTTAAATTGTCTGGTTTCAAAGCCTGAATTTTTTGCCTAATATTTATGATTTTATTAGTGAAAAAGTTCATGAAATCCTCACTACTGCATGATGATGTTGTGGAGATTTCTGCAGTGGTCTTGTTTTTAGTTAATTTAGCTACGGTATTAAATAAAAATCTCGGGTTGTTTTTGTTATTTTCTATTAGAGTGGAGAAATATGTTGATCTAGCCATCACTGAGAGCTTTTTTATAGTTCAGGATGCTCTCCTTCCAAGCTATTTTGAATACTATCAATTTAGTTTGGCGCCATTTACGTTCGAATTTGCGAGCGGTTTGTTTTAAAGCACGTGTGTGGTCATTATACCAAGGAGCGAGTTTCTTATCTCTAATCATTTTCCTTTTAACTGGAGCGATATTATCTAAGCTATAACGAAGTGCTGACTCTAGATATTCATTCGCCTGTTCGAGTTCTGTGAAGTCAGATGGCGATCCAATCAAAGTAGATAATTCTGGAAGATTATTGGTAAAGCTCTGTGCGGTATTTGATGTAAATGTACGTTTAAGGTGGAAGCGCGGTGCTGTGCGTACATTATTACTATAACACGCTTTAATCGAGACAAGGGAGTGATCTGAGATAACTTCAGACTGTGGAATTGTGGTTATATTTCCTATATTTAATCCGAAGGATAATATTAAATCCAAAGTGTGACCTGCTTTATGAGTGGGTCCTACTACACACTGATTTACTCCTACTGAGTCCAGTATGGACAAGAATGTTGTTCTCAGAGGGTCTTCTGGATTCTCAAAATGAATATTAAAGTCTCCAGCAATTAACGCTTTATCTACAGAAACAACAAGGTTTGAAAGGAAATCTGCAAATTCGCAGAGAAACTCCGAGTACGGCCCAGGGGGTCTGTAAATGATGATTAGCGGGATTGACTGAGCTGACTTTATGTTACTATAGAGAACTTCAAATGCATTAGATTTAAAACTGTGTTTTTGTACGAGAGACAGATTATGGTTATAAATAACTGCGACTCCTCCTCCTCTACCAGTTAGCCGAGGCTGGTGTATGTAGCTGTATCCAGGAGGACTATCCTATTACCAGGATAGCTTTCTTTCACCTTATAAATATTGCCAAGATAAGAAACATATTGAAACTAAATGATGCAGAAAAACTAGTTCATGCTTTTATCACCTCTAGGTTGGACTATTGTAACGCCTTACTGTCTGGCAGTTCAACTAGGTGTATAAACAAGCTTCAGTTGGTGCAGAATGCAGCAGCGAGAGTCCTCACTAGAACCAGAAGATACGAGCACATCACCCCTATCTTATCTACACTGCATTGGCTCCCTGTGAAATTTCGCATCGATTTTAAGATACTACTTTTGTCATTTAAAGCACTAAATGGTCTCGCCACAGTATTTGAGTAAAAAAGTGTCTTACGATCCGCCACGCCTACTTCGATCAAAGGATGCAGGCTGCCAGTCAGTACCATGTATTATTAAAACTACAGCAGGGGGCAGAGCTTTTTCTTACAAAGCCCCAAAGTTATGGAATAGTCTTCCTGTTAATGTTCAGGACTCAGACACAGTCTCAGTGTTTAAGTCTAGGCTAAAAACTTATTTATTTAGCCAAGCATTTTTGTAAATGGATTAACCTTAGGTAAAGAAGCAGATCTGGGGGACTCATGGACGTAGAGTATTCTGATGAACTGCTATGTTTAGATGCTGTCCTCCCCACTCTCATTGTTCACTCAGGTTTGTTGACGGTGAGGTGATTGGTTGCTTTACATCTCAGGGAGCCCTCATGTTTGTGTTTCCTTCTGGCTCTCCCTTTTAGTTATGCTGTTATAGTTAGTCCTGCCGGAGTCCCTGCGTGCACTCTGCACTAATATACATTCACCTTAATCATGTTGACTGTGACCATACCTAACTGCCATCTCTCCTTATTTTCTGTTCTCTCCTTTTCTGCTCTCTCTTTCTCTCCCTCTCTCCTTTCCCTCTCTCTGTCTCTCTGTCGAGCTATACATGTTCACTCCTGAGTTGCCAGTGATCCAGACCCCTCTGCCCTCTGGAGCCGTCTAACCCGTCCTGGAGTCCTGCTTCTGGTTGGAGATCCCGTCGCATGGATGCCCCGTGTGGTCTGCATGGATGCGCTTGGTGGCTGGGGATGGTTTCCATGAAGACTGTCCTATCATCGATTGATGCTCTGGGGACCTGTGACTTCAGTTGTTCGATAGCTCAGGACTGGAATCTCCTACAGTCTACCTGAGCCTCCAGGAATAAACTGGACTCCTTTTAATTTAAATTTTAACACATCTCCTGTTACACTGAACTTCCAGTACACATTATTATGCTGATCATTCTCTGCTATCCGTTATCACCCAGATGAGGATGGGTTCCCTGTTGAGTCTGGTTCCTCTCAAGGTTTCTTCCTATTACCATCTCAGGGAGTTTTTCCTTGCCACCGTCGCCCTCGGCTTGCTCATCAGGGACAATCTTATCATTTTGATTCATACACATTGCATAAAAACTTACTTCTTTTTATTGTGTAAGGCTGCTTTGCGACAATGTCAATTGTTAAAAGCGCTATATAAATAAAATTTAATTGAATTGAATTGAAGAATGGCTCCCAGGCCCACATCATTGTCATTGTCGTATGTAACTGAAAGAGTTGGTTGAGATCAGGTTGGACCAGAACAGATGGGTTTTAATGGGCTTGCATTATGGTGTGCATGCTGGACTGGCACTCATCATTCTACTCCCTTTTCTTTCAGCTAGTTCAATGAGCCAGTGATGTTTTGCCCAGGACCTTAGAGGTGGTGCAAGGGCAGGCAGCCATTAACTTCTACAATTCCTTCATATTATCTGTGTCCCATGCTGTCAGGCTTTCAGTGGTCAAGACAGTGAGTTGTGGGAGATTTGAACTTAGTGGTCATGCGTAATACGGGTTTAATGTGTCAGGGGGTAAGTGTGGAACATGACATCCTTTTTGGATGGATCTGGAGTGGCTTGGTATGGCAGGAAAGTATGGTATGTGTAACTTCTTTCTCTTTAAAGCCATATCATCCTTCTCCAACCTTCAAGACAGCCCCTGTAGTACTCAAGAAGTCAAGCCCAGCTATAAGTGGAAAAGCCAGGTGATAGTCCTTCAACCGGACAAACCGGACATCTTCAAACCGGACATCTTATGTCATGCAGGTGTCTAAATGAGGCTGTTCATCAGCTGTTGCTATTAGTGTTTTATTATTATTATTATTATTATTATTACTTTTCTCCTTGCTGTGCTGACTTCCCACTTTCTACCAGTAATCTTTCAGACAGATGGTGGTGGACTTTGCAAAGATGGAAATGGTAGTAGTCAATACTTTCTCCCAGAAGTGGAAGAAACATAGGGTGACATATAAATGTAGGGGCAGAAGCACTCAGGTGGACTACATCAACGTTGTAATCTGAAGGAGATCAGTGGCTGCAAAGTATTCATAGGGAAGAGTTTAGCCAGACAACACAGGATGGTGGTGTGTAAAATGATGCTGGTGGTAAGGAAGGTGAAGAGGACAAAGGCAGAGCAGGGGACAAAGTGGCGGAAGTTGAAAAAGGAAGAATGTTGTGCAGTTTTCAGGGAGGGGTTAAGACAGGCTCTGGGTTGTCAGGAGGATGCTTCCAGCTGACTGAACAACTACAGCTAAGGTGATCAGGGAGACATGTAGGAGGATACTTAGTGTATCATCAGTAAATGGAAAAGTGGCCAAGGAGACTTGGTGGTGGAACCAAGTCCAGGAGTGTATACAGGGAAAGAAGCTAGCTAAGATGTGAGATACTGAGAGGACTGAAGAGAGTAGACAGGAGTACAGGGAGATACAGCATAAGGTGAAGGTAGAGGTGGCAAAGGTCAAACAAAGATCATACAAGGACTTGTATGTTAGGTTGAACAGTAAGGAGGGAGAGGTGAATCTGTACAGGGTGGACAGGCAAAGAGACAGAAATGGAAATGATGTCCAGCATGTTAGAGTGAGATATACTGACAGGTGGAAGGAGGATAATGGGAAGATGGAAGGAGTACTTTGAAGAGTTGATGAATGTGGAAAATGAAAGAGAACGAAGAGTAGAAGAGGTGACTATTGTGGAGCAGGAAATATCAAAAATCAGTAAGAGTGAGGTGAGGAGGGCGTTAAAGAGAATGAAGAGTGGAAAGGTTGAATTCTCGTCCTGATGACATACTTGATGTGGAAGTGATTAGTAGAGGTTGCAGTAGAGTTTCTGACTTGTCTGTTTAACAAGATTTTGGAGAGTGAGAGGATCCCAGAGGAATGGGGGAGAAGTGTATTAGTGCCAATCTTTAAGAACAAGGGGGACATGCAGAGCTGTGGCAACTACAAAGGAATAAAGCTGATGAGCCATTCAATGAAGCTTTGGAAAGAGTAGTGGAAGCTAGGTTAAGGGCAGAGATGAGCATTGGTGAGTTTCATGGTTTGATGCCTAGAAAGAGTACAACAGATGCAGTATTTGCTTTGAGAATGCTGATGGAGAAGTACAAAGAAGGTAATAGGGAGTTGCATTGTGTCTTTGTAGATTTTAAGAAAGCATATGACAGGATGCCAAGAGAGGAGCCACTATGAGGAATTCTCGAGTGGCAGTGAAATATCTTAGAGTGTTACAGGACATGTATGAGAGCTGTAAGACAGTGGTGAGATGTGCTGTAGGGTGTAACAGGTGGTTACCTGGTTACAGGCTCCCGGCCTGCGGGAGCGCTGTGGGAGCTGTTAGTGGTAATTCAATGAAAGAAGAAGAGAGGCTGGGCTAGGTAACAGCAGCCTTATCACAGCCAAAGCTAAATAGCTAATGCTAACGCTAACGCTAGAAGCTAAACTATTTGTAAACCCGAATGCGGGATAGCCTTGTCCTACATGCATGTAAGTACTTGTGGTTAATATGTGTATTTATGTGAAGCCCGCCGAGGCATTTCTATCACGTTTGTATTTTCTTAGTATGCACTCACAGCATCCCTCCTGTTGTGATTATGCAGGAGGGTTTTTTATTTTGTTCGTGCTTTGTGTGTTTCCCTGTGAGTTGGTGTGTGACAGCTGTTCCTACAGGGATTACTACACCAGCGGCAGTGTGCGTGCGTGACCAAACCCTCGGCCTCCACCGCATCGCCATCAGGGGGCCATCGCTCACGGAGGACGTCAGGAGTGGAGTAGGGCGCCCTCTGGGTTTGTTTGTTGTATGTGTACAGACTCATGAACAGAGAAAAGGACTCTAATCTGTGGACAACATTCTGGACTGTGTGGATGTGATATGTGTGTAGGGTGTGTGAATGGTGTAATGCTAAACTACTTTTAGATCTTTGTTTCAGTTGTTTCTGTGATGTACTGAAATATAATTACAAGCACTTCATATGTTTCAAAGGCTTTTATCGACAATTACATGACATCTATGCAAAGAGTCAGTATTTGCAGTGTTGGCTCTTCTTTCTCAGGACCTCTGCAATTCGACTGGACTGCTCTCAATCAACTTCTGGGCCAAATCCTGACTGATAGCAACCCATTCTTTCTTAATCACTTCTTGGAGTTTGTCAGAATTAGTGGGTTTTTGTTTGTCCACCCGCCTCTTGAGGATTGACCACAAGTTCTCAATGGGATTAAGATTTGGGTAGTTTCCAGGACATGGACCCAAAATTTCAACATTTTGTTCCTCGAGCCACTTGGTTATCACTTTTGCCTTATGGCACGGTGCTCCATCGTGCTGGAAAATGCATTGTTCTTCACCAAACTGTTGTTGGATTGTTGGAAGAAGTTGCTGTTGGAGGGTGTTTTGGTACCATTCTTTATTCATGGCTGTGTTTTTGTGCAAAATTGTGAGAGAGCCCACTCCCTTGGATGAGCAGCAACCCCACACATTAATGGTCTCAGGGTTCTTTACTGTTGGCATGACACAGGACTGATGGTAGCGCTCACCTTTTCTTCTCCAGACAAGCCTTTTTCCAGATGCCCCAAACAATCGGAAAGAGGCTTCATCTGAGAATATGACTTTGCCCCAGTCCTCAGCAGGCCATTCGCCATGCTTTTTGCAGAAGATCTATCTGTTCCTGATGTTTTTTTTTGGAGAGAAGTGGCTTCTTTGCTGCCCTTCTTGACACCAGGCCATCTTCCAAAAGTCTTCGCCTCACTGTGCGTGAAGATGCTCTCACACCTGCCTGCTGCCATCCCTGAGCAAGCTCTGCACTGGTGGCACTCCGATCCCGCAGCTGAATCCTCTTTAGGAGACGATCCTGGCACTTGGTGAACTTTCTTGGACACCCTGAAGCCTTCTTAACAAGAATTGAACCTCTTTCCTTGAAGTTCTTGATGATCCTATAAATTGTTGATTTAGGTGCAATCTTAGTAGCCACAATATCCTTGCCTGTGAAGCCATTTTTATGCAACGCAATGATGGCTGCACGCGTTTCTTTGCAGGTCACCATGGTTAACAATGAAAGAACAATAATTTCAAGCATCACCCTCCTTTTAACATATCAAGTCTGCCATTCTAACCCAATCAGCCTGACATAATGATATCCAGACTTATGCTCCTCGACATTCTCACCTGAGTTAACAAGACGATTACTGAAACGATATCAGTAATGATAGCAATGAAATGCAGTGGAAAGTTTTTTTTCGGGATTAAGTTAATTTTCATGGCAAAGGAGGACTATGCAATTCATCTGATCACGCTTCATAACATTCTGGAGTATATGCCAATTGCTATTATAAAAACTTAAGCAGCAACTTTTTCCAATTTCCAATATTTATGTAATTCTCAAAACTTTTGGCCACAATTGTATATACACTTTGGAATATAATCTATATATCTGGTGGTCCTTACCTATTCATTCTGATAACAGCTAGTTACTGTTGCAATTTTACTACTTTAACAAGTGCTGCCTCTGTAGTATGATGAGGCCTAAATCCTGACTCATACACTTCATTTATGCTATTTCTGTGTAGATGTGAACATAGCTGCTGTGATACTACCCTTTCCAGAATCTTGGAGATAAAGGGAAGGTTTGATATCGGCCTGTAATTAGAAAGCTGACCAGGGTCAAGGTCAGGTTTTTTGAATAGCGGTTTAATAACGTCTAATTTAAAGGATTTGGTAACACACCCACTGCTGAGTGAACAGTTAATTACTTTCAACAGGGGTTCTATTATTGCTGGTACTATCTGGTTGAGAAAATGTGTCGGTATAGGATCTAATATACAGGTTGACGATTTTGAAGAAGAGATGAGTGAAATTTGTTCCCTCGCTTCAAGGGGAGTAAAGTGTTCTAAGTTCTGATGTGATGTGGTTAGGTCATCTGTATTACTTATATTCTCTTATTTGAAAGCCTGTATTTTTTGCCTAATATTTATGATTTTGTTATTGAAAAAATTCATGAAATTCTCACTACTGCATGATGTTGTTGTGGAGATTTCTGCAGTCGTCTTGTTTTTAGTTAATTTAGCTACGGTATTAAATAAAAATCTCGGGTTGTTTTTGTTATTTTCTATAAGAGTGGAGAGATACGTTGATCTAGCATCACTGAGCTTTTTTATAGTTCAGGATGCTCTCCTTCCAAATCTAAAGTGTGACCTGCTTTAGGAGTGGGTCCTACTACACACTGATTTACTCCTACTGAGTCCAGTATGGACAAGAATGCTGTTCTCAGAGGGTCTTCTGGATTCTCAAAATGAATATTAAAGTCTCCAGCAATTAACGCTTTATCTACAGAAACAACAAGGTTTGAGAGGAAATCTGCAAATTCACAGAGAAACTCCGAGTACGGCCCTGGGAGTCTGTAAATGATGATTAGCGGGATCGACTGAGCTGACTTTATGTTACTATAGAGAACTTCAAATGCATTAGATTTAAAACTGTGTTTTTGTACAATAGACAGATTATCATTATAAATAACTGCAATGCCTCCTCCTCTACCAGTTAGCCGAGGCAGGTGTAGCTGTATCCAGGAGGACTAGCTTCATTTAGAGCCACATACTCGTCCTGTTTAATCCAGGTTTCTGTTAAACATAATATATCGAACTCCTGATCTGTGATGGTTTCATTAACAATAACTGCTTTAGATGGGAGAGATGTAATATTTAACAGTCCTAGCTTCAGATCAGAGGTGCCGGCTGTGCATTCAGTGTGATTGGAGTCTGTGGTGTCTATGTTAATTAAATAACTAAAATAGACTTTCTGAATTTTTCTAAATGTATGTTTATGTTTAGCTCGGGGAACAGACACAGTCTCAATATGATGAACCCTGAGTGATGACTTTATGCAGCTAGCAGATGGTTGGTTTAGCCTGTCTGTCTGCTCCCTGGCCTGGGCTCTGGATTGTCACCGATTAACTAGGCCTCTTCTGAAGCTATGTGCTATACTACAAGAAATGAGAGCAGCACCTTCCCGAGTGGGATGGACACCGCCCCGCCCTAACAGGCCAGTTTTGCCCTCAACTGTCTTCCAGTTGTCTATAAAGCCCATGTTGTTTTCAGAGCACCACTTGGACATCCAGTGGTTCAGCGACCTTAACCTGCTGTAAGCTATGTCGCCACGTCTCATTGAGACTCATTAGGACCAAACTACTTCTTAGAGAACCTATGCTGACCTAAAGCCCTAAGATTACCTGCTATGTCTGGTGCTCTGGCTCCCAGGATACACCTGACCACTGCCGCTGGGGCCCCTAAAGGCCTAGCTAATTTCACGTGCCTCAGTATAGAGTCTCCTATAACCAGTGCTCTTTCAGGTTTCTCAGCGGGTGCCAAGATGGCGCCGGTGAGGTCGGCTGCCGTCACGACTGCTCCGACCTACTTTACTTTGTTTTCGTCTTTTTATTTAATTTCCAGCAACTTTAAAATGGCAAATTCATCACAATTGAGTGCATTAGGTACGATAGAGATACTCTTATTTCTATTGGTCTACAATGTACTCACAATTCGACGTTTTTAACTCCGGATCCGAGCTGGCCGAGTGAGATCCTGAGGGAAAACAAAGGACGCGACGCGAAGCGGCGGCCCCGAGGAAAATGAGCCGGCGTCAGGAACAGGCTGAGAGCCCGTGCACACCGCACACCTCTGCCTAGCATCCTGCTCGCCAACGTCCAGTCACTGGAGAACAAACTCGATGACCTCAGGGTCAGGGTAAAGTTCCAGAGAGACATTCGGGACTGCAATCTTCTCTGCTTCACCGAGACATGGCTGAACCCAGCGGTGCCGGACCACGCCATCCAGCCGGCCGAGTTCTTCTCGGTTCACCGCATGGACAGGACAAGGGACTCGGGGAAGACAAGGGGAGGCGGCGTGTGTTTAATGGTGAACAGCGGCTGGTGCAACAGCGCAAGCGTTGTTCCTCTCGCACGCTCCTGCACACCCAACCTGGAACTATTGACCATCAAGTGTCGTCCTTTTTATCTTCCTCGGGAGTTTACATCGGTCATAATCAGCGCCGTTTATATTCCACCACAAGCGGACACGGACACTGCCTTATGCGAGCTGCATGAGGCACTCTCACAGCACCAGACACAACACCGGGACGCTGCGCTCATTGTGGCGGGAGACTTTAACAGTGCCAACCTCAAACGCGCAGCGCCGAACTTTTATCAGCACATCACCTGCCCAACCAGGGGCGAAAGGACACTGGACCATTGTTATACAACAGTCAAGGACGGCTACAAGGCACAATCTCGTCCACCGTTTGGGAAATCCGACCATGCCGCCATCTTCCTCATGCCAAAATATAAACAAAGGCTTAAACAAGAACTTCCGGTTCAGAGGGAGGTCGCGCGCTGGACGGACCAATCGGTGGCCGCGCTTCAGGACGCACTCGATGACGCAGACTGGGAAATATTCCGGAACAGCTCCGATGACGTCAGCATGTTTACGGAAGCGGTCGTGGGTTTCGTCGGGAAACTAGCGGATGATACCGTGCAGAAAACGACCATCAGAACGTTTCCCAATCAGAAGCCGTGGGTGGATAAAACCATCCGCGATGCTCTGAGATCTCGCGCCGCTGCCTACAACGCGGGACTTGCATCGGGGGACATGAACCAGTACAAGGCTGCGTCCTATAACGTCCGGAAGGCGGTTAAAGAGGCAAAGCAGCGCTACTGAAGGAAACTAGAGTCACAACTCCAACAGAGTGACTCTAGGAGCCTGTGGCAGGGACTAAGGACAATAACGGACTATAAAACACCAACATCCGGTATGACGAACGCGGACATGAGTCTGGCAGACGAGCTGAACACCTTTTATGCTCGCTTCGAGGCTGCAGCTAAAGACGCTAGCGTTGCTAATGCTAGCGGTGCTAACGGCTGCAGAGAGGAAGTCACTGCCAGCACCGGAAACGCGTTCATCATCTCCGAGCATGACGTGAGGAGAGCCTTCAAGAGGGTGAACATCAGGAAAGCAGCAGGACCAGATGGCATCTCAGGTCGAGTCCTCAGAGCCTGCGCAGACCAGCTTGCACCTGTGTTCACAGAGATATTCAACCTCTCCTTATCTCAGTCGGTGATCCCCACATGCTTCAAAGAGTGCATCATTGTTCCTGTTCCGAAGAAACCACATCCTGCTTCCCTCAATGACTATCGACCTGTAGCCCTCACATCAGTGGTGATGAAGTGCTTTGAACGGCTGGTCAGAGACTTCATCATCTCTTCACTACCCGACAGTCTGGACCCACTACAGTTTGCATACCGCCCGAACCGCTCCACAGATGATGCCATCTCTCATCTCCTCCACACAGGGGCAATTATGTTAAAATGCTTTTCATTGACTACAGCTTAGCATTTAACACCATAATTACCTCCACACTCACCAGCAAGCTGGAGCATCTGGGACTCAGCTCATCTCTGTGTCAGTGGATCTCTAATTTCCAAACTGGGAGACCACAGGCTGTAAGGATGGGTGGTCACGTCTCAGCCTCTCTCACTCTCAGCACTGGAGCCCCACAGGGCTGTGTTCTGAGCCCCCTGCTGTACTCTCTGTACACACATGACTGTGCGGCCACTACTAGCTCCACCACCATCATTAAGTTTGCTGACGACACCGTCGTGGTGGGCCTGATCTCTGACAACGACGAGACGGCCTACTTGAAGGAGATTGGAAATCTGGAGAACTGGTGCCAGAGGAACAACCTTCTTCTAAATGTCAGTAAGACAAAGGAGCTGATAGTGGACTTCAGCACTAAGCAGGAGAGGAACTACCAGACCCCGGTTATCAACGAGAGCCCAGTGGAGAGAGTGGACTGCTTCAAGTACTTCGGTGTTCACATCACGCAGGACCTATCATGGTCCTGTCACATCAACACCGTGGTGAAAAAGGCCCGACAGCGTCTCTACCACCTCAGACGCCTGAGAGACTTTAGACTGCCCTCCAAGGTGCTCAGGAACTTTTACTCCTGCACCATAGAGAGCATCCTGACAGGAAACATCGCATCCTGGTTCGGGAACAGCACCATGCAGGACAGACGAGCCTTACAGAGGGTGGTGCGATCAGCTGAGCGCATCATCCGAACCGAGCTCCCTGACCTGCACTCTGTCTATATCTATATATATATTTTGTAACTTTGTTGGAATCTGTTTTATAGGTTCCTTTTGTAAAAATATTTAAGGTCACGGAGCGGTCGTATAAGCATTTCACTGCATATCGTACTGTGTATGACTGTGTATGTGACAAATAAAATTTGAATTTGAATTTGCATCACTGAGGAGAGCAAACCTGTTGGAGTCGTGAAGGGCAGAAGAGGTGTGCTCCGGTGGGCTAGCCTTAGCATTAGCTTTGGCTGAATGAGTATGCCGCCGAGTCATCACCCACTCGCCCTGCTGTGAGGGTTCTACTGCAGGAATCAAGGCTGGTTATCTCCATCTTGTGTGTCTGTGTAGGAGGACAAGAGGTAGGTTAGAATCCTGCTGATTATGTCTGTCATGTAACACCAGAAAATCCTGAACTTAAATCGTTGGAAGCTTGCGCATTTCTTCATCAAACCGTTGGTGGAGACTGATTGCACTCCATTCTTGTTAACTTGACAACCCTGCCCATCAATTTCTGCAAAATTAACTACAACCTCATAATGTGTTAATGGTTGGACGTAAAGCAAAGATTTTGCTTTATCCTCTGAAACCAGTCTGACATGCACAGCAACAGAAGTGCACACCGAGAGGCACTGCTGGGATTCAAAACCCAGATCTCCTGTTTACTAGACAGGCACTTTAACCAACTAAGCGACAGGACCAGTGGCTAAGTGAAGGCGCGTGTCTAATGCCTCAAACTCATATCTGAGAAGCTCTCAAACAGGAAATTGACTCTCAAGCTGAGCTCGCCTGCACTGGCGTGCAGTCTTATTGGACCATGAATAAAATCCCACAATACTATACCATGTTCCACAGTACACACGATAGCTGCCAGTCATGTTGTTTCAACTCAGGTTCTTCCAAGTTCATTGCAGGCATGGGAGGAGCTGAACCCAGATGCTGTCAACAGCATGGACAGAATGCCTTGATTTCACCATGGAATTTGCCACTGGCTTGGAAGGTTATTGATCTCTGGCTGTAAGAAAGGCAGAAAACGGTTAGCTCTCGCACCACCAGATGATTGTTGCAGTAGACACTGCTTAGACTACACAGTAGCATGGAGATCTATTCATATACACAATAAAGTAAAAATTAGATAACATATAGAACAAGGCATGTCCTCATCACCCGTGTATTGCTCATTTTTGTCATGTAACGTCCTTCAAATTTGAGACATCAGGTTACCACACAAATGCCGATTTGGCAGAGGCGTTTATCAGTTGCGTTCTTGTGAATGCGCCTCATGCTCTTGATGTGATGCTTGCAAATGTCCCCAACAGGTGAATGATCAAAACCAAAGGTCAAGTTATATGTCAAAAATGGGAGCCAAACCAATGCAAACGCAAGAAAATATCTGCTCTAGTCGTCGTCCTAAGAGACAGATGGTTAAAGGTGAGGTGAAAGGAATTGTAGTCGCAGTGTAGCGCAAGACCAAACCAAAATGTTGACAGCACTTGCACTAAGGATTGACAGGTTGAATTCTAATCTTTGCTACTCAGATAGCTTGAGCATTGTGTGACCATAACCCACGAGCTAAGGGTTAGACGTAAAGCAAAGATTTTGCTTTCTCCACTGAAACCAGTCTGACATGCACAGCAACAGAAGTGCACACCGAGAGGCACTGCTGGGATGTGAACCCAGGATCTCCTGTTTACTAGAGAGGCACTTTAACCAACTAAGCCACAGCGCCAGAGGGCGAGTGAAAGGGAGTCTCTAATGCCTCAAACTCATATCTGAAAAGCTCCCGAACAGGAAGTTGACTCTCAAGCTGAGCTCGCCTCCACTGGCGTGCAGTCTTATAGGACCATGAATGAAATCACAGTACTAGACCATGTTCCACAGTGCACACCATAGCTGCCAGTCATGTTGTTTCAAACTCAGGTTCTTCCAAGTTCATTGCAGGCAAGACTGTGTCTGTTGCAGGAGATTTTCAGGCTTGCATGATCTGTAATATGGCACACAAGCCACAGCAAACTTAAGTTTCTGGCTGATCTCTAGCCAAGTCTAACAAGCATATCGCCAACAGTCAGGAGAAAGAAATTAAAAATCGCACGTCTGAAAGCAAGCAAGCGTTCATCAGATTGCTTCTGTGGGCTTTTGGCTGTTTGATAGTTCGATAGCATGATTCAATGTCATAAGTGGGATTCCTGATGAACGATTTCATCTCACACATGGTGTGTGGATGAAAAGAAAGTGACAAGCAAGCGACTCTGGCGGGACTCAAACCCACAACCTTTGAATAGCTCCACAACTGAGCCTAGAAGTCCAATGCACTATCCATTGCGCCACAGAGCCAACCAAGTGACCCTTCTGGAGTGTTTCATTTCAGCCTTCCCCAGATTCATGGAAGGCGCAGGACTTGCATGGTTGGGTTAATTAGCCAGATTCTTTTCTGTTGCTTCCAATCAAATTCCACTAAATGGAAACAACTATGGCAGGAGCTGAACCCCTAAGCTGTCAACAGCATGGACAGAATGCCCTGATTTCACCATATAATTTGCCTCTGGCTTGCAAGCTTATTCATCTCTGGCTGTAAGAAAGGCAGAAAACGGTTAGCTCTCGCACCACGAGATGATTGTTGCAGTAGACACTGCTTAGAATACACAGTAGCATGGAGATCTATTCATATAGATATTAGAGTAAGCCCTAGATAACATATAGAATAAGGCATCTCTTCATCACCCGTGCATTGCTCGTTTCTGTCCTGTAATGTCCTACAAATCCGAGACATCAGGTTACCACACGAATGCCGATTTGGCAGAGGCATGTACCAGTTGCCTTCTTGTGAATGCGCCTCATACGCTTCATTTGATGCTTGCAAATGTTGAATGATCAAAACCACAGGTCAAGTTATATGTCAAAAATGGGAGCCAAACCAATGCAAATGCAAGAAAATATCTGCTCGAGTCCTCGTCCTAAGAGACAGATGGTTAAAGGTGAGGTGAAAGGAATTGTAGTCGCAGTGTAGCGCAAGACCAAACCAAAATGTTGACAGCACTTGCACTAAGGATTGACAAGTTGAATGCTAATCTTTGCTACTCAGATAGCTTGCGCATTGTGTGACCATAACCCACGAGCTAAGTTTTAGACGTAAAGCAAAGATTTTGTTTTCTCCACTGAAACCAGTCTGACATGCACAGCAACAGAAGTGCACACCGAGAGGCACTGCTGGGATTTGAACCCAGGATCTCCTGTTTACTAGACAGGCACTTTAACCAACTAAGCCACAGCGTCAGAGGGCGAGTGAAAAGGAGTGTCTAATGCCTCAAACTCATATCTGAAACCTCCCCAACAGGAAGTTGACTCTCAAGCTGAGCTCGCCTCCACTGGCGTGCAGTCTTATAGGACCATGAATGAAATCCCACAGTACTAGACCATGTTCCACAGTGCACACCATAGCTGCCAGTCATGTTGTTTCAACTCAGGTTCTTCCAAGTAAATTGCAGGCAAAGACTGTGTCTGTTGCAGGAGATTTCAGGCTTGCATGATCTGTAAATGGCACACAAGCCACAGCAAACTTAAGTTTCTGGCTGATCTCTAGCCAAAGTCCTAACAAGCATATCGCCAACAGTCAGGAGAAAGAAATTAAAATCGCACGTCTGAAAGCAAGCAAGCGTTCATCAGATTGCTTCTGTGGGCTTTGGCTGTTTGATAGTTCGATAGCATGATTCAATGTCATAAGCTTTTGTAGAAGCTGCAGTTTAGCCCGGGGGCTTGATTTGGGACAAATGAGCAGAAACATGTCAAAAACAATGATATTTCTTTCATTGGGCTGACAAAACATTCAATCAAATATGGCTCATACAGTAGGGAAGTGCAACTTGAACTGGGATTCCTGATGAGCGATTTCATCTCACACATGGTGTGTGGATGAAAAGAAAGTGACAAGCAAGCGACTCTGGCGGGACTCGAACCCACAACCTTTGAATAGCTCCACAGCTGAGCCTAGAAGTCCAATGCACTATCCATTGCGCCACAGAGCCAACCAAGTAACCCTTCTGGGGTGTTTCATTTCAGCCTTCCCCAGATTCATGGAAGGCGCAGGACTTGCATGGTTGGGTTAATTAGCCAGATTCTTTTCTGTTGCTTCCAATCAAATTCCACTAAATGGAAACAACTATGGCAGGAGCTGAACCCCCAAGCTGTCAACAGCATGGACAGAATGCCCTGATTTCACCATATAATTTGCCTCTGGCTTGCAAGCTTATTCATCTCTGGCTGTAAGAAAGGCAGAAAACGGTTAGCTCTCGCACCACGAGATGATTGTTGCAGTAGACACTGCTTAGAATACACAGTAGCATGGAGATCTATTCATATAGATATTAGAGTAAGCCCTAGATAACATATAGAATAAGGCATCTCTTCATCACCCGTGCATTGCTCGTTTCTGTCCTGTAATGTCCTACAAATCCGAGACATCAGGTTACCACACGAATGCCGATTTGGCAGAGGCATGTATCAGTTGCGTTCTTGTGACACTAGAAGGGGGAATTATGTTAAAATGCTTTTCATCGACTACAGCTCAGCATTTAACACCATAATACCCTCCACACTCACCACCAAACTGGAGCATCTGGGACTCAGCTCATCTCTATCTCAGTGGATCTCTAATTTCCTAACTGGGAGACCACAGGCTGTAAGGATGGGTGGACACGTCTCAGCCTCTCTCACTCTCAGCACTGGAGCCCCACAGGGCTGTGTTCTGAGCCCCCTGCTGTACTCTCTGTACACACATGACTGTGCGGCCACTACCAGCTCCACCACCATCATCAAGTTTGCTGACGACACCGTCGTGGTGGGCCTGATCTCTGACAACGACGAGACGGCCTACTTGAAGGAGATTGGAAATCTGGAGAACTGGTGCCAGAGGAACAACCTTCTTCTAAATGTCAGTAAAACAAAGGAGCTGATAGTGGACTTCAGCACTAAGCAGGAGAGGAACTACCAGACCCCCGTCATCAACGAGAGCCCAGTGGAGAGGGTGGACTGCTTCAAGTACCTCGGTGTTCACATCACGCAGGACCTATCATGGTCCTGTCACATCAACACCGTGGTGAAAAAGGCCCGACAGCGTCTCTACCACCTCAGACGCCTGAGAGACTTCAGACTGCCCTCCAAGGTGCTCAGGAACTTTTACTCCTGCACCATAGAGAGCATCCTGACAGGAAACATCGCATCCTGGTTCGGGAACAGCACCATGCAGGACAGACGAGCCTTACAGAGGGTGGTGCGATCAGCTGAGCGCATCATCCGACCTGAGCTCCCTGACCTGCACTCTGTCTACAGCATGTGGTGCTGGACCAAGGCCAGGAAGATCATGAAGGACCTCAACCACCCCAGCAATGGACTGTTCTCTCTGCTGCGGTCTGGGAAGCGCTTCCGCTCCCTCAAGGCCAATACAGAGAGACTGAGAAGGAGCTTCTTCCCGCAGGCGATACGGTCTCTCAATCAAACCAACACACTGGACTAAACACCTTTGCATTTTCTTGCACACACAGAACGGACAATTATGTCAATGCACATTGCACATATATGCACATATGCACATTTTGCACACTTCAAGGACTTCTTTTCACACCCCCCTCATCTCATTAAAAAACTACCTCAAGTTTTCACAGACTATAGTCGCAATATATTACATCACATCCCACTTCTGACAAGAGCACATTTTTTCATACTTCAGATTTTATGTATATATATATATATTTTGTAACTTTGTTGGAATCTGTTTTATAGGTTCCTTTTGTAAATATTATTTAAGGTCACGGAGCGGTCGTATAAGCATTTCACTGCATATCGTACTGTGTATGACTGTGTATGTGACAAATAAAATTTGAATTTGAATTTGAAAATTTTAATTTGAATGCGCCTCATACGCTTGATTTGATGCTTGCAAATGTTGAATGATCAAAACCACAAGTCAAGTTATATGTCAAAAATGGGAGCCAAACCAATGCAAATGCAAGAAAATATCTGCTCGAGTCGTCGTCCTAAGAGACAGATGGTTAAAGGTGAGGTGAAAGGAATTGTAGTCGCAGTGTAGCGCAAGACCAAACCAAAATGTTGACAGCACTTGCACTAAGGATTGACAAGTTGAATGCTAATCTTTGCTACTCAGATAGCTTGCGCATTGTGTGACCATAACCCACGAGCTAAGCGTTAGACGTAAAAGCAAAGATTTTGCTTTCTCCACTGAAACCAGTCTGACATGCACAGCAACAGAAGTGCACACCAAGAGGCACTGCTGGGATTTGAACCCAGGATCTCCTGTTTACTAGACAGGCACTTTAACCAACTAAGACACAGCGCCAGAGGGCGAGTGAAAGGGAGTCTCTAATGCCTCAAACTCATATCTGAAAAGCTCCCGAACAGGAAGTTGACTCTCAAGCTGAGCTCGCCTCCACTGGCGTGCAGTCTTATCGGACCATGAATGAAATCCCACAGTACTAGACCATGTTCCAGAGTGCACACCATAGCTGCCAGTCATGTTGTTTCAACTCAGGTTCTTCCAAGTTCATTGCAGGCAAAGACTGTGTCTGTTGCAGGAGATTTCAGGCTTGCATGATCTGTAAATGCCACACAAGCCACAGCAAACTTAAGTTTCTGGCTGATCTCTAGCCAAAGTCCTAACAAGCATATCGCCAACAGTCAGGAGAAAGAAATTAAAATTGCACGTCTGAAAGCAAGCAAGCGTTCATCAGATTGCTTCTGTGGGCTATGGCTGTTTGATAGTTCGATAGCATGATTCAATGTCATAAGCTTTTGTAGAAGCTGCAGTTTAGCCCGGGGGCTTGATTTGGGACAAATGAGCAGAAACATGTCAAAAACAATGATATTTCTTTCATTGGGCTGACAAAACATTCAATCAAATATGGCACATACAGTAGGGAAGTGCAACTTGAACTGGGATTCCTGATGAACGATTTCATCTCACACATGGTGTGTGGATGAAAAGAAAGTGACAAGCAAGCAACTCTGGCGGGACTCGAACCCACAACCTTTGAATAGCTCCACAGCTGAGCCTAGAAGTCCAATGCGCTATCCATTGCGCCACAGAGCCAACCAAGTGACCCTTCTGGGGTATTTCATTTCAGCCTTCCCCAGATTCATGGAAGGCGCAGGACTTGCATGGTTGGGGTAATTAGCCAGATTCTTTTCTGTTGCTTCCAATCAAATTCCACTAAATGGAAACAACTATGGCAGGAGCTGAACCCCCAAGCTGTCAACAGCATGGACAGAATGCCCTGATTTCACCATATAATTTGCCTCTGGCTTGCAAGCTTATTCATTTCTGGCTGTAAGAAAGGCAGAAAACGGTTAGCTCTCGCACCATGAGATGATTGTTGCAGTAGACACTGCTTAGAATACACAGTAGCATGGAGATCTATTCATATAGATATTAGAGTAAGCCCTAGATAACATATAGAATAAGGCATCTCTTCATCACCCGTGCATTGCTCGTTTCTGTCCTGTAATGTCCTACAAATCCGAGACATCAGGTTACCACACGAATGCCGATTTGGCAGAGGCATGTATCAGTTGCGTTCTTGTGAATGCGCCTCATACGCTTGATTTGATGCTTGCAAATGTTGAATGATCAAAACAACAGGTCAAGTTATATCAAAAATGGGAGCCAAACCAATGCAAATGCAAGAAAATATCTGCTCGAGTCGTCGTCCTAAGAGACAGATGGTTAAAGGTGAGGTGAAAGGAATTGTAGTCGCAGTGTAGCGCAAGACCAAACCAAAATGTTGACAGCACTTGCACTAAGGATTGACAAGTTGAATGCTAATCTTTGCTACTCAGATAGCTTGCGCATTGTGTGACCATAACCCACGAGCTAAGCGTTAGACGTAAAAGCAAAGATTTTGCTTTCTCCACTGAAACCAGTCTGACATGCACAGCAACAGAAGTGCACACCAAGAGGCACTGCTGGGATTTGAACCCAGGATCTCCTGTTTACTAGACAGGCACTTTAACCAACTAAGACACAGCGCCAGAGGGCGAGTGAAAGGGAGTCTCTAATGCCTCAAACTCATATCTGAAAAGCTCCCGAACAGGAAGTTGACTCTCAAGCTGAGCTCGCCTCCACTGGCGTGCAGTCTTATCGGACCATGAATGAAATCCCACAGTACTAGACCATGTTCCAGAGTGCACACCATAGCTGCCAGTCATGTTGTTTCAACTCAGGTTCTTCCAAGTTCATTGCAGGCAAAGACTGTGTCTGTTGCAGGAGATTTCAGGCTTGCATGATCTGTAAATGGCACACAAGCCACAGCAAACTTAAGTTTCTGGCTGATCTCTAGCCAAAGTCCTAACAAGCATATCGCCAACAGTCAGGAGAAAGAAATTAAAATTGCACGTCTGAAAGCAAGCAAGCGTTCATCAGATTGCTTCTGTGGGCTATGGCTGTTTGATAGTTCGATAGCATGATTCAATGTCATAAGCTTTTGTAGAAGCTGCAGTTTAGCCCGGGGGCTTGATTTGGGACAAATGAGCAGAAACATGTCAAAAACAATGATATTTCTTTCATTGGGCTGACAAAACATTCAATCAAATATGGCACATACAGTAGGGAAGTGCAACTTGAACTGGGATTCCTGATGAACGATTTCATCTCACACATGGTGTGTGGATGAAAAGAAAGTGACAAGCAAGCAACTCTGGCGGGACTCGAACCCACAACCTTTGAATAGCTCCACAGCTGAGCCTAGAAGTCCAATGCGCTATCCATTGCGCCACAGAGCCAACCAAGTGACCCTTCTGGGGTGTTTCATTTCAGCCTTCCCCAGATTCATGGAAGGCGCAGGACTTGCATGGTTGGGTTAATTAGCCAGATTCTTTTCTGTTGCTTCCAATCAAATTCCACTAAATGGAAACAACTATGGCAGGAGCTGAACCCCCAAGCTGTCAACAGCATGGACAGAATGCCCTGATTTCACCATATAATTTGCCTCTGGCTTGCAAGCTTATTCATCTCTGGCTGTAAGAATGGCAGGAAACGGTTAGCTCTCGCACCACGAGATGATTGTTGCAGTAGACACTGCTTAGAATACACAGTAGCATGGAGATCTATTCATATAGATATTAGAGTAAGCCCTAGATAACATATAGAATAAGGCATCTCTACATCACCCGTGCACTGCTCGTTTCTGTCCTGTAATGTCCTACAAATCCGACACATCAGGTTACCACACGAATGCCGATTTGGCAGAGGCATGTATCAGTTGCGTTCTTGTGAATGCGCCTCATACGCTTGATTTGATGCTTGCAAATGTTGAATGATCAAAACAACAGGTCAAGTTATATCAAAAATGGGAGCCAAACCAATGCAAATGCAAGAAAATATCTGCTCGAGTCGTCGTCCTAAGAGACAGATGGTTAAAGGTGAGGTGAAAGGAATTGTAGTCGCAGTGTAGCGCAAGACCAAACCAAAATGTTGACAGCACTTGCACTAAGGATTGACAAGTTGAATGCTAATCTTTGCTACTCAGATAGCTTGCACATTGTGTGACCATAACCCACGAGCTAAGGGTTAGACGTAAAAGCAAAGATTTTGCTTTCTCCACTGAAACCAGTCTGACATGCACAGCAACAGAAGTGCACACCAAGAGGCACTGCTGGGATTTGAACCTAGGATCTCCTGTTTACTAGACAGGCACTTTAACCAACTAAGCCACAGCGCCAGAGGGCGAGTGAAAGGGAGTCTCTAATGCCTCAAACTCATATCTGAAAAGCTCCCGAACAGGAAGTTGACTCTCATGCTGAGCTCGTCTCCACTGGCGTGCAGTCTTATAGGACCATGAATGAAATCCCACAGTACTAGACCATGTTCCAGAGTGCACACCATAGCTGCCAGTCATGTTGTTTCAACTCAGGTTCTTCCAAGTTCATTGCAGGCAAAGACTGTGTCTGTTGCAGGAGATTTCAGGCTTGCATGATCTGTAAATGGCACACAAGCCACAGCAAACTTAAGTTTCTGGCTGATCTCTAGCCAAAGTCCTAACAAGCATATCGCCAACAGTCAGGAGAAAGAAATTAAAATCGCACGTCTGAAAGCAAGCAAGCGTTCATCAGATTGCTTCTGTGGGCTTTGGCTGTTTGATAGTTCGATAGCATGATTCAATGTCATAAGCTTTTGTAGAAGCTGCAGTTTAGCCCGGGGGCTTGATTTGGGACAAATGAGCAGAAACATGTCACAAACAATGATATTTCTTTCATTGGGCTGACAAAACATTCAATCAAATATGGCACATACAGTAGGGAAGTGCAACTTGAACTGGGATTCCTGATGAACGATTTCATCTCACACATGGTGTGTGGATGAAAAGAAAGTGACAAGCAAGCAACTCTGGCGGGACTCGAACCCACAACCTTTGAATAGCTCCACAGCTGAGCCTAGAAGTCCAATGCGCTATCCATTGCGCCACAGAGCCAACCAAGTGACCCTTCTGGGGTATTTCATTTCAGCCTTCCCCAGATTCATGGAAGGCGCAGGACTTGCATGGTTGGGGTAATTAGCCAGATTCTTTTCTGTTGCTTCCAATCAAATTCCACTAAATGGAAACAACTATGGCAGGAGCTGAACCCCCAAGCTGTCAACAGCATGGACAGAATGCCCTGATTTCACCATATAATTTGCCTCTGGCTTGCAAGCTTATTCATCTCTGGCTGTAAGAATGGCAGAAAACGGTTAGCTCTCGCACCACGAGATGATTGTTGCAGTAGACACTGCTTAGAATACACAGTAGCATGGAGATCTATTCATATAGATATTAGAGTAAGCCCTAGATAACATATAGAATAAGGCATCTCTACATCACCCGTGCACTGCTCGTTTCTGTCCTGTAATGTCCTACAAATCCGACACATCAGGTTACCACACGAATGCCGATTTGGCAGAGGCATGTATCAGTTGCGTTCTTGTGAATGCGCCTCATACGCTTGATTTGATGCTTGCAAATGTTGAATGATCAAAACCACAGGTCAAGTTATATGTCATAAATGGGAGCCAAACCAATGCAAATGCAAGAAAATATCTGCTCGAGTCGTCGTCCTAAGAGACAGATGGTTAAAGGTGAGGTGAAAGGAATTGTAGTCGCAGTGTAGCGCAAGACCAAACCAAAATGTTGACAGCACTTGCACTAAGGATTGACAAGTTGAATGCTAATCTTTGCTACTCAGATAGCTTGCGCATTGTGTGACCATAACCCACGAGCTAAGCGTTAAGCAAAGATTTTGCTTTCTCCACTGAAACCAGTCTGACATGCACAGCAACAGAAGCGCACACCGAGAGGCACTGCTGGGATTTGAACCCAGGATCTCCTGTTTACTAGACAGGCACTTTAACCAACTAAGCCACAGCGCCAGAGGGCGAGAGAAAGGGAGTCTCTAATGCCTCAAACTCATATCTGAAAAGCTCCCGAACAGGAAGTTGACTCTCAAGCTGAGCTCGCCTCCACTGGCGTGCAGTCTTATAGGACCATGAATGAAATCCCACAGTACTAGACCATGTTCCACAGTGCACACCATAGCTGCCAGTCATGTTGTTTCAACTCACGTTCTTCCAAGTTCATTGCAGGCAAAGACCGTGTCTGTTGCAGGAGATTTCAGGCTTGCATGATCTGTAAATGGCACACAAGCCACAGCAAACTTAAGTTTCTGGCTGATCTCTAGCCAAAGTCCTAACAAGCATATCGCCAACAGTCAGGAGAAAGAAATTAAAATCGCACGTCTGAAAGCAAGCAAGCGTTCATCAGATTGCTTCTGTGGGCTTTGGCTGTTTGATAGTTCGATAGCATGATTCAATGTCATAAGCTTTTGTAGAAGCTGCAGTTTAGCCCGGGGGCTTGATTTGGGACAAATGAGCAGAAACATGTCAAAAACAATGATATTTCTTTCATTGGGCTGACAAAACATTCAATCAAATATGGCACATACAGTAGGGAAGTGCAACTTGAACTGGGATTCCTGATGAGCGATTTCATCTCACACATGGTGTGTGGATGAAAAGAAAGTGACAAGCAAGCGATTTCATCTCACACATGGTGTGTGGATGAAAAGAAAGTGACAAGCAAGCGACTCTGGCAGGACTTGAACCCACAACCTTTGAATAGCTCCACAGCTGAGCCTAGAAGTCCAATGCGCTATCCATTGCGCCACAGAGCCAACCAAGTGACCCTTCTGGGGTGTTTGATTTCAGCCTTCCCCAGATTCATGGAAGGCGCAGGACTTGCATGGTTGGGGTAATTAGCCAGATTCTTTTCTGTTGCTTCCAATCAAATTCCACTTAATGGAAACAACTATGGCAGGAGCTGAACCCCCAAGCTGTCAACAGCATGGACAGAATGCCCTGATTTCACCATATAATTTGCCTCTGGCTTGCAAGCTTATTCATCTCTGGCTGTAAGAATGGCAGGAAACGGTTAGCTCTCGCACCACCAGAGGATTGTTGCAGTAGACACTGCTTAGACTACACAGTAGCATGGAGATCTATTCATATAGATATTAGAGTAAGCCCTAGATAACATATAGAATAAGGCATCTCTTCATCACCCGTGCATTGCTCGTTTCTGTTCTGTAATGTCCTACAAATCCGAGACATCAGGTTACCACACGAATGCCGATTTGGCAGAGGCATGTATCAGTTGCGTTCTTGTGAATGCGCCTCATACGCTTGATTTGATGCTTGCAAATGTTGAATGATCAAAACCACAGGTCAAGTTATATGTCAAAAATGGGAGCCAAACCAATGCAAATGCAAGAAAATATCTGCTCTAGTCGTCGTCCTAAGAGACAGATGGTTAAAGGTGAGGTGAAAGGAATTGTAGTCGCAGTGTAGCGCAAGACCAAACCAAAATGTTGACAGCACTTGCACTAAGGATTGACAAGTTGAATGCTAATCTTTGCTACTCAGATAGCTTGCGCATTGTGTGACCATAACCCACGAGCTAAGCGTTAAGCAAAGATTTTGCTTTCTCCACTGAAACCAGTCTGACATGCACAGCAACAGAAGCGCACACCGAGAGGCACTGCTGGGATTTGAACCCAGGATCTCCTGTTTACTAGACAGGCACTTTAACCAACTAAGCCACAGCGCCAGAGGGCGAGAGAAAGGGAGTCTCTAATGCCTCAAACTCATATCTGAAAAGCTCCCGAACAGGAAGTTGACTCTCAAGCTGAGCTCGCCTCCACTGGCGTGCAGTCTTATAGGACCATGAATGAAATCCCACAGTACTAGACCATGTTCCACAGTGCACACCATAGCTGCCAGTCATGTTGTTTCAACTCACGTTCTTCCAAGTTCATTGCAGGCAAAGACCGTGTCTGTTGCAGGAGATTTCAGGCTTGCATGATCTGTAAATGGCACACAAGCCACAGCAAACTTAAGTTTCTGGCTGATCTCTAGCCAAAGTCCTAACAAGCATATCGCCAACAGTCAGGAGAAAGAAATTAAAATCGCACGTCTGAAAGCAAGCAAGCGTTCATCAGATTGCTTCTGTGGGCTTTGGCTGTTTGATAGTTTGATAGCATGATTCAATGTCATAAGCTTTTGTAGAAGCTGCAGTTTAGCCCAGGGGCTTGATTTGGGACAAATGAGCAGAAACTTGTCAAAAACAATGATATTTCTTTCATTGGGCTGACAAAACATTCAATCAAATATGGCACATACCGTAGGGAAGTGCAACTTGAACTGGGATTCCTGATGAACGATTTCATCTCACACATGGTGTGTGGATGAAAAGAAAGTGACAAGCAAGCGACTCTGGCGGGACTTGAACACACAACCTTTGAGTAGCTCGACAGCTGAGCCTAGAAGTCCAATACGCTATCCATTGCGCCACAGAGCCAACCAAGTGATCCTTCTGGGGTGTTTCATTTCAGCCTTCCCCAGATTCATGGAAGGCGCAGGACTTGCATGGTTGGGGTAATTAGCCAGATTCTTTTCTGTTGCTTCCAATCAAATTCCACTTAATGGAAACAACTATGGCAGGAGCTGAACCCCCAAGCTGTCAACAGCATGGACAGAATGCCCTGATTTCACCATATAATTTGCCTCTGGCTTGCAAGCTTATTCATCTCTGGCTGTAAGAATGGCAGGAAACGGTTAGCTCTCGCACCACCAGAGGATTGTTGCAGTAGACACTGCTTAGACTACACAGTAGCATGGAGATCTATTCATATAGATATTAGAGTAAGCCCTAGATAACATATAGAATAAGGCATCTCTTCATCACCCGTGCATTGCTCGTTTCTGTCCTGTAATGTCCTACAAATCCGAGACATCAGGTTACCACACGAATGCCGATTTGGCAGAGGCATGTATCAGTTGCGTTCTTGTGAATGCGCCTCATATGCTTGATTTGATGCTTGCAAATGTTGAATGATCAAAACCACAGGTCAAGTTATATGTCAAAAATGGGAGCCAAACCAATGCAAATGCAAGAAAATATCTGCTCTAGTCGTCGTCCTAAGAGACAGATGGTTTAAGGTGAGGTGAAAGGAATTGTAGTCGCAGTGTAGCGCAAGACCAAACCAAAATGTTGACAGCACTTGCACTAAGGATTGACAAGTTGAATGCTAATCTTTGCTACTCAGATAGCTTGCGCATTGTGTGACCATAACCCACGAGCTAAGGGTTAGACGTAAAAGCAAAGATTTTGCTTTCTCCACTGAAACCAGTCTGACATGCACAGCAACAGAAGTGCACACCGAGAGGCACTGCTGGGATTTGAACCCAGGATCTCCTGTTTACTAGACAGGCACTTTAACCAAATAAGCCACAGCGCCAGAGGGCGAGAGAAAGGGAGTCTCTAATGCCTCAAACTCATATCTGAAAAGCTCCCGAACAGGAAGTTGACTCTCAAGCTGAGCTTGCCTCCACTGGCGTGCAGTCTTATCGGACCATGAATGAAATCCCACAGTACTAGACCATGTTCCACAGTGCACACCATAGCTGCCAGTCATGTTGTTTCAACTCACGTTCTACCAAGTTCATTGCAGGCAAAGACCGTGTCTGTTGCAGGAGATTTCAGGCTTGCATGATCTGTAAATGGCACACAAGCCACAGCAAACTTAAGTTTCTGGCTGATCTCTAGCCAAAGTCCTAACAAGCATATTGCCAACAGTCAGGAGAAAGAAATTAAAATCGCACGTCTGAAAGCAAGCAAGCGTTCATCAGATTGCTTCTGTGGGCTTTGGCTGTTTGATAATTCGATAGCATGATTCAATGTCATAAGCTTTTGTAGAAGCTGCAGTTTAGCCCGGGGGCTTGATTTGGGACAAATGAGCAGAAACATGTCAAAAACAATGACATTTCTTTCATTGGGCTGACAAAACATTCAATCAAATATGACACATACAGTAATGAAGTGCAACTTCAACTGGGATTCCTGATGAGCGATTTCATCTCACACATGGTGTGTGGATGAAAAGAAAGTGACAAGCAAGCGACTCTGGCAGGACTCGAACCCACAACCTTTGAATAGCTCCACAGCTGAGCCTAGAAGTCCAATGCGCTATCCATTGCGCCACAGAGCCAACCAAGTGACCCTTCTGGGGTGTTTCATTTCAGCCTTCCCCAGATTCATGGAAGGCGCAGGACTTGCATGGTTGGGGTAATTAGCCAGATTCTTTTCTGTTGCTTCCAATCAAATTCCACTTAATGGAAACAACTATGGCAGGAGCTGAACCCCCAAGCTGTCAACAGCATGGACAGAATGCCCTGATTTCACCATATAATTTGCCTCTGGCTTGCAAGCTTATTCATCTCTGGCTGTAAGAATGGCAGGAAACGGTTAGCTCTCGCACCACCAGAGGATTGTTGCAGTAGACACTGCTTAGACTACACAGTAGCATGGAGATCTATTCATATAGATATTAGAGTAAGCCCTAGATAACATATAGAATAAGGCATCTCTTCATCACCCGTGCATTGCTCGTTTCTGTTCTGTAATGTCCTACAAATCCGAGACATCAGGTTACCACACGAATGCCGATTTGGCAGAGGCATGTATCAGTTGCGTTCTTGTGAATGCGCCTCATATGCTTGATTTGATGCTTGCAAATGTTGAATGATCAAAACCACAGGTCAAGTTATATGTCAAAAATGGGAGCCAAACCAATGCAAATGCAAGAAAATATCTGCTCTAGTCGTCGTCCTAAGAGACAGATGGTTTAAGGTGAGGTGAAAGGAATTGTAGTCGCAGTGTAGCGCAAGACCAAACCAAAATGTTGACAGCACTTGCACTAAGGATTGACAAGTTGAATGCTAATCTTTGCTACTCAGATAGCTTGCGCATTGTGTGACCATAACCCACGAGCTAAGGGTTAGACGTAAAAGCAAAGATTTTGCTTTCTCCACTGAAACCAGTCTGACATGCACAGCAACAGAAGTGCACACCGAGAGGCACTGCTGGGATTTGAACCCAGGATCTCCTGTTTACTAGACAGGCACTTTAACCAACTAAGCCACAGCGCCAGAGGGCGAGAGAAAGGGAGTCTCTAATGCCTCAAACTCATATCTGAAAAGCTCCCGAACAGGAAGTTGACTCTCAAGCTGAGCTTGCCTCCACTGGCGTGCAGTCTTATCGGACCATGAATGAAATCCCACAGTACTAGACCATGTTCCACAGTGCACACCATAGCTGCCAGTCATGTTGTTTCAACTCACGTTCTACCAAGTTCATTGCAGGCAAAGACCGTGTCTGTTGCAGGAGATTTCAGGCTTGCATGATCTGTAAATGGCACACAAGCCACAGCAAACTTAAGTTTCTGGCTGATCTCTAGCCAAAGTCCTAACAAGCATATCGCCAACAGTCAGGAGAAAGAAATTAAAATCGCACGTCTGAAAGCAAGCAAGCGTTCATCAGATTGCTTCTGTGGGCTTTGGCTGTTTGATAATTCGATAGCATGATTCAATGTCATAAGCTTTTGTAGAAGCTGCAGTTTAGCCCGGGGGCTTGATTTGGGACAAATGAGCAGAAACATGTCAAAAACAATGACATTTCTTTCATTGGGCTGACAAAACATTCAATCAAATATGACACATACAGTAATGAAGTGCAACTTCAACTGGGATTCCTGATGAGCGATTTCATCTCACACATGGTGTGTGGATGAAAAGAAAGTGACAAGCAAGCAACTCTGGCAGGACTCGAACCCACAACCTTTGAATAGCTCCACAGCTGAGCCTAGAAGTCCAATGCGCTATCCATTGCGCCACAGAGCCAACCAAGTGACCCTTCTGGGGTGTTTCATTTCAGCCTTCCCCAGATTCACAGAAGTCGCAGGACTTGCATGGTTGGGTTAATTAGCCAGATTCTTTTCTGTTGCTTCCAATCAAATTCCACTAAATGGAAACAACTATGGCAGGAGCTGAACCCCCAAGCTGTCAACAGCATGGACAGAATGCCCTGATTTCACCATATAATTTGCCTCTGGCTTGCAAGCTTATTCATCTCTGGCTGTAAGAATGGCAGGAAACGGTTAGCTCTCGCACCACCAGAGGATTGTTGCAGTAGACACTGCTTAGACTACACAGTAGCATGGAGATCTATTCATATAGATATTAGAGTAAGCCCTAGATAACATATAGAATAAGGCATCTCTTCATCACCCGTGCATTGCTCGTTTCTGTTCTGTAATGTCCTACAAATCCGAGACATCAGGTTACCACACGAATGCCGATTTGGCAGAGGCATGTATCAGTTGCGTTCTTGTGAATGCGCCTCATACGCTTGATTTGATGCTTGCAAATGTTGAATGATCAAAACCACAGGTCAAGTTATATGTCAAAAATGGGAGCCAAACCAATGCAAATGCAAGAAAATATCTGCTCTAGTCGTCGTCCTAAGAGACAGATGGTTTAAGGTGAGGTGAAAGGAATTGTAGTCGCAGTGTAGCGCAAGACCAAACCAGAATGTTGACAGCACTTGCACTAAGGATTGACAAGTTGAATGCTAATCTTTGCTACTCAGATAGCTTGCGCATTGTGTGACCATAACCCACGAGCTAAGGGTTAGACGTAAAAGCAAAGATTTTGCTTTCTCCACTGAAACCAGTCTGACATGCACAGCAACAGAAGTGCACACCAAGAGGCACTGCTGGGATTTGAACCCAGGATCTCCTGTTTACTAGACAGGCACTTTAACCAAATAAGCCACAGCGCCAGAGGGCGAGAGAAAGGGAGTCTCTAATGCCTCAAACTCATATCTGAAAAGCTCCCGAACAGGAAGTTGACTCTCAAGCTGAGCTCGCCTCCACTGGCGTGCAGTCTTATAGGACCATGAATGAAATCCCACAGTACTAGACCATGTTCCACAGTGCACACCATAGCTGCCAGTCATGTTGTTTCAACTCACGTTCTTCCAAGTTCATTGCAGGCAAAGACTGTGTCTGTTGCAGGACATTTCAGGCTTGCATGATCTGTAAATGGCACACAAGCCACAGCAAACTTAAGTTTCTGGCTGATCTCTAGCCAAAGTCCTAACAAGCATATCGCCAACAGTCAGGAGAAAGAAATTAAAATCGCACGTCTGAAAGCAAGCAAGCGTTCATCAGATTGCTTCTGTGGGCTTTGGCTGTTTGATAATTCGATAGCATGATTCAATGTCATAAGCTTTTGTAGAAGCTGCAGTTTAGCCCGGGGGCTTGATTTGGGACAAATGAGCAGAAACATGTCAAAAACAATGACATTTCTTTCATTGGGCTGACAAAACATTCAATCAAATATGACACATACAGTAATGAAGTGCAACTTCAACTGGGATTCCTGATGAGCGATTTCATCTCACACATGGTGTGTGGATGAAAAGAAAGTGACAAGCAAGCAACTCTGGCAGGACTCGAACCCACAACCTTTGAATAGCTCCACAGCTGAGCCTAGAAGTCCAATGCGCTATCCATTGCGCCACAGAGCCAACCAAGTGACCCTTCTGGGGTGTTTCATTTCAGCCTTCCCCAGATTCACAGAAGTCGCAGGACTTGCATGGTTGGGTTAATTAGCCAGATTCTTTTCTGTTGCTTCCAATCAAATTCCACTAAATGGAAACAACTATGGCAGGAGCTGAACCCCCAAGCTGTCAACAGCATGGACAGAATGCCCTGATTTCACCATATAATTTGCCTCTGGCTTGCAAGCTTATTCATCTCTGGCTGTAAGAATGGCAGGAAACGGTTAGCTCTCGCACCACCAGAGGATTGTTGCAGTAGACACTGCTTAGACTACACAGTAGCATGGAGATCTATTCATATAGATATTAGAGTAAGCCCTAGATAACATATAGAATAAGGCATCTCTTCATCACCCGTGCATTGCTCGTTTCTGACCTGTAATGTCCTACAAATCCGAGACATCAGGTTACCACACGAATGCCGATTTGGCAGAGGCATGTATCAGTTGCGTTCTTGTGAATGCGCCTCATACGCTTGATTTGATGCTTGCAAATGTTGAATGATCAAAACCACAGGTCAAGTTATATGTCAAAAATGGGAGCCAAACCAATGCAAATGCAAGAAAATATCTGCTCTAGTCGTCGTCCTAAGAGACAGATGGTTTAAGGTGAGGTGAAAGGAATTGTAGTCGCAGTGTAGCGCAAGACCAAACCAAAATGTTGACAGCACTTGCACTAAGGATTGACAAGTTGAATGCTAATCTTTGCTACTCAGATAGCTTGCGCATTGTGTGACCATAACCCACGAGCTAAGGGTTAGACGTAAAAGCAAAGATTTTGCTTTCGCCACTGAAACCAGTCTGACATGCACAGCAACAGAAGTGCACACCAAGAGGCACTGCTGGGATTTGAACCCAGGATCTCCTGTTTACTAGACAGGCACTTTAACCAACTAAGCCACAGCGCCAGAGGGCGAGTGAAAGGGAGTCTCTAATGCCTCAAACTCATATCTGAAAAGCTCCCGAACAGGAAGTTGACTCTCAAGCTGAGCTCGCCTCCACTGGCGTGCAGTCTTATAGGACCATGAATGAAATCCCACAGTACTAGACCATGTTCCACAGTGCACACCATAGCTGCCAGTCATGTTGTTTCAACTCACGTTCTACCAAGTTCATTGCAGGCAAAGACCGTGTCTGTTGCAGGAGATTTCAGGCTTGCATGATCTGTAAATGGCACACAAGCCACAGCAAACTTAAGTTTCTGGCTGATCTCTAGCCAAAGTCCTAACAAGCATATCGCCAACAGTCAGGAGAAAGAAATTAAAATCGCACGTCTGAAAGCAAGCAAGCGTTCATCAGATTGCTTCTGTGGGCTTTGGCTGTTTGATAATTCGATAGCATGATTCAATGTCATAAGCTTTTGTAGAAGCTGCAGTTTAGCCCGGGGGCTTGATTTGGGACAAATGAGCAGAAACATGTCAAAAACAATGACATTTCTTTCATTGGGCTGACAAAACATTCAATCAAATATGACACATACAGTAATGAAGTGCAACTTCAACTGGGATTCCTGATGAGCGATTTCATCTCACACATGGTGTGTGGATGAAAAGAAAGTGACAAGCAAGCAACTCTGGCAGGACTCGAACCCACAACCTTTGAATAGCTCCACAGCTGAGCCTAGAAGTCCAATGCGCTATCCATTGCGCCACAGAGCCAACCAAGTGACCCTTCTGGGGTGTTTCATTTCAGCCTTCCCCAGATTCACAGAAGTCGCAGGACTTGCATGGTTGGGTTAATTAGCCAGATTCTTTTCTGTTGCTTCCAATCAAATTCCACTAAATGGAAACAACTATGGCAGGAGCTGAACCCCCAAGCTGTCAACAGCATGGACAGAATGCCCTGATTTCACCATATAATTTGCCTCTGGCTTGCAAGCTTATTCATCTCTGGCTGTAAGAAAGGCAGAAAACGGTTAGCTCTCGCACCACGAGATGATTGTTGCAGTAGACACTGCTTAGAATACACAGTAGCATGGAGATCTATTCATATAGATATTAGAGTAAGCCCTAGATAACATATAGAATAAGGCATCTCTTCATCACCCGTGCATTGCTCGTTTCTGACCTGTAATGTCCTACAAATCCGAGACATCAGGTTACCACACGAATGCCGATTTGGCAGAGGCATGTATCAGTTGCGTTCTTGTGAATGCGCCTCATATGCTTGATTTGATGCTTGCAAATGTTGAATGATCAAAACCACAGGTCAAGTTATATGTCAAAAATGGGAGCCAAACCAATGCAAATGCAAGAAAATATCTGCTCTAGTCGTCGTCCTAAGAGACAGATGGTTTAAGGTGAGGTGAAAGGAATTGTAGTCGCAGTGTAGCGCAAGACCAAACCAAAATGTTGACAGCACTTGCACTAAGGATTGACAAGTTGAATGCTAATCTTTGCTACTCAGATAGCTTGCGCATTGTGTGACCATAACCCACGAGCTAAGGGTTAGACGTAAAAGCAAAGATTTTGCTTTCTCCACTGAAACCAGTCTGACATGCACAGCAACAGAAGTGCACACCAAGAGGCACTGCTGGGATTTGAACCCAGGATCTCCTGTTTACTAGACAGGCACTTTAACCAACTAAGCCACAGCGCCAGAGGGCGAGTGAAAGGGAGTCTCTAATGCCTCAAACTCATATCTGAAAAGCTCCCGAACAGGAAGTTGACTCTCAAGCTGAGCTCGCCTCCACTGGCGTGCAGTCTTATAGGACCATGAATGAAATCCCACAGTACTAGACCATGTTCCACAGTGCACACCATAGCTGCCAGTCATGTTGTTTCAACTCACGTTCTTCCAAGTTCATTGCAGGCAAAGACTGTGTCTGTTGCAGGACATTTCAGGCTTGCATGATCTGTAAATGGCACACAAGCCACAGCAAACTTAAGTTTCTGGCTGATCTCTAGCCAAAGTCCTAACAAGCATATCGCCAACAGTCAGGAGAAAGAAATTAAAATCGCACGTCTGAAAGCAAGCAAGCGTTCATCAGATTGCTTCTGTGGGCTTTGGCTGTTTGATAGTTCGATAGCATGATTCAATGTCATAAGCTTTTGTAGAAGCTGCAGTTTAGCCCGGGGGCTTGATTTGGGACAAATGAGCAGAAACATGTCAAAAACAATGACATTTCTTTCATTGGGCTGACAAAACATTCAATCAAATATGACACATACAGTAATGAAGTGCAACTTGAACTGGGATTCCTGATGAGCGATTTCATCTCACACATGGTGTGTGGATGAAAAGAAAGTGACAAGCAAGCGACTCTGGCAGGACTCGAACCCACAACCTTTGAATAGCTCCACAGCTGAGCCTAGAAGTCCAATGCGCTATCCATTGCGCCACAGAGCCAACCAAGTGACCCTTCTGGGGTGTTTCATTTCAGCCTTCCCCAGATTCACAGAAGTCGCAGGACTTGCATGGTTGGGTTAATTAGCCAGATTCTTTTCTGTTGCTTCCAATCAAATTCCACTAAATGGAAACAACTATGGCAGGAGCTGAACCCCCAAGCTGTCAACAGCATGGACAGAATGCCCTGATTTCACCATATAATTTGCCTCTGGCTTGCAAGCTTATTCATCTCTGGCTGTAAGAAAGGCAGAAAACGGTTAGCTCTCGCACCATGAGATGATTGTTGCAGTAGACACTGCTTAGAATACACAGTAGCATGGAGATCTATTCATATAGATATTAGAGTAAGCCCTAGATAACATATAGAATAAGGCATCTCTTCATCACCCGTGCATTGCTCGTTTCTGTTCTGTAATGTCCTACAAATCCGAGACATCAGGTTACCACACGAATGCCGATTTGGCAGAGGCATGTATCAGTTGCGTTCTTGTGAATGCGCCTCATATGCTTGATTTGATGCTTGCAAATGTTGAATGATCAAAACCACAGGTCAAGTTATATGTCAAAAATGGGAGCCAAACCAATGCAAATGCAAGAAAATATCTGCTCTAGTCGTCGTCCTAAGAGACAGATGGTTTAAGGTGAGGTGAAAGGAATTGTAGTCGCAGTGTAGCGCAAGACCAAACCAAAATGTTGACAGCACTTGCACTAAGGATTGACAAGTTGAATGCTAATCTTTGCTACTCAGATAGCTTGCGCATTGTGTGACCATAACCCACGAGCTAAGGGTTAGACGTAAAAGCAAAGATTTTGCTTTCTCCACTGAAACCAGTCTGACATGCACAGCAACAGAAGTGCACACCAAGAGGCACTGCTGGGATTTGAACCCAGGATCTCCTGTTTACTAGACAGGCACTTTAACCAACTAAGCCACAGCGCCAGAGGGCGAGTGAAAGGGAGTCTCTAATGCCTCAAACTCATATCTGAAAAGCTCCCGAACAGGAAGTTAACTCTCAAGCTGAGCTCGCCTCCACTGGCGTGCAGTCTTATAGGACCATGAATGAAATCCCACAGTACTAGACCATGTTCCACAGTGCACACCATAGCTGCCAGTCATGTTGTTTCAACTCACGTTCTTCCAAGTTCATTGCAGGCAAAGACTGTGTCTGTTGCAGGACATTTCAGGCTTGCATGATCTGTAAATGGCACACAAGCCACAGCAAACTTAAGTTTCTGGCTGATCTCTAGCCAAAGTCCTAACAAGCATATTGCCAACAGTCAGGAGAAAGAAATTAAAATCGCACGTCTGAAAGCAAGCAAGCGTTCATCAGATTGCTTCTGTGGGCTTTGGCTGGTTGATTGTTTGATAGCATGGTTCAATGTCATAAGCTTTTGTAGAAGCTGCAGTTTAGCCCAGGGGCTTGATTTGGGACAAATGAGCAGAAACTTGTCAAAAACAATGATATTTCTTTCATTGGGCTGACAAAACATTCAATCAAATATGGCACATACAGTAGGGAAGTGCAACTTGAACTGGGATTCCTGATGAACGATTTCATCTCACACATGGTGTGTGGATGAAAAGAAAGTGACAAGCAAGCGACTCTGGCAGGACTCGAACCCACAACCTTTGAATAGCTCCACAGCTGAGCCTAGAAGTCCAATGCGCTATCCCTTGCGCCACAGAGCCAACCAAGCGACGCTTCTGGGGTGTTTCATTTCAGCCTTCCCCAGATTCATGGAAGGCGCAGGACTTGCATGGTTGGGTTAATTAGCCAGATTCTTTTCTGTTGCTTCCAATCAAATTCCACTAAATGGAAACAACTATGGCAGGAGCTGAACCCCCAAGCTGTCAACAGCATGTACAGAATGCCCTGATTTCACCATATAATTTGCCTCTGGCTTGCAAGCTTATTCATCTCTGGCTGTAAGAAAGGCAGAAAACGGTTAGCTCTCGCACCATGAGATGATTGTTGCAGTAGACACTGCTTAGAATACACAGTAGCATGGAGATCTATTCATATAGATATTAGAGTAAGCCCTAGATAACATATAGAATAAGGCATATCTTCATCACCCGTGCATTGCTCGTTTCTGTCCTGTAATGTCCTACAAATCCGAGACATCAGGTTACCACACGAATGCCGATTTGGCAGAGGTATGTATCAGTTGCGTTCTTGTGAATGCGCCTCATACGCTTGATTTGATGCTTGCAAATGTTGAATGATCAAAACCACAGGTCAAGTTATATGTCATAAATGGGAGCCAAACCAATGCAAATGCAAGAAAATATCTGCTCGAGTCGTCGTCCTAAGAGACAGATGGTTAAAGGTGAGGTGAAAGGAATTGTAGTCGCAGTGTAGCGCAAGACCAAACCAAAATGTTGACAGCACTTGCACTAAGGATTGACAAGTTGAATGCTAGTCTTTGCTACTCAGATAGCTTGCGCATTGTGTGACCATAACCCACGAGCTAAGGGTTAGACGTAAAAGCAAAGATTTTGCTTTCTCCACTGAAACCAGTCTGACATGCACAGCAACAGAAGTGCACACCAAGAGGCACTGCTGGGATTTGAACCCAGGATCTCCTGTTTACTAGACAGGCACTTTAACCAACTAAGCCACAGCGCCAGAGGGCGAGTGAAAGGGAGTCTCTAATGCCTCAAACTCATATCTGAAAAGCTCCCGAACAGGAAGTTGACTCTCAAGCTGAGCTCGCCTCCACTGGCGTGCAGTCTTATAGGACCATGAATGAAATCCCCCAGTACTAGACCATGTTCCACAGTGCACACCATAGCTGCCAGTCATGTTGTTTCAACTCAGGTTCTTCCAAGTTCATTGCAGGCAAAGACTGTGTCTGTTGCAGGAGATTTCAGGCTTGCATGATCTGTAAATGGCACACAAGCCACAGCAAACTTAAGTTTCTGGCTGATCTCTAGCCAAAGTCCTAACAAGCATATCGCCAACAGTCAGGAGAAAGAAATTAAAATCGCACGTCTGAAAGCAAGCAAGCGTTCATCAGATTGCTTCTGTGGGCTTTGGCTGTTTGATAGTTCGATAGCATGATTCAATGTCATAAGCTTTTGTAGAAGCTGCAGTTTAGCCCGGGGGCTTGATTTGGGACAAATGAGCAGAAACATGTCAAAAACAATGATATTTCTTTCATTGGGCTGACAAAACATTCAATCAAATATGGCACATACAGTAGGGAAGTGCAACTTGAACTGGGATTCCTGATGAGCGATTTCATCTCACACATGGTGTGTGGTTGAAAAGAAAGTGACAAGCAAGCAACTCTGGCGGGACTCGAACCCACAACCTTTGAATAGCTCCACAGCTGAGCCTAGAAGTCCAATGCTCTATCCATTGCGCCACAGAGCCAACCAAGTGACCTTTCTGGGGTGTTTCATTTCAGGCTTCCCCAGATTCATGGAAGGCACAGGACTTGCATGGTTGGGTTAATTAGCCAGATTCTTTTCTGTTGCTTCCAATCAAATTCCACTAAATGGAAACAACTATGGCAGGAGCTGAACCCCCAAGCTGTCAACAGCATGGACAGAATGCCCTGATTTCACCATATAATTTGCCTCTGGCTTGCAAGCTTATTCATCTCTGGCTGTAAGAAAGGCAGAAAACGGTTAGCTCTCGCACCACGAGATGATTGTTGCAGTAGACACTGCTTAGAATACACAGTAGCATGGAGATCTCTTCATATAGATATTAGAGTAAGCCCTAGATAACCCTAGATATAGAATAAGGCATCTCTTCATCACCCCTGCATTACTCATTTCTGTCCTGTAATGTCCTACAAATCCGAGACATCAGGTTACCACACGAATGCGGATTTGGCAGAGGCATGTATCAGTTGCCTTCTTGTGAATGCGCCTCATATGCTTCATTTGATGCTTGCAAATGTTGAATGATCAAAACCACAGGTCAAGTTATATGTCAAAACTGGGAGCCAAACCAATGCAAATGCAAGAAAATATCTGCTCTAGTCGTCGTCCTAAGAGACAGATGGTTAAAGGTGAGGTGAAAGGAATTGTAGTCACAGTGTAGCGCAAGACCAAACCAAAATGTTGACAGCACTTGCACTAAGGATTGACAAGTTGAATGCTAATCTTTGCTGCTCAGATAGCTTGCGCATTGTGTGACCATAACCCACGAGCTAAGGGTTAGACGTAAAGCAAAGATTTTGCTTTCGCCACTGAAACCAGTCTGACATGCACAGCAACAGAAGTGCACACCGAGAGGCACTGCTGGGATTTGAACCCAGGATCTCCTGTTTACTAGACAGGCACTTTAACCAACTAAGCCACAGCGCCAGAGGGCGAGTGAAAGGGAGTCTCTAATGCCTCAAACTCATATCTGAAAAGCTCCCGAACAGGAAGTTGACTCTCAAGCTGAGCTCGCCTCCACTGGCGTCCAGTCTTATAGGACCATGAATGAAATCCCACAGTACTAGACCATGTTCCACAGTGCACACCATAGCTGCCAGTCATGTTGTTTCAACTCACGTTCTTCCAAGTTCATTGCAGGCAAAGACCGTGTCTGTTGCAGGAGATTTCAGGCTTGCATGATCTGTAAATGGCACACAAGCCACAGCAAACTTAAGTTTCTGGCTGATCTCTAGCCAAAGTCCTAACAAGCATATCGCCAACAGTCAGGAGAAAGAAATTAAAATCGCATGTCTGAAAGCAAGCAAGCATTCATCAGATTGCTTCTGTGGGCTTTGGCTGTTTGATAGTT
>QNUK01001184.1:25000-99202 GCA_013621035.1 Clarias magur | reverse complement strand
TCTCTCTCTCTCCTACCTGTCTCTCTCTCTCTCTCTCTCCTACCTGTCTCTCTCTCTCTCTCCTACCTGTCTCTCTCTCTCTCTCCTACCTGTCTCTCTCTCTCTCTCCTACCTGTCTCTCTCTCTCTCTCTCCCCCTACCTCTCTCTCTCTCACTCTCCTACCTCTCTCTCTCTCTCCTACTTGTCTCTCTCTCTCTCCCCTACCTGTTTCTCTCTCTCTCTCTCTCTCTCTCTCTCCTACCTGTCTCTCTCTCTCTCTCCCCTACCTGTCTCTCTCTCTCACTCTCCTACCTGTCTCTCTCTCTCTCCTACTTGTCTCTCTCTCTCTCCCCTACCTGTCTCTCTCTCTCACTCTCCTACCTGTCTCTCTCTCTCCTACTTGTCTCTCTCTCTCTCCCCCTCCCCTACCTGTCTCTCTCTCTCTCCCTCCCCTACCTGTCTCTCTCTCTCCCCTACCTGTCTCTCTCCCCTACCTGTCTCTCTCTCTCTCTCCCCCTCCCCTACCTGTCTCTGTCTCTCTCCCCTACCTGTCTCTCTCTCTCTCTCTCTCCCCTACCTCTCTCTCTCTCCTACCTGTCTCTCTCTCTCTCTCTCCCTCCCCTACCTGTCTCTGTCTCTCTGTCTCTCTGTAGAACTTGGTACCCTCAGTGTGTTGAGGTCACATCAGGCGGTTTGGTGCCGATCGTATGAATTCAGCTCAGAGGCCATCACATTCCTTCGGGTGTGTTTTTAACCGACTTCCTGTTGAGTGTGTGTACTGTGAAAGTCGTTCAGCTCAATGAGCTCTAAATGTGCTCCAGGTCCTGCGTGCATGAAGTGCCTTGCAAAAGTATTCAGCCCTTTGGCATTTTTCATGTTTTGTTGCCTCACAACCTGGAAATAAAATGGATTATTTAAAGGTTTGCATCACTTCATTTACAGAACATTTCTACAACTTTGAATATGTGTTTGTTTTTTTTTATTGTGAAGCAAACAACAAATAGGACAGAATAACAGAAAACTTCAGCTTGCATAACTATTCACCCCCTGAGGTCAGTACATTGTAGAGACACCCTCTGAGGCAGTTAAAGCTGCGAGTCTCTTTGGATACGTCTCCTTGAGCTTGCCACATCTTGTCACTGGGATCTTTGCCCGTTCCTCAAGGCAACACTGCTCCAGCTCCTTCATGTTGGACGGTTTCCACTTGTGAACAGCAATCTTCAAGTCTGACCACAGATTCTCAGTTGGATTGAGGTCTGGACTTTGACTAGGCCATTCCAACACATTTAAAAGTTTCCCCTTAAACCACTTGAGTGTTGCTTTAACAGTATTAACCGTACGGGTCATTGTCCTGCTGGAAGGTGAACCTCCGTCCCAGTCTCAAATCACAGGCAGACTGGACAAGAACATCCCTGTATGTAGCACCATCCATCTTTCCCTTGACTCGGATCAGTTTCTGTCACTGCTGCTGAAAAACATCCCCACAGCGTGATGCTGCCACCACCATGTCTCACTGTGGGGATGACGTTCTTGGAGTGTTGGGTTCGCATTGAAAAGTTACATTTTAGTCTCCGCCGTCCAGAGCACCGTTTTCTGGCCACTCGTCCATGAAGCGCAGCTCTATGGAGTGTACGGCTTACTGTGATCCCATGCACAGATACACCAGTCTCTGCTGTGGAACTCCGCAGCTCCCTCAGGGTGACCCTGGGTCTCTGTGCTGCCTGTTGGGCTGGTGCCCCTCTGATTGATGCCCTCCTTGTGAGTTTTGGTGCACGGCCCTCTACTGGCAGGTTTGTAGTGGTACCATGTTCTTTCCATTTGAAGATGATGGATTTGATGGTGCCCCGGGGGATCATCAAACATTTGGATATTTTTACGTTTTTGAGCATGTTAAGAACCCGAATGGGGAAAAATAAATAGAAAAATAGCTGCAAGCAACGATGACGGGCCCAAGCACCAGGCGCCACTGCTGCCCCAGGGGCACCGCACAACCATATTTTATTCTGTGTTATGTGAGCGTGTTAAGACCTACAAAAAGCCATCGCCACCCTGGTGCACTGCGCAACTTACACATTTCAGACACTTTATAGGGCTGATGTCAGTTTAGGCCCGAAATATTTGTTGAGTGCGTTAGTGCGTGTGTTGAATGTAAGTGTGTTAACGTGTGTAATGTGTATGTATATGCATGTCTGTGTGCATGTGTGCGCGTGTGTGTATGTGTGTGTACATGCGTGTGTGTGTCAGTGTGAGTGTGAGAGTGTTAACATTTGTAATGTGTGAGTATGTGTGCATGTGTGTGATGTACGAGTGTGTGTTTGTGTGTATGTGAGTGTTAACATTTGTGATGTGTATGTGTACAATAGGCTGCAGATGCTGGAAGAAAAGCCTCACACTCTGACGTTCCTGAACGTGATGTCACTCAATATAATGCCACACAGAAAATTAATCATTTTTCGGTGTAAGTTTAAGACATTATCACGGCTGACCCGTTTGAGATATCAAGAATCCCTTCGCAATTTTGCATCTTCAATGTCTTTAGATCTCTTCGGCCCGGTTTGGTGACGGTCGTAGAATTTCCCTAGGAGGAGTATACAAAAGTTCATCGGTGCGTTTTTGCGAATGACACAAAATAACCGGCCTCCTGTTGAGTTTAGCCCAGGACATGCAGCGCAAAAGATGTTTGGCTCAATGAGCTCTAAATGTGTACCGAGTTTTGTGTGCTTACGTGAAAGTGTGTATGAGCTAGGCAGCAAAATCTCGTGTGGGGGCCCCTGGGGGCCACAAGACTCTCAGGCATCCTGATGGCAGCAGATTCTAACCTGTCTGCCAAGTTTCATGAGTTTTTGAGCATGAGACCCCCGAAGAGTACAAAAGGGTGGAAAAAAATAATACTTAGGAAATCAAGAGGGTTCTGCGCACCTATAGTGCTTGGGCCCTCAAAATGAATAACAATCCTTAGAGAAACAAGTGGGCCCTCACACACTATGACGACATAGGGCTGATGTCATTGTGCTTGGGCCCTAATAAAAATCTCACACACACACACACACACACACACACACACACACACACAGAGATCAGTAAGTGTTACCGGTTTGCTGTGCGGCGTCTACCAGCAGTACGGTGCGTGATTTCCCATCAGGCCCTGCGGCCGCAACCTCCTTCTGCACCGCTACGCTGCGCATCACCGGGCGCTTCACTCTGATTGGTTGAGCCACCTGCTGGGGTCACACACAGTGGGGGATGTTACTGTTTGTGAGTGTGTGTGTGTGTGTGTGTGTGTGTGTGTGTGTGTATATGTGTGTATGTGTATATGTGTGTATGTTACCTTGGGTAGTACAGATGCTCTGGGCCCACCCCTCCCTCTCTGAGCGCCCATGCCGATTGGCTGGCCCTGGGGCTGTGGGGGTCTGAGGCAGGTATCAGACACGGGGTTCCCCAGTCCGGAGGGCAAGGCCGGGGCATAGGGGGCAGTGAGGGGCTGGTAGAAGCCCATGAGGGGGGGGCAGGGAGGGGGCAGCATGGGGCAGTAAGAGTAATCGTTACACACGGCGGCAGGCTGAGGGGGCGAGGAGACGAAGGAGTACGCCACATACGGAGCAGAACCACACTGCTGCTGCCAGCGCACCTCTCCGTTATACACCGGCAACTGCCTGCTGACACACACACACACACGCACACACACACACACACACACACACACACACACACACAGAGAGAGAGAATTCCCTTAAAAAACTGTGTGAAAAAGCAAAGGAAGAACCACACACACACACACACACACACACACACACACACACACACACACACTTCTCGATGGTGGAACACATCCTGCCAATCACAATAGGACCAGGAAGGAAAAAGACAGGAAGTGGTGAGGACAGAACCAACCTCTTACTCTCTCTCTCTCTCTGACACAAACACACAATTATTGGAATGTGTGTAGGAAACTCTGTGTCTTGGACCGTGAACACACTGCAGTCAAACAGACGGCTCGTTCAGTATTAATGAGAAGAGAGAACACACACACACACACACACACACTTGTCCTATAGACACCTGAGATCTGTGTGTGTGTTACAGCAGAATAAGAACAGCTCCAGGTCCTCACTGTCCGGTTGCCTAGCAACACTATTCTCACATATTCCATTATTACCTACAGAGTGTGTGTGTGTGTGTGTGTGTGTGTGTTCACCTGTTGGGCTGGTTCTCCTGCACGAACGGATAGCAGGTGATGAGGTAGGAGGGGATTGGTGTTGGCTCCGCCCCCATGGCTCCGGCACCATCTCCTGATAGGCTCATGCTCAACAGGGCGGAGTCAATACCTTTCTTCTGTGGAATGAACGGCTCGACTTCAGCCGACAACTTCACATCCTACAGCGTAGGGAGAGAGCTGATCATCAAACACACGCCTTCACACACTCTAACCAATTAACTCATTAACATTCTAATAAACTGCAGTGAGTTAACAGTGTAGGTCACAGACAGAGACTGAGGGGTCACTGAGGGGCACCGTGAGGGGGTGAGAAGACTTTCTGTATCTCCACACACACACACACACACACACACGACACCTCACACACCACTCCATTTAACCACTTCCCCTGTTTGTGTGTGTGTGTATATTCAACAACAAGGAGTCATTGTTAAGCCATGTCCAGTGGGTTGAGTCTCCATCACACCATTACTGGCCACTGAACACACACACACACACACACACACACACACGCAGGCTGTTCTCTAGTGTAAAATGTCTGGAAATTCAGCTCAATGCAAAAGCACATCCAAACAGAAAAGAAAATGCATCTGTACCTTCTGTATGGAAAAAAAACAAACAAAAGCCCGTCAAACCCTCTGTAACCCCTGATAGATGATCTGTACACCTGACCAGGGTTCAGTGTCTGATACAGGTGTGTGACGCTTTACACAACGTGTGTGACACTCCGTGCAGGTGTGTGTGTGTGTGTGTGTGTGTGAGGCACTTTATATAACAGGTGTGTGACGCTCCACGCAGGTGTGTGTGGTGTTGCTCATTCCTGGCCGCTGGATCAGCAGCATTAACAAACCGCTAGTCTGTGAGTGTGTTAAAGTTAGCAACAGGGATTAGCGTTAGATAAAGGAAGCAATAAACAACGAGCAGATAATAGAATGCTGTAATGAGATGACATCGTAGAGGGGTGTGTAGAGGGGAGAGAGAGGGAGAGAGAGAGCGCGCAGAGGGCACCGACAGTGGTTCCAGATGTGCAGTGTGTGTGTGTGTGTGTGTGTGTGTGTGTGTCAGGCACTGTAGTCTTTTGTCTTTTCAGCGACCCTCTATGGAAGATAAAGGATTTATTGTTAAAAAAAAGAGAAGAATGAAAGCGTGTGTGTGTGTGTGTGTGTGTTCTAAACTCAGTGACCCCAGCATCATCATACACAACTGCAGTGTGTACTAATAACATTATTATTATTATTGTTATTATTATTGTTGTTGCTATAACAGGGACTGAGGCAGAAGCTACATACATCTGTGTGTGTGTGTGTGTGTGTGTGTGTGAGACAGAAAGAGGAATGGTGTGAATGCAGTGGAACCAGAAGTGTCACTTTGACTAAAACCAGCAGCAGAAAAATGCAAATGACACAAATACCACAGAGTTTCAGTCACACACACACACACACACACACACACACACACACACACTCAACTTCTCTTATACTCATACTTATTTACTTACATACACTCAAATACAGTTTCTCTCTCTCTCTGATAAACACAGTAAATTCATTAATTTAAAGATCATTAAAAGGTGTGTGTGTGTGTGTTTAGTATTCACATTAGCATTAGCTAGCTAATACGCCTTCATAAGCGCGTTAAATAAATAAACAATGCGTATGTAATCCCAGAGTGAACACATACCTCACAATCAGATCCCCGTGTGTGTGTGTGGGTAAAATAGAGATTGTGTCTGTGTGTGTGTGTGTTTGTGTGTTCAGTAGATGTCGATGTGTTGGTGCTAGCTAGGCTAGCAACAGCAGCGGAATCAGCTGTCAGTAAACACATTCCCCATCCGCATTCCGGAAGACCCCGCCCACACCGCGCTGTGACTGGCCACCTACAACACCCGATCCTCACCAACCAATCAGGAGCCGGGACTCCACAGAGCATTGTCCAATCATAGCGCAGGAGGCGGGATTTATCAGAATACGGGTGGGACTAAAAAATATGACCGCGTAGCAGGGCAGAGCTCTCGTAGATTTATTAAAAAATAAAGCGGTGTACCTTGTTGTCGCCGGTGTCCATTATCGGTTCCGGTCGCGGAGCTGCATTGAGCACCGTTAGAGAGGTCAGAGTTCAGAGGAAGTGGTGTGTTTCATTGAGCTGTGAGGATTAAACGCGGTAACGGTGCAGATCAGACTGAAGTGCGCGAGCTCTCCGGGACACAGCGTCATCTGAGACGGAAGCCGCGCGGGGTCAGTGCGGAGCAGATCGCGCGCGGTTTGCGTCATCGCAAGCGTCACTGAGCGGGGCCACGCCCACTTCTCATTAAAAAAAAACCCTCCCTGGAAGATTCTCCCTCTGAGTGAGACTACCTCACAGTCTTATGTGTTCTGTTGTTTTAACACCGATAAAGGCATATTACTCTACAGAAGATTTTTCACTACCGTGACATATTTAATGTCTTTCTGCAGAAGTTATTGACTATAGCACTGCTCTCACAGTTGAGAATATCCAGAATATTTATCTATATAAAATGAAGGTTTTGTCAGAACTCATTTTTTCAATGATATCTTTACACTTCATTTATTTACGTGTCAAAAAGTGTTTCCTTACACATACGAGACGAGAGAAGTAAGGGGTGTGTGTGTGTGTGAAGGCCACAGTAGGGGGGGTGGTGTTTGTGAACGTGCACGGTGTCAAATGGCACCCAACGGGTAGGCTGATAAAGAGAGAGAGAGAAAATGGATCTTTAACCTCTCTAATGAGACTCTTTTGCTTACATGCGCACACACGTGTGTTATAATAAGCAGTACACGCGCACTGTACACACACACACACACATACAAACAGAAAATAAAAGATATATTATGGATGTTGATTATACCCGTGAAAGACGCGCACTAAGACCGAGCAGAGTAGACGATTACCCGCAATTCCATTTGTGCAAAAGCACAAGAGAGAGAAAAACCATTGGCTCAGTTGTGATCACGTGACACTCAGCATCAAAACAAGAAGCGCATGCGTGATACATGATACTCGGTACTTGTAAACCTAGACGTGTTCATTTTCCAAGTCAAAATTTATTAAAAAATCTTTGCTCGTCTTTCGGAATGTTCGCAAACCGTGTTACTCGCAAACCGAGGTTCCACCGTATGTCTGTGTTTTGGCACCGTAATCACGCAAACCTGTCAGGACAGAATTTAATGACATTTTGTCCGTCTTTCTGTAGAGTAACAATGACATGTTGTCCGTCTCTCGGCACAGTAACCTCTACTCATGTGGTAATAAATAATAACAATAATAATGCATTTCATGTATAGACACCTTTTTACTCACCTAGTTTCACTGTCCAAAATTCAAACAAGCAATAAATAAATAAATAACATATTTAGTAATAAATAACATCTTGTACAGTGTCCTCTCAGACCAGAGGAGCAGTTTCAGCCAGAGACTGATGATGAGCAGGTGTTCTACAGAGCGCCACAGGACATCTGTTCTCCCAATGGACATTAATGTATACAACCCGTCTCTGTAACATTTACACTACAGGATAGGGTCTGTCAGTAGTTACTGTACAATATCACATTAATACGCTACTGTTCCATAAATCAATACCAGTTCCCAGTGTTGTATCTGATTACCAGTACCATTTGTACAATTTCTTTCTTTTCATTTACATTCCAAGTGCAATATCTGTATGTTAATTATTGTTAGTGCAACATGTTACTGTAACTTAAGCTACGTTTACACTGTCAGTTAAATGTGACCCAATTCTGATTTTTTGCTTATATGTTACACATATCGGATATTTTCTATGTCTGTGTAAACAGGAAAAAAACGCATGCATTCCGATATTTCGAGATCGGTCTCAGGCCTCCTTCATATGTGGAAATAAATCAAATATAAATCAGATATTTGCTAATGTGACTGTCATGTAAACAGACAGATCGGATCTTCTGAGGCATTGCGTTCCGTACGTCATTAAAACTGCGACTTCTTCGCGGTTTAATGACCTCGACACGCCTCGCACCCAGACATTCCTCTGAATGCTTGAGGACACAATAAATGAAGCATAAATGAGGCAATGATGCCCTTTTCCTCTTTCTCCGTTTAGCGAACTTTGCATATATCGCAGAGCAGCATCAAGCATATTTCGCCTTCGTCTATCTCGGCTAGTGTGTAGTGCAAGAACCTCCCTTTAAGTATGCGCGATGTTTCAGACGGTATGGCACGTGTAAACACGTGAATCGGATATGGGTCATAGTTAAAAGAACGTGTAAACAGACGGTCAGAAAAATCAGATGTAGGCAACAAATCAGAATTGGGCATCGAGACCTGCAGTGTAAACAGGGTTTTACTGTGTGCTATATTTAATTCTATTTTCCATTTATTTATTTTTATTATTTACATTTTTAATGTCTTTAATTTTTATTTTTTCCTTATTTAATCTATTACTCATTTCCTTTCTTCCTGGTAAACAAATCAAAGCAACTGTATCTAAGGCAAAGCAACTTCCCTTTGGGATTCATAAATTTCTTTGAATCTTGAATCTTCGTCGTTTCAGTGCGCTCATCATCTGTACCGCTTATCCTGTGTACAGGTCCCAGGAGACTTCAGGCACAAGGCGGGGTACACCCGGACACAATGAACCCCGACACTGGACGTGCAAGGCAACAGTGCTGACCACTAAGCCACCATGCTGCCTAGTAAATAGGTAAATAAAACAATCGTCATTGTCATTATATTAAAGTTCTATAAAGATCTCAGTGCAGCCTTACATCACGTGGGATAAGCGCTTCTGTATGAGACATGTGATGTGATGTGAAAGGGTCTGTGTTACACATGCTTTCTAGAAGTTAAGTTTACTTAACCTAAGTTTAATGAATATGTGACAAACTTTACAGCACAGTTAAATTCCTTCTTCGCATATCCCAGCGTAACTGGGGTCAGAGCGCAGGGTCAGCCATGATACCGCGCCCCTGGAGCAGGTAAGGTTAAGGGCTCAAGGACCCAACAGTAGCAACCTGGTGGAGCTGGGGATCGATCCGCTGATCTTCCGGTCAGTACCTCAGTGCCGTCTGAGCCACCACTGGCCCTATTCCAGAGAAGAGGAGCGGTGGAGCTAAAGGCTCACTGTAAACAAGGGTAAAGAGCAGCCTTGATGAGATCGAAGAGTGTGAGAGGAGGTGTAAATGCTCCCGTATGAGATCTGATCGATGAGAAGCCATGAGTGATTTGTACTGTATCCAGGAACGATTGCTCCCCCTCCCCCGCTCGCCAGCGCTCTCATTAACACTATTATATTGTTGTTGTTTTTATTCTCCGATACAGCAGATGGCAGTGTGTACTTAGTTGGTTTGTGAGGTAAAAACACACAGAGACAGGAAGAGAGCGATGCCTTCACACTATGCCGTTAGATGCACCGTAAGACAGTTGTCTGTACTATATATAATACTGTAGATGTTGTCTGAAAAGCTGTCCTTCCTACTGCATCCGTTAAACTCATCTTGTTCTCCTCCTTCAGTGCTCATGAAGCAGTGTGTCACATGAGCATGGATCAGATGATTGGGAAAATACAAGCAAGTGCAACTGCTTTTGTGATATATTCTTTTGTTCCACACTGTCTTATTTCTCCACATGTTCATTCAGATGTTCTTGATCATGTGTAGTGTGTTACGGTGAGGGGAAATGACTTGTTTATGGACGTTCATGATTTCAGTTGTTTGTTACTGTAATGAGTTCTTGACGATGAATAAGTCTTGTGTAATAAGGTGTTGTGTAATGACTGATGTGTATTCTGGTTATGCTCACTCTTTCACACTTCCTGATCAGATAAAGATGAAGCAAGTGCTGCGTACCTGCTCGTAAACCAGGGCCTCTTTCATACCACATGTAACTCAATACTTGTTTTTAATACCTATCTTACAGTTGTGTCACTGTTTTGCAGTATTACAGGGAAGATGTGTTGTCTCCAGGTCTGGACATAGAGGATTGTGGGATGGGTATCCTGATCACAGGGCATCCAGAAGATAATCCTTACTCCATAAACACCCTGCATTCCTGCTTACACATAATGATGTAGCACAGTTGGTATAATGCATTATTGTGCAACGCGTTACATTTTAAATGCATGTAATTTGTTTACAGTTACCAATGTATTACCTAATAACATTAGGATACTAGCGTTACAAATGTACGGTTTAAAATTAAAATGCATTTAAAAATCACGTTTTGCGCGGCAGCATCAGTTAACCTGCACGCGCTTTAATCAGTCGTTGGAGAGCTTTGTAGTTTACATTAGATGTTGTAAGATTCACTCTTTTTGCACGGGCGGCACCACAGACACACGGACACGAGGCGAGGTCTCATGGGAAAAGGGGTGAATTTAATTAGAAAAAACGGCGAAGGAGAGGGTTAAAGGAGGGAGGAGGGGAGAAAGCCAGAGAGCCAGTAATATTAATTATCACCAGCCGGCCCGACCTCACTGCATAGGCTCCCCACGTAGGCATCCTACCCTTCTGCAGGTGTGCGAACAAGTTGTGGGTCACGCCCATCACAGGCATGTAACTTGTAAGTAGCGTAATTAGTAATCTGATTACTTTTTACATGTAATAATCAGTAATTTAATCAAATTCCAAATTTAAAGTAGTAATTAGTCATTTGTACAGTCGTGGCCAAAAGTTTTGAGAATGACACCAATATTAGTTTTCACAAAGTTTGCTGCTAAACTGCTTTTAGATCTTTGTTTCAGTTGTTTCTGTGATGTACTGAAATATAATTACAAGCACTTCATACGTTTCAAAGGCTTTTATCGACAATCACATGACATTTATGCAAAGAGTCAGTATTTGCAGTGTTGGCGCTTCTTATTCAGGACCTCTGCGATTCGACTGGGCTGCTCTCAATCAACTCCTGGCCCAAATCCTGACTGATAGCAACCCATTCTTTCATAATCACTTCTTGGAGTTTGTCAGAATTAGTGGGTTTTTGTTTGTCCACCCGCCTCTTGAGGATTGACCACAAGTTCTCAATGGGATTAAGATCTGGGGAGTTTCCAGGCCATGGACCCAGAATTTCAACGTTTTGGTCCCCGAGCCACTTAGTTCTCACTTTTGCCTTATGGCTCGGTGCTCCATCGTGCTGGAAAATGCATTGTTCTTCTCCAAACTGTTGTTGGATTGTTGGAAGACGTTGCTGTTGGAGGGGGTTTTGGTGCCATTCTTTATTCATGGCTGTGTTTTTGGGCAAAATTGTGAGTGAGCCCACTCCCTTGGATGAGAAGCAACCCCACACATGAATGGTCTCAGGATGCTTTACTGTTGGCATGACACAGGACTGATGGTAGCGTCACCTTTTCTTCTCCGGACGAGCCTTTTTCCAGATGCCCCAAACAATCGGAAAGAGGCTTCATCCGAGAATATGACTTCGCCCCAGTCCTCAGCAGTCCATTCGCCATACTTTTTGCAGAAGATCAATCTGTCCCTGGTGGTTTTTTTTGGAGAAAAGTGGCTTCTTTGCTGCCCTTCTTGACACCAGGCCATCTTCCAAAAGTGTTGGCCTCACTGTGCGTGCAGATGCGCTCACACCTGCCTGCTGCCATTCCTGAGCAGCTCTGCACTGGTGGCACTCCGATCCCGCAGCTGAATCCTCTTTAGGAGACGATCCTGGCGCTTGCTGGACTTTCTTGGACACCCTGAAGCCTTCTTAACAAGAACTGAACCTCTTTCCTTGAAGTTCTTGATGATCCTATAAATTGTTGATTTAGGTACAATCTTAGTAGCCACAATATTCTTGCCTGTGAAGCCATTTTTATGCAACGCAATGATGCTGCACGCGTTTCTTTGCAGGTCACCAGGTTAACAATGAAAGAACAATGATTTCCAGCATCAGCCTCCTTTTAACATGTCAAGTCTGCCATTCTAACCCAATCAGCCTGACATAATGATCTCCAGCCTTGTGCTCGTCAACATTCTCACCTGAGTTAACAAGACGATTACTGAAATGATCTCAGCAGCTCCTTTAATGACAGCAATGAAATGCAGGATTTCGGGATTAAGTGAATATTCATGGTAAAGAAGGACTATGCAGTTCATCTGATCATCTTCATAACATTCTGGAGTTTATGCAAATTGCTATGAGAAAAACATAAGCAGCAACTTTTCCAATTTCCAATATTTCTGTAATTGTCAGAACTTTTGTCCACGACTGTAGGTTTTTAGAGTAACTTCCCCAACGCTGCACATGTGCACAATGCTCTTATGTTGCACATTTCTCGTTCTTTTTTTCACATTGCTCATTAATACTTAAATGAGAACATAGTTGTACTTAGTACTTTGTTGTACTAAAGCAGGAAGAAATAAAATGTATTTTTTGTGTCACGTCTGTCGTATTATTGATAATAATAATAATAATTGATTAAAGATCTATAGAAATGTATTTATTTTTTACAGATAGCCCATATAATATTAATTATGTCTTGATTTAAATAAAGTTTAAATTATTGTGTCATATTAATGTTATGTCATTGTCCGTAATAAAGATAATAAATATATTCATCTTTTTTCAAGTACTATTTTTTGGGTTTTTTTTTTTTTTGCATGCTCCAGTACACCTGATAGAAGGATGATGTCACACAGAAGCAGATGGTATCATGGGTGGCTGCAGGTGGATAATTTAAGTTCGGCTTTTTATTTCATAAATACGAGGAGGACGAATAGAGTCTTTTATTGATGTAATATGAGTATGAGAATAAATGAGTATTTTATTTGAGAGTAACTTTTAAGCCAGCATTCTTTTTTGGAGTTTCAGAGTTCTGCAGCAGTTCATTCATTTCATAAAGGCAACATGCTACAGTTTTTTATATATACGTAGCATAAAGGTAAACAATGCAGTGTGTCATCTTCATTTGAGATGTCAAAAGGGTTTTTGAGTGTTTAAGGTTGCCGACCCCTGCACTAACCTAACTGATAATTAACATAATAACTGATAATTATCAGATAAAGTGAAAATAGCAGTGGGTCTAAACACCAAACTTCAATTCGGAACAAGCAGAATCACCATTTAAATCTACAAACCTCTTTGGAATTCAGCCACATCCAGACCTGCAGTCGCTTTGAAACAGATTCTTGTGGGATCTTTGCTGCTGTGATGGAGGTGCTATAACAGGTGCTATAAAGAGCGTACCTGAGCAAGTGGAGAGGAGGTTGTCACACAGTGCGGATCTTCATCCATCCCTGCAACCTTGTGGTCTCAAATGTACCGCAAATGTTGCAGAGCTGAACCAAGATTAGATTCAAGATTACTGAGCCATTAACGAAGGTCTGGGACCTGAACCTGAACCATTTTCACAAGGATGTCATTATTTTACAAAGGAAAGAAAAAAGAAGCAGGGGGGATCTTTCTCACAAGCCATGTGACTGTCCAGTCTCTTTTCTGACCATTTTCTGACATTCCTTTATTGATTTTGTCCAGAATTAAAGAGCTTCATAGAATGTGTCTGACCAATGAACCTCTTTAAGCAATGAACCTAAATTTGCTGTCATCCAGGATGATTGGATTATCAGTGGCACTCGCACAAGCACAACCTTTTCCACAAGGATCACTATGACTGTATAGATCATTTCACCTGGTAAGGGCTTACTTCTACTTCTACATCTACTTGCAGGCTGTTGGTCCTGCTTACGGAACATCTCCCACCATCTCCCACCATCTCACCTCTATCAAGGAGTTACAGATTGCACTTTCAGGTCAGTTTGGGTTTTCATATCTTACAGAGCTCTACCTTGAAACACCTCACGGTGTGGCTGGAGGCACTGAGGGCACTGACAGGAGGTTCTCCATGACTAGTTTTTGGAGAAGGTCCTCAGCTGGATCAAGGGAGATCCGGAGTTCTCAACCTCTTCTGTGTGATTGTTTTGTTTTTGTTTAGTGGTAGAAAATGCATCCCATGTAGCGGTTAGCACTGTCGCCTCGCACCTCCAGGGTCTGGGTTTGATTCCTGCCTCAGTGTCTGTGTGTGAAGTTTGCATGTTCTCTCTGTGCTTGGTGGGTTTCCTCCGGATACTCCGGTTTCCTCCCATGGCCCAAATTGGCCATAGTGTGTGCCCTGCAATGGATTGGCACCCCATCCAGTCTCCTGAGATAGGCTCCAGGCTCCCTGCGACCCTGTATACAGGATAAAGTGGTATAGATGATGAGTGACTGCAACGATTAAGTGGGTGATTAAAGTCATTAGATCTAGGAGTCCAAACACCTCCTTGCTCATTTTTGTTCAAACCTGAATCTGACAAGGAACTATGAGCTGATAGTCACTAATGCTTATGGAGGAAATTTAGTTGAAGTTTCCTCATCCTTGTTATTTTAAACCAATGTAATTTCTTCAGTTTGAGGGTCTCTTACAGGTGTTTGAGGCGGTAGCTCTGAGGTTATATCACGGTCACAGATGGAGGTGTTCATGCACATGTGCTGATCCAAGATTTAGAGGAACTTTCCATTTTGGCAATGTGGGTAAGTGGCATCTTGCACTGTGTGCAAGTGTGTGTGTGAGAGAGAAAGAGAGAGAGAGAGTGTTGGCTGTCCTACCATGTTCTCTCCTAGTGTCCGCAAGCCATTGCCCAAGATACACGCACACACACACACACGCTCACAGGAATAGAAGAGGGAGAGAGGGAGTTTGTGTGGCTTCGTGAGAACACCATGAGCACATAAGCTTGACCAAGACACACGCTGTTTAATAACCTAGGGACGGTGCAGAGTGAGGAGTGTGAGTGAGGAGTGTGAGAATAGTCATGTCCACACTGTTGCGGTGTGTGTGTGGCGTCCCCGTCAGACGTTTCCACAACATTCCTGCACTCTGGAACCAACATGTGGTTAAAGGTAGGAAAAGAAAACTGCATGTGTGTTGCACACAGCTGGAGCTAAGACACACACACATATATAGAGAAGCATGGTTTTATTCTTTAATTTTCTGCTAACATTTATCACTAAAGATTAAAGAGAGGTCAAATAAAGGTGACCGCAACACTGTGGCCAAACAGCAGCGACTGCTTCCTTTTATGTTAGTGTAAGTGTGTGTAAGAGAGAACGAGAGAGGTCCTCTCTCAGAATCTCATGAAGTTTTCTGTGTGTGTGAGTGTGTTGGAGTATTCTGTGGGATTTAAACACTGTTGTAAACACAGTGAGGTTGTGCAGGCCAGGGCTTGCTGGACTTCAGCCAATCAGCTGCTAATAATGTCCTGGTGTCATTGGAGGCGGCCATGTTGGTTACGAGGAGAAATGTGAAAGCTGAGCTCGTGAGACTGAGCCAGAACTACAGGAGCACGAGCTGCCTCGGGGACTGCCTCATGCCTTACTCCATTTCAACTTGAAGTAGTGGGGAGTGCTGGGGCAAGGAGTGGGGCAGTGAATGAGTAGTGAGGTAGGAACAGATGATATTAAGGGGTATCAAGCCAGAAACAGAGGCGATAAAGGAGCACAGAAAAATGGGCAGTAAAGGAGTATCGAGTCAGGAACAGAGGCAGTATAGGAGCATTGAGTCAGGAACAGAGGCAGTATAGGAGTATTGAGTCAGGAACAGAGGCAGTAAAGTGTATTGAGGCAGGAACAGAGGCGGTATACTAGTATCAAGTCAGGAACAGAGGCAGTAAAGTGTATTGAGTCAGGAACAGAGGCAGTATAGGAGTATCAAGTCAGGAACAGAGGCAGTAAAGTGTATTGAGTCAGGAACAGAGGCAGTAAAGTGTATTGAGGCAGGAACAGAGGCAGTATAGGAGTATTGAGTCAGGAACAGAGGCAGTAAAGTGTATTGAGGCAGGAACAGAGGCAGTATAGGAGTAGTGAGTCAGGAACAGAGGCAGTAAAGTGTATTGAGGCAGGAACAGAGGCAGTAAAGTGTATTGAGGCAGGAACAGAGGCAGTAAAGTGTATCGAGTCAGGAAAAGAGGCAGTATAGGAGGATCGAGTCAGGAACAGAGGCAGTATAGGAGTAGTGAGTCAGGAACAGAGGCAGTATAGGAGTATTGAGTCAGGAACAGAGGCAGTAAAGTGTATTGAGGCAGGAACAGAGGCGGTATAGGAGTATCAAGTCAGGAACAGAAGCAGTAAAGTGTATTGAGTCAGGAACAGAGGCAGTATAGGAGTATCAAGTCAGGAACAGAGGCAGTAAAGTGTATTGAGGCAGGAACAGAGGCAGTCAGTAAAGTGTATTGAGGCAGGAACAGAGGCAGTATAGGAGTATTGAGTCAGGAACAGAGGCAGTAAAGTGTATTGATGCAGGAACAGAGGCAGTATAGGAGTATCAAGTCAGGAACAGAGGCAGTAAAGTGTATTGAGGCAGGAACAGAGGCACTAAAGTGTATTGAGGCAGGAACAGAGGCAGTATAGGAGTAGTGAGTCAGGAACAGAGGCAGTAAAGTGTATTGAGGTAGGAACAGAGGCAGTATAGGAGTAGTGAGTCAGGAACAGAGGCAGTAAAGTGTATTGAGGCAGGAACAGAGGCAGTAAAGTGTATTGAGGCAGGAACAGAGGCAGTAAAGTGTATTGAGGCAGGAACAGAGGCAGTATAGGAATATTGAGTCAGGAACAGAGGCAGTAAAGTGTATTGAGGCAGGAACAGAGGCAGTATAGGAGTAGTGAGTCAGGAACAGAGGCAGTAAAGTGTATTGAGACAGGAACAGAAGCAGTAAAGTGTATTGAGGCAGGAACAGAGGCAGTAAAGTGTATTGAGTCAGGAACAGAGGCAGTATAGGAGTATCAAGTCAGGAACAGAGGCAGTAAAGTGTATTGCGGCAGGAACAGAGGCAGTATAGGAGTATTGAGTCAGGAACAGAGGCAGTACAGGAGTATTGAGTCAGGAACAGAGGCAGTAAAGTGTATTGAGGCAGGAACAGAGGCAGTATAGCAGTATCGAGTCAGGAACAGAGGCAGTAAAGTGTATTGAGGCAGGAACAGAAGCAGTAAAGTGTATTGAGGCAGGAACAGAGGCAGTAAAGTGTATTGAGTCAGGAACAGAAGCAGTAAAGTGTATTGAGGCAGGAACAGAGGCAGTAAAGTGTATTGAGTCAGGAACAGAGGCAGTAAAGTGTATTGAGGCAGGAACAGATGCAATAATGTGTATTGAGTCAGGAACAGAGGCAGTATAGGAGTAGTGAGTCAGGAACAGAAGCAGTAAAGTGTATTGAGGCAGGAACAGAGGCAGTATAGGAGTATTGAGTCAGGAACAGAGGCAGTAAAGTGTATTGAGGCAGGAACAGAGGCAGTATAGGAGTATTGAGTCAGGAACAGAGCCAGTAAAGTGTATTGATGCAGGAACAGAGGCAGTATAGGAGTATCAAGTCAGGAACAGAGGCACTAAAGTGTATTGAGGCAGGAACAGAGGCAGTAAAGTGTATTGAGGCAGGAACAGAGGCAGTATAGGAGTAGTGAGTCAGGAACAGAGGCAGTAAAGTGTATTGAGGCAGGAACAGAGGCAGTATAGGAGTATTGAGTCAGGAACAGAGGCAGTAAAGTGTATTGATGCAGGAACAGAGGCAGTATAGGAGTATTGAGTCAGGAACAGAGGCAGTAAAGTGTATTGAGGCAGGAACAGAGGCAGTAAAGTGTATTGAGTCAGGAACAGAGGTAGTAAAGGAGTATCGAGTCAGGAACAGAGGCAGTAAAGGAGTATCGAGTCAGGAACAGAAACAGTAAAGGAGTATCGAGTCAGGAACAGAGGCAGTATAGGAGTATCGAGTCAGGAACAGAGGCAGTATAGCCGTATCGAGTCAGGAAAAGAGGCAGTATAGGAGTATCGAGTCAGGAACAGAGGCAGTATAGGAGTAGTGAGTCAGGAACAGAGGCAGTAAAGTGTATTGAGGCAGGAACAGAGGCAGTATAGGAGTATTGAGTCAGGAACAGAGGCAGTACAGGAGTATTGAGTCAGGAACAGAGGCAGTAAAGTGTATTGAGGCAGGAACAGAAGCAGTAAAGTGTATTGAGGCAAGAACAGAGGCAGTAAAGTGTATTGAGGCAGGAACAGAGGCACTATAGGAGTATTGAGTCAGGAACAGAGGCAGTAAATTGTATTGAGGCAGGAACAGAGGCAGTAAAGTGTATTGAGGCAGGAACAGAGGCAGTAAAGTGTATTGAGGCAGGAACAGAGGCAGTATAGGAGTATTGAGTCAGGAACAGAGGCAGTAAAGTGTATTGAGGCAGGAACAGAGGCAGTACAGGAGTATTGAGTCAGGAACAGAGGCAGTAAAGTGTATTGAGGCAGGAACAGAGGCAGTAAAGTGTATTGAGGCAGGAACAGAGGCAGTAAAGTGTATTGAGGCAGGAACAGAGGCAGTAAAGTGTATTGAGGCAGGAACAGAGGCAGTAAAGTGTATTGAGGCAGGAACAGAGGCAGTAGAGAGGACTGTGGCAAGGAGAAAGGCAGTGAAAGAGAACCCTATTATATACAGCTACTGTATATTCTGCATCCAGCTTAATGGTTACCCTCACAAAGTCCAAGGACATGCAGTTTAAGATAACTGGCATTCAAATTTGCCTATAGCATGTGAGCATGTGTGTGTGTGCATGTTGGCTCTGTGATGGACTGGTGCACTGCCCTGGGTGTACCCTGCCTCATGTACTTTCTCAGTAATGCTTTAACTTACATTTACATTTAGGCATTTGGCAGATACTCTTATCTTTGAAGTTTCTGTGATTGGATAGATACTTACACTGGGTTACTAGGTTATAAACTAAGACTACTGTAACTACGTGGCAGTAGTCAAACACTATTGGAATGGGATTGATTGATTGATTTATTTATAAATGGGGGGAGGGGGGGGGTGGGTTAGTCCAAGTACTGAAGAAACAAATACGTGTTGAGTTGTCATTTAAAGGTTGTCAAAGACTCAGCTATACAGACATGTAGAAGAAGTTCATTCCACCAGGTGCCAGAACGGAAAAGAGTCTGGATGAATGTCTTCCTTAATCCCTGAGAGATGATGGGATGAGGCAGGCGGTGCTGAGGATCGGAGGGAACGTGGTGCGCTGTGATGTGTGACTAGAGCAGAGAGGTGCGTGGGTGCGGGGCCATTTTTGGCTTTGTAGGCAAGCATCAGTGTTTTGAATTTGATGCGGCAGCTACAGGAGCGAAGCGGTGCAGGGAGTGGAGAAGTGGGATGGTGTGGGAGAACTTGGAAAGGTTGAAAACGAGACGTGTAGCTTCATTCTGGATGAGCTGCAGAGGACGAATGGTGGACAGAGGCAGGCCAGCCAGGACTGAGTTGCAGTAGTCTAGTCTACTAAACAGTCCAAAATCAAGGGACTGAACAAGCACCTGAGTAGCTTGTGAAGAACGAAATGGGCAGATTCTTTTGGTGTTGTAAAGAAGAAATGGACAAGAGCGAATAAGGTTAGCAACGTATGGGGAACATAACAGATGATTGTCCACAGTTACCCATCATATGTAACTGCCTCGGTTTCTGCCCCATTCTCCTCCATTCCTTCTATTCCTCAGTGCTGCATCTCCGTTTACCTCACTATTCACTCAGCTCCGCTCATCCTGAGGAAGGAGTCCACAGTCACAGCTATTCAGATTATGTTTGTACTTTACCCTTGTGTGTGTTTTTGTGTGTTTGTGTGTGTTCATAGCACGTCTCTTTCTGCCTCGTCTCTCATTTGGATCCTCCCATGGTTCCTTCATCCACTTTCAATGCCACTGATTCTGCCTCTTGTGCACCTGCCGTATATTTCTGTGTATCTTATACAGGTGTTCCTTATAAGGACGTGCTGGTGGGTGTTCCTAAGGAGATTGTAAAGAATGAGCGGCGGGTAGCGGTGTCCCCTGCAGGTGTAGAGGCCATGGTTAAGCAGGGTTTCCGAGTGCAGGTGGAGGAAGGAGCTGGGCGAGAGGCACAGTTCTCAGACCAGCAGTACCAAGCGGCTGGAGCCTCCATCACCAATACCACAGGAGCGTTTAACTCAGACCTCGTGCTTAAAGTGAGGAGCTTTCCGCGCGCACGCTCCTCTCAGGTCATGTGTACACTATGTGTTTGTATTATTGTTGGAAATGATTGCATTGTTGTTATTGTAGGTGCGAGGGCCAGTGTTTAATGACGCCTTGGGCCTCCATGAGGCAGAGCTGCTGAAGACAGGCTCCACTCTGGTGAGTTTTATTTATCCGGCTCAGAATCCTGATCTAATGGAGAGACTGGGACAGCGGCACAGCACAGTGCTCGCTATGGACCAGGTGCCACGCGTTACCATCGCTCAGGGCTACGACGCCCTCAGCTCCATGGCCAACATTGCTGGGTATGACAACATCTCTGTCTTTGTGTCTTATTCAGCAAGTTTACAGCTGGGAGGTAAAGAACTGCATTTCAGTGTGTGTGTGTGTGTGTGTGTACAGGTACAAGGCTGTGGTCCTCGCTGCTAACAATTTTGGTAGATTTTTCACTGGTCAGATTACAGCAGCAGGAAAGGTTCCTCCTGCCAAGGTACAGCATCACACACACACACACACACACACACACACACACACACACACACACACACACACACACACACAAATGGCATTTTATTTGCACGATAAGTATATTTTGTGTGTGTTTATGTAGGTGCTGGTGATCGGTGGAGGTGTAGCCGGCTTGGCCGCTGCTGGAGCTGCTAAATCTATGGGAGCCATTGTGAGAGGTTTCGACACCAGGTGAGTGACATGTCAGGAAACCTGAGATATACAACCTGCAGGTGTGGCCATTAGGAATGCGCATTGTTTACCGCGGAAGGCCGCAGTTCGTCTCGCGGAGTGCCACAAGATCCCACAAGCACCATTTTAGAATTTAAATAAATGTGTTTAGCCAGACCAAGTACAACAAAGAATGGTGTATAATCGGTTAGCCTTAAACAATATTGTTTCCAATGCTGAAGCAAACATGAATTTTATTTTGTTTTACAATAGATCTTTCATGGTAAATGTATACGTGCTTTAAATTATGTTCATAATAATGAAATGAGATGTCCTAAATCGTGCTTTAAAATTCATAATAAAAAGATGTTATATAGAGGTTATATAGTCTTTGTAATGTCTTAACTGGGACAAAACAATGAAAGACAATGAAAGACACGGCAAGGTCTCGGTTTAAATCGTCTTGAAATGAACTACATTTCCTGATAGTGGCTATGTGATGGTGTTGACTGTGTGAACGTCGTGATGTGTGAATGTGTCAAAAACTAAATATCTGAAACAAACAAAAAAATCTATATTTTTAAGTAAATATTCTTATACGCACATGAGAATCTTTCCTTAAGAAAATGACTTGTTGTATGAATCCACACAAAGCGTTTGTCGTTTTATCAGAGTCATCATCTGGCTTTTTGTGTCCAGCATTGAATAATTATTTCATCCATTATTTGAACACGTCTGACATAATAGCTGGAATGTGGTTGTGAATTTATGACTGAAATAAAGCTGTGTGAACCTGTGGCGCTCACTTTCACTCTACAAAAGGTAGTGTTTTGATCAAACGGCTGAGAAACATGTGCGCAGATCAGATTAATAAAAATACCTACATGATCCCCCAGAAATTCAACAAACTCAAATGTATAGACTACTCGCTAAATAAACACTGGCTTTTCCAATGCAGCAGCACGCTCCGATCTGAGCCGATCTAACCTAATCTAATCTAATCTGATCTAACCTAATCTAATCTAAGATAATGTAATCTGATCTAATCTAATCTAATCTAATCTGATCTAACCTAATCTAACCTAATCTAATCTAACCTAATCTAACCTAATGTAATCTGATCTAATCTAATCTGATCTAACCTAATCTAACCTAATCTAATCTAACCTAATCTAACCTAATGTAATCTGATCTAATCTAATCTAATCTGATCTAACCTAATCTAACCTAATCTAATCTAACCTAATCTAATCTAACCTAATCTAACCTAATGTAATCTGATCTAATCTAATCTGATCTAACCTAACCTAATCTAATCTAACCTAATCTAACCTAATCTAATCTAACCTAATCTAACCTAATGTAATCTGATCTAACCTAATCTAATCTGATCTAACCTAATCTAACCTAATGTAATCTGATCTAACCTAATCTAATCTGATCTAACCTAATCTAACCTAATGTAATCTGATCTAACCTAATCTAATCTGATCTAACCTAATCTAACCTAATCTAATCTAACCTAATCTAACCTAATCTAATCTAATCTAATCTAATCTAATCTAACCTAATGTAATCTGATCTGATCTAATCTAATCTAACATTCTTGCTGTGTAGTTTATTTTTTGTGTGTGTGATCGGCACACTTGTCTATCTGCATAGAAAAGAGATGAAATATTATGGTGTCTTTCATTTTTTAACATATTTGCGTCCTGACTGGGCCGTCAGAACAATCTGCCAGCTCTGTCTGTTCTCCGGAGAAAGCATAATACAACTGTCCATGAATAATAATTAAAAAAAACGATAAAAATTGAAAAGTTTTCAACTTTCAAATTGAACTATGACGTCTGATTTAACATAAGGCACGTAATAAATGCATAAATAGGTTGTTTAAAGCACTTCCAGTTGCGGTTAAAGTTCAGGGTGGACACACTGCAATGTAACTGAAAACTTCATTCATGAGCCACACACTGTGGACACTGAATCAGCTAAAAACTACAGTCTAACACCAAAACCGTGCGATCAATACAAGATAAAAGCTTTGAGATGACCATTCTGTCATATTTTAAGACCTTTGTATTTTTATTTATTTGATGTTTTACTGGGGAAATAAATTTAAGGCAGAGATGTCGGCTCTTAAAACCCACAATTTGCCACCAGCAAAACCTTCAGACTCATCATGAATGACAGCATTAGACCATCTGTCTGTGTGTCTATGTCTATATGTGTGACTCCAACGTGTGTGGAGGGAAAATGTTTATGTTTTAGTTTTTATTCTGGGTTGCTACAATATCATTTTTACAAAAATACTTGCAAAGAGAAAAAAGGGATTTGACAAAACTGGCTCCACTTTGTTCATGTCAGCATTTACAATAACATTAACATATTTGCATTGAATTTAATCATGTAGCACTTTTAATATTCATAACAAAAGCAAAGGTAAGAATAATAATAATAATAATAATAATAATAATAATAATAAAATAATAATAATAATAATAATAATAATAATAATAATAAATTCACAGCACTACCAATACTACTGCTAATAATAAATGATTGAGGAAAGCGCCGTCAAAGGCGAATCATTACTGATAGAATAGAAGGAGAGAAGAAAATGAAGAATAAATACACATCAGTATTTACAGTTTGAGCTCGACACGTTTATGATCTCTGTCGCTTGCTGCCAATGGGCGCATAAGAAATATTAACATTAGCATTATCAGCTTCAGTAGACGTGCGATACCTCAGACTGAAACACGACTGCCCCCTACAGGTTATGTACGTCATGTGGCTGAAAACTTCACCAAATCCCGGTCACTGCTGCGGCAGGTCGTACTGTGTGTGTGTGTGTGTGTGTGTGTGTGTGTGTGTGTGTGTGCGCGCGTGTGTGTGTGTGGGGGGGGTTAATGTGTACCCAGCATGATGATGTCATCCTCTGAGCTGCACAGCAAGAGCAGATACAGTAAAACGTACGCGAGAGGGTCGCCTTTGACACTGTCTCTGGAGTAGCAATAATATTAGGTACAGAGCGAAGGTTGACACAAACTCTTCTTCTGTTTGTGTTTATTGATGGGTCGCACACCAACAAGGTGCACACTGCCACCTGCTGTATTGGAGAGTGTAGAGACACAAGTGTACACTCGGGCACGAGTGTCTGTCTGCAGTTGGGTTCACTCCCGTTCAGCGCCTCCCATGACAAGTACAATAACAATGTGAAAGATGGAGTGACTTTTCCGCCCTTACAAACACAAACAAAAAAAGAAATGTTTTTACATAAATATTGTAGTGAGTGATTATTTGTCTATTGCTCTTCTAATGTAAAAAAAAATGTATTAAGTGAATAGGAGCAGAACCAAACTATAAAGTAAAAATACATTTATACCATTTGGCAGACCCTCTTATCCAGAGCAACTTACATTTGATCTCATTACAGACCTGCAGCTCTGGAGCAGTTCAAATCGTTCGGAGCGGAACCCTTGGAGGTGGATGTGAAGGAATCTGGGGAGGGAGTCGGAGGTTATGCCAAGGAGATGTCCAAAGAGTTCATTGAGGCTGAGATGGCTCTGTTCGCCAAACAGTGCAAAGAAGTGGACATTGTCATCAGCACGGCTCTTATTCCTGGTTAACACACACACACACACACACACACACACACACACTTCTTCTAGAAAAGTTTAGTAACTGTATGACTGAACATTAGTCAAATAATATAACAAATAATGTTATATGTGTTTAATGTAGAGGGATTAAAGGTGTGTGTGTGTGTGTGTGTGTGCGTGTGTGTGTGTGTGTGTGTGTGTGTGTGTGTGTGCGTGTGTGTGAAGGTAAAAAAGCACCTGTACTAATAACGAGGGAGATGGTGGAGAGTATGAAGGACGGATCAGTGGTGGTGGATTTGGCAGCAGAAGCAGGAGGAAATATAGAGACAACAAAACCTGGACAACTGCACATACACAAGGTCTGAACACACACACACACACACACACACAAACATAGAATGGTGATTTTTTTTTTAGTTAAGGAAAGTTTTTCTTTCTGTTGATGAGGGGAGAGAGCTTATCAGAGTCTTTGCTGCTATTCCTCTTTCAGGCAGCAGAGGGCGATAAATTACTAAGTGAATCTAAACCTCTTAAATTTTGATGTGTGTGTGTGTGTGTGTATTCACAGGGAGTAACACACATTGGTTACACAGATCTGCCGAGTCTCATGGCCACACAGTCGAGCGCTCTGTACTCCAACAATGTGCTGAAGCTCCTGAAAGCCATCAGTCCTGATAAAGAGAAGTTCCACTTCATGCCCAGCGACACATTCGACTACGGCACCATCGATCACGTCATCAGAGGCACCGTGGTCATGCTGGTGTGTGTCTCTCTTACTCACACACACACACACACACAGACACACACGACATAGTGACTAAAATCATGATTTCATTTCCCATGTACAGGAAGGTAAGAATCTTTTCCCCGCCCCCTTACCAAGAACCGCCCCACCCACGTCCCCAGACAAACAGAGAACAGTGGCCGAACTGGAGGCGGAGAAAAAGGCAGGGATTTCTCCATTCAGAAAAACCATGACCTCGGCTGGAGTTTACACAGCAGGTAGCACACACACACACACACACACATACACACACACACACACAATACTTTTAAAATAAGATCTAACTCATTAATGCTGCTCCCTGTCCTTGAGGATCTGTTGAAAACAAGTCAAATTTCAACATCTGTATTTTCTTTGTGTGTGTGTGTGTGTGTGTGTGTATGTGTGTGTATGTGTGTGTGTGTGTGTGTGTGTGTGTGTGTGAGAATAGGTGTCTCCTCAGTGATTGGGTTGGGCCTCATCTCCCCCAATGCTGCGTTCACACAGATGGTGACGACATTTGGCCTGGCTGGAATTGTGGGATATCACACAGTGTGGGGCGTGACTCCAGCATTACACTCACCGCTAATGTCTGTCACCAACGCCATCTCAGGTCTCTCTCTCTCTCTCTCTCTCTCTCTCACACACACACACACACACACACACACACACATATATACACACATACACATTGATAAAAATAATGGTGATTATAGTGGTGGTGTTGGTGATGATGATCACGTGTGTGTGTAGGTCTGACAGCAGTAGGCGGGTTGGTGTTGATGGGTGGAGGTCTGTCTCCTTCTACACTTCCTGAATCTCTTGCTCTGCTCGCAGCCTTTGTTTCCTCCATCAACATTGCAGGTGTGTGCACACACACAAACATTTAAGATATGTTAATATATTTATAAGGTGTTCCATTTTCCCTTGTTTATCTGGGTTGTAAGCTGAGATACCCAGACCTACTCCTCACTTGCCTCCATCTTCTTCACAGAATGCCTAGGTGTTCTCAGGCCATAACAGAGATCCCAGGGTTTGTTTCCCAAAAGACATGCCAAAACAGGCATTCAGGAGGCATATCCTCCTGAATATCAGAACTCCTTAGCTTTCTCTAAAGCTGAGCCCAAGCACCCTGTGTAGGAAGCACTGCTTGTATCAGTGACCTCATTACGTGGAGCTGGTGAGTGTAGGTGAGGTTTGGGATGCAGATTGACAGATTAATTGATTGCTTTTGCCTTTTGGTCACTAGAGGCACATGATCAGCAAACAACAGAGATGCAATTCTAAAGTTAAGATACCACTATACCATCCGAGTAAATCAGACACCAAACCAGGCACCTAGATATGATGTCCATGAAAACCGTGAACAGAATCAGTCACAGTGGTGGCATGCATGGTGAAGTCCAAAGTACATGAAGTCTGACCTGTCTCCTTCTTTAGCCTGATGGTTCTTTCTGCACAAACAAGAGTCAGAGTTCATTCCCTGAAATGAGGCCAACAAGGTAAGACCCTCTCGCCCACTGGGATATCCCACTGGTAAACTGCGGGCAATAACCCAGGGCAACTTACAGGCTCTACAGAGTCTACCTCCTCCCTCAGAGACTGGTTTCAGATGAGTTTCTTGCTGTGCTTTGCCAAGGCTGATACACTAGCTCCGGGTTCTTTCCTAACAGAGGGGTTTTGGTATGCAGTGTCTGGTCTCCCAAGTCCTCTACCTTTGACTACTGCTGATCCACACTGTACCAGTGCCTTACTCGTCCACCTGCATGTGGTGAACAGTACATTATAGTGTTTTCAGGCTGTGCCTGGCTAGGCCTCATGAATAAGTATCTGACCACCAGGTGCTTAAAAATTCTCTCTTTGGAGGGCTCTCTCTTCAAGCCATTCTTCAGGGTTGGACCACAGTCTCTCTATTCCAGGCTGAGGTATCTGGGTCTTTAATCTATACAGTGGAATCTCAGATTGCGAGTAACTCGGTTTACGAGTGTTCCGCAAGACAAGCGAAGATTTTTAATGAATTTTGACTTGAAAAACGAGCATGTCTTGGTTTACAAGTGTCGAGTTTTTTTGACACCGACACACACACACACCGACACACACACACACTCTCTCGCCTTTACACCTCACACGAGTGTCATTAGAGAGATTTCTTTTTTTCCCATTAAAACAGTGTTTCTATTGTGTGTGTTTGTTGTGAAACTTAAAAAGTGAGGTGGGAGGAGGGAGGAGGAGTTTTACTGTGTAGGACGAGGCGAGGGAAGGGGCTAAATCCACAGACACACACACACACACACACACACAAATACACGGCGTCTGCGCGCACAAACGGAAACACCTATCTGTTGGGATTTATTTTAAATTTTTTTTAAAGGTAAAGTGCAGGTTAATTTGTTTTATTTTTAGTTTATATATCGTATTAATTATTTTTCTGTATTTATTTTTTGGGCTGTGGAACGAATTATTGGAGTTTTCATTATTCCTTATGGGAAATTTTGATTTGGTTTACGAGTGTTTTGGAATACGAGCCCGATTCATGTTAACAAATTATGCTCGTAATCCAAGGTTCCACTGTATTTGGACCTCTCACCTTTGACCAGTTTATCTGGTAAAACCCTAATAGTGACTGTTCGCTCCTGATGACATTCTAGGACTGATGAGAGACATCTACATTTAGGCATTTAGCAAATGCTCTTATTCTTGAAGTTCTTATCATTGGATAGATCCTTACACTGGGTTACTAGGTTACAAACTAAGTGTACCATCAGTCACACACAGCAAGGTTGTGATTTATTGCAGAAGACAGTACTGTATAAACTACATTACACTTAAAAGTGTGTGTGTGTAGGTGGCTTCCTTATCACACAGAGGATGCTGGACATGTTTAAGAGACCAACAGATCCCCCAGAGTATAACTACCTGTACGCTCTCCCTGGAGCTGTATTTGTGGGCGGATATGGAGTGTCACATTATGCTGGATACAACATTGAACAGGTCACAATCATCAATATATATGCATGTGTGTCTGTTTTTAAACTTACAAACTTTGTTAATGTGCACGTAAGCTATATTTGTTTGTGGGTATTTTTGAAATATTTAAAAGGAGTGAGTGTATGTCTGTTTCAAAATGGAAAAACTGTTTATTTGTTGTAGTGTCTATTTTTGTTAATGTCTGTGCATTTTGTACGCTCTGTGTGTGTAGATGATGTATTTGGGTGCGGGGCTGTGTTGTGTCGGCGCATTAGCCGGGCTCTCGGCTCAGGGTACCAGTCGCCTTGGTAACGCGTTGGGGATGATTGGCGTGTCAGGTGGTATTGCAGCTACACTTGGAGCACTCAACCCCTCACCTGAACTCCTAACACAGATGTCCCTCGCCATGGCAACTGGAGGAACTCTGGGTAAGATCCATTCTCACACCACTGGCATGTGTTACTGGAACATATCCAGTGACGGTGGAGTTTTATGCAATGAATAGTGAGTGTGGATTGGAAGTTGCTTGCGGTGGAATGATGGTGTGTATTAGTTGTATTAGTATGTATTTTTGTCAATGTCTATGAATTTTGTAAACTCTGTGTGTGTGTGCAGGGCTCACTGTGGCTAAGAGGATTGAGATTTCAGACCTCCCTCAACTAGTCGCTGGTTTTCATAGTCTGGTTGGACTCGCTGCGGTTCTCACCTGCATTGCTGAATTCATGATCGAGCACCCGCACCTTGACACTCACCCGGCCGCCTCAGTGCTCAAGTGTGTCGCCTACCTTGGGACCTACATCGGCGGAGTGACCTTCACTGGCTCCCTGGTGGCCTACGGCAAACTGCAAGGTATGGTTTTAAAGCAGTGACTGTTATTGACTCACATTAAAGCCCCAATGCACACTTCATCAAGTCCACTTTGCTCAGAAGTAAAATGCTAATTCTGATTTTATAAGTCTTAGTGTTTGAACAGATTTTTGCTAAAGTCACTGAAACACCTCAGTGAATGTATAAAGCCCTGTTTGTGTTGTTTCCGAAGAAACTTTATTTACCAATGCTCCTGGGCCATACCACTCTTCAAGTGCCTTATTTGAAAACTGTATTATATGTGCAATGCCTTTCTCTTTTTCCTTACAAGTGCGATATCTGGAAACTCAATTATGACTCGTGCTGCGCCTTCCTTTAGTGCACTCCTTTACTGTTTTTACATTTTTCCCCCACACTTGTCTAATTTATTACTCTTTTCCTTTCTTCTCGGTAAACCACTGCAATCCATCCAAGACAAAGCAATTTCCTTCTGGGATTAATAAAGTTATTTGAATCTTGAAGGAAATACAGTGGAACCTTGGATTACGAGCATAATTCATGTTCCAAAAACACTCGTAAACCAAATCGGATTTTCCCATAAGAAATAATTATTCGTCCCTCGAATAAGCCCCCAAAAAATAAATACATAAAAATAATGAATACAATATATAAAGTAAAAATAAAACAAATTAACCTGCACTTTACCTTTAAAAAAGTAAAAAATAAATCCCGACAGATTGTGTGTGTGTGTGTGTGTGTGTGTGTGTGTGTGTGTTTGTGTGTGTGTGTGGAATTAGCCCCTTCCCTCACCTCGTCTTACACAGTAAAGATGAGTAAACACAGTAAAACTCCTCCTCCCTCCCCCCACCACACTTTTTAAGTTTCACAATAAACACACACACAACGGAAACACTGTTTTAACGGGAAAAAAAGAAATCTCTCTAATGACACTCACATGAGCGCATACTAACAAAATCACTGCTGTAAAGTAAGAAAAAAAAAACAAATGTACCAGCACTTTACCTTTGAAAAGAATCGCGACAGAGTAGAATTTCTGTGTAGAACAGAGAGTGTGTGTCTGTATATGTGTGTGAAGCAGGGGAGGGGGTTGTAAAGGCAAGAGAGTTTGTGTGTGTGTGTGTGTGTGTGTGTGTGTGTGTCTGTGTCAAATTACGCGTGTACACACCTATGAGACATGCTGAAACAGAGATGGAGATGTTGATCATACCAGTAAGAAAGAGATACCTAACCGATACCTCATCACTAAATAAAGGTATTTCAGTACTGTAACGTTTTACCTTGTTGTATTGTCATGTAGCTCTTTGTTTGCACATTTGTACGTGCTCTTTGTTGTCTATTGTTGTCTCTTTTTTGTATAGAAAGTGATAGTTTTAGGTTAACTTAAAAATGTAAAAATCTGCGTTGTTAATTTATGTTGTGTTGTTAATTTATGTCATTGCATGTAGCACCTTGGTCCTGGTGGAACGTTGTTTTGTTTCAATGTGTACTGAACTGTATATGGTTGAAATGACAATAAAAGCCTACTTGACTACTTGACTTGAAGAGACGAGCACTAAGACCCAACAGGGGAGACGATTACCCACAATTCCGCAGCATAAGAGAGAGAAAAATAATTGGCTCAATTGTGATCACATGACGCTCGATGTCAAAACAAGAAGCACATGCGTGATAAATGATATTCGGCACTCGTATACCAAGACGTGCTCGTTTTTCAAGTCAAAATTAATTAAAAATCTTTGCTCATCTTGCGGAACACTCGCAAACCGTGCTACTCGCAATCCGAGGTTCCACTGTATCTAGAAAACAATCAGTAGGGTTGGGCAGGACTGGAGAATAGGAGGGAACGTGGTGGATGTGGGTTAGATTAGAGCTGACAGGTAAGTAGGTGCTGGGCCATTTTTAACTTTGTAGGAAAGCATCAGTGTTTTGAACTGGATGCAGAAGCTACAAGAAGTGGTGTGGGAGGATTTTCTGGCTTTTGATTTCTGATGTGGAAAAATGCATTCTGGATCAACTGCAGAGGATGAACATTGGACCTGCCAAGAATGAGTTGCAGTTTTCTAGTCTTGAAATAAGAAACTGAACAAGCCCTTGAGTAGCTTGTGTGGAGAGAAATGGACAAATTCTTCTGATGTTGTAAAGAACAACTCATCAAGAGCAAGTAAGGTTAGCAATGTGAGGGAAAATAACAGTTGGTTGTCCAAGGTTATTCCAAGATTGCAGGCACTGACTGAAGGAGTAAGCCAATTGTTATGGGAGATCATAAGATCTTGACGGGGTTGAATCAGCTAGGATGAACAGCAGTTCAGTTTTACTGAGATTGATCTTCAGTTGATGAGCTGTCATCCAGTATGAAATGTCTGCCAGACATGCTGAGATCTGGGTAGAAACTTGAGTCACTGCGGGAGGAATGAAGAGTTGAGTGTCATCTGCATAACAATGGTATCATAAGCTGTGTGAGGATATGACTTTGCCAAGAGACCAGGAGAACAGAAGAGATTAGTATACAGTTTGACTTTATAGTTTTAAGAAGTTATGATAAAGCCTCTAATACACCCATTCCCAACTGACCTCCTGCTCACTATGTACATTGTAGACTAGAATGTGTGTGTATGTGTGTGTGTATAGGTCTCTTAGACTCTGCCCCTCTGCTCCTGCCCGGTCGTCACCTGTTGAATGCGTGTCTGATAGCTGCCTCGGCAGGGGGGTTAGTGCCCTTCATGCTGACTGACAGCTATATGACAGGGATGGGATGTTTGCTGGGTGTGTCCGCACTCTCCGGGGTCATGGTGAGACTAACACTTCCCAATTATTACCTCCCAAATATTACACACCCTGAACATTACACCACACAAATATTACACCGCCTGAATGTTCCACTACCCAAATATTACACCACCCAAATAATAGACTACTCCAAATATTACAATACCTGAGTATTACATCAAGCAAATATTACACCATCCAAGTATTAAGTCCCTGGAATATTCCACCACACAAATTCTCCATAACTCAAATACTACACTGCCCAAATATTACATTCCTAGAGAGACGGGGACAGATCAGTGGTTAAGGCATTGAGCAAACATTACACCACCCAAATATTACACAGCTCAAATATTACACCACCCAAATATTACACAGCTCAAATATTACACCACCCAAATATTACACAGCTCAAACATTACACCACCCAAATATTACACCACCCAAATATTACACAGCTCAAACATTACACCACCCAAATATTACACAGCTCAAACATTACACCACCCAAATATTACACAGCTCAAACATTACACCACCCAAATATTACACAGCTCAAATATTACACCACCCAAATATTACACAGCTCAAACATTACACCACCCAAATATTACACCACCCAAATATTACACAGCTCAAATATTACACCACCCAAATATTACACAGCTCAAACATTACACCACCCAAATATTACACCACCCAAATATTACACAGCTCAAATATTACACCACCCAAATATTACACCACCCAAATATTACACAGCTCAAACATTACACCACCCAAATATTACACCACCCAAATATTACACAACTCAAATATTACACCACCCAAATATTACACCACCCAAATATTACACAGCTCAAACATTACGCTACCCAAATATTACACCACCCGAATTTTTATTTTCTCCCTAATCCAGTTCCAACCCATCACAAGGGGGATACCACATTAAGGCTAAAGACAATCAAATGTTTGCTTCAAATCATGTGACTCCAGCCAACTGCATCTTTTTGAACTGCTCGCTCATGCACTGTTGGGGACAGCACACTCGGAGGACAGTGCTATCCGCTTCTTCTGCTTGTGTGAGCTTACAGACACCCATGATTGTCTGTAGAGCCATGATTTATGTGAGAATGTTAATTACCTCCTATCCTACCCCACTGAGAGAGGTCGGCCAATCAGCTCTCTCCAGGCCTCCGGCAGCGAGATGCTACAGCAACAAACTAGCGATCTCCGACCGCTGAACCACTCGGAGGTCTTCACTGGCCAAATTAAACTGACACACGACTATTACACTGTCTGAACATTACACTGGCTCAATATTACACCACCCAAATACTGGACTACTTTAAATATTACACTGTTAGATTACACCACCTGAATATTACACCACCCAAAAGTTAAACTGCACAAATATTACACTGATTGAATATTACACTACCCGAATATTATACCACCCGAAGATTACACCATCCAAATATTGTATCACCTGAATATTACACTGTCTGAACATTACACCACACAAATATTAAACAACCTAAATACTACACCCCCTGAATATTGGACTACTTCAAATATGACACCATTAGACTACACCCTCTAAATATTACACCATCCGAATATTACACTATCAAAATAATTCACCACCTGAATATTATTACACCCTGTAATCACAAGATCGAAAAGACACTAGAAAATAATTATTCTGTTCAGTGTATGTACTTACATGTTGTTTGCATATACTGTATGTGTGTATGTACAGGGTGTGACCCTGACCGCAGCGATAGGTGGCGCTGACATGCCTGTAGTGATCACAGTGCTGAACAGTTACTCAGGCTGGGCGCTGTGTGCTGAAGGCTTCCTGCTGGATAATAACCTGATGACCATCGTGGGAGCTCTGATCGGCTCATCTGGAGCCATCCTCTCCTACATCATGTGTGTGGTGCGTAGGTGAAAATCACACACACACCTTGTATTCACGCTGCACGCCATGCTGTAATTAACACTGTCTAACCAGGCACATGTGTGTGTGTGAGACAGGCGATGAATCGTTCTCTTCCTAACGTGATCCTTGGTGGATACGGAACCACATCAACAGCTGGAGGAAAACCGATGGAGATTGTCGGCACACACACTGAAGTGAACCTGGACCAGGCCGTGGAGATGATCAAAGAGGCCAACAGCATCATTATCACACCTGGTCTGTCTCACACACACACACACACACACACACACACACACATACACACACACCCACAACCACACACACACACACACACATACACACACACATCCTATACACCTAAACAAGTTAAAACAATAATTTGATTTAAAAAGTAAGACATCATGGTTTAACTCAATTCAGTTTCAATTCAATAACGCTTGTAACAATGGTTATTGTCACAAAGCGGATTTCTAACTATTAGCTGACTAGCTGAGATGAAACAGATTGACATTTTTAAATGAACAGAAAACTAAGTCCAATACAAAAGAGACAACATAAAGTGCACGTGCAAATGTACAAGAGTAACAGAGTGACAACAGGACAACATGACACATTTCAGTACTTCATGGTGATAAGGTAATGAGTTGAGGTAGTGGGAGGAGAAACAGTAAACATCTTCCCTTATCACTCCAACCTCCGGCATGTCCTCCCTCACCACATCCATTAACCTCCCCTTGGTCCTTCCTCTTCTCCTCCTGCCTGGCAGCTCCATCTCCAACATTCTCCTCCTGATATACCCCTCATCCCTCCTCTGCACATGTCCAAACCATCTTAATCTGGTCTACCTGCACTGTCCCTCTAATGTACTCATTGCAAATTGCAGAATCTTCAGCTCTGCCCACTCCAGCTCTGCTTCCTGTCAGTGGCAATGTTTCCCAAACTGTAGTACATTGCTGGTCTCACTACTGTCCTGTAAATTATGGAAATATGTATGAATCAGAATGGTCAGATGGTCCCTGATGAACGAGCCGAGGGCGACGGTGCTGAGGGAAAAACTCCCTGAGATGGTAACAGGAAGGAACCTTGAGAGGAACCAGACTCACCAGGGAACCCATCCTCATCTGGGTGATAACGGAGAGCAGGGATTGATCTGCACTCAGACTGTGTGTTAGGAGGCTGCAAGTTCAGTAGAACAGGAGACGTGTTTAAGTTCATATGGAGTCCAGTTGGTTATTGGAGACTCAGGTAGACTGTAGGAAACTCCAGTGATAAGTCCTCAGCCAACAGTAATGCAGTCCATCACCAGTAGAGGGCAGTATCTCTTTATTTTTTATTTTCCAGCTCAGTAACGTTTCATAAACGCATTTCTTTCTTAAAATCCATTAAATTTTTTTCCACCAAGAAACCATTTGCATGGAACTGTATCCTGTCAAATAGTGTGTTTTAGTTATTATCATGTTGTTGTTTGATGTGTGTGTGTGTGTGTGTGAGAGAGAGAGAGAGAGAGAGAGAGAGAGAGAGAGAGTGACGTAGAGTTTAACTGTGTTTAGATTAAGAGCTCCAGAAATCTGAGTAAAGTGTGCGTGACCAGGGTCTATGATCAGTGTGTGTGTGTATGAGTGAGAGAAAGACAGACAGAGAGAGAAAGATCAAGGTCTGTTATTGTGATCTGTGTGTGTGTGTGTTTCGCACGCACTGTGCCTGATCTGTTGGACCGCACAAGCAATTTGGGAATCACCGCAGTCTGAATCCAATCACACGGAGTTCCCTACGCACACACAAACACACACATACACTTTCAGCCTATGTGTGTGTGTTACAGGGTGGGGTCTGTGTGCGGCGAAGGCTCAGTATCCCATTGCCGACATGGTGAAGATGCTGACCGAGCAAGGCAAGACTGTCAGGTAAAAAAACAAACAGCCCCATATACATTGACCGTTTCTCTCTCTCTCTCTCTCTCTCTCTCTGTTATTGCAATAAATGACAAGTGCTTGTAGGATCATCATAGTAAAATGTGGGGAATACACACACACACACACACACAGACACAGACACACACACATCTGGGTCTGATATCAGGCAGTGAAAAACACACACATACACGCACGAGTAAGAACCAGGCACTGCAACCTCCCCTGGGGCTGTGCGTGAGTGTCTGAGCGTGTGTGTGTGAGATCCTCTGCAGTGTTCTTCATTATTACCATCACCGTGACATCATGGCTCAGATATTTCAGGACATAAATCCCAAGTTTGGAGGCTTGTGTTTATTGATGTTTATCTGCCTGACTGCTGGATGTGAGAGAGAGGAGAGAGAGAGTGGTTGAAACAAGCTTAGAAAAAGAAGTTTAAAATTAAGTCAATAATAATATAGTACAGGTAAAAAGAAAGAAAATAAGGAACAAAATATTTATTAAATTTAGAAATTAAAAACTAAAACCTCCATATCAATAGAACCTCCCCTTGTGCCCACATCTGATCGAACTTTAGTAGTCTGTGGGTCAAATTTAAAAAGGTGAACTCAAATTTAATTCTCGCTCTGACCAATGCCATGAACATTCTTTCAGCTTCATATGTGCCTCGCCCCTGCATTTTGTTTTTCCTTGTGAGCCAGATTGCGAGTTTTGACTGGCTGAGTTTTGTAATGTAATTTAAAAGAGTGACACATTTGTCTTTTGGCTTGTACTTTGGACCGTGTATGTATAGATTTTTGGTCCATGTTACTCCTAACCCATTTGACCAGGTTTTAAGCAGTGAGAAGAGCCTTCCCAATCTTTTGCATCTTAAAAACAGGTGATCAACTCTTTCCTTCCTCCTACAGAACAGACACTCTGTGCTCCTGGTGGGGGTCAATGTGCGCCACGTGTCTGTTCGTGGCCACAGCCCCATGTACTATTCGCCACTATAGATCAGCTGTTTGCTTGTCTATGGGCGGTTTGTACAGGGACCACCAGCGTCCTCCTGGGGAAGAGCCTGGCGTCAACCACTCTGACTACCGTGATTCTTTTACTCTAGCTAGAGCCTCTGTGCCTAACCTTGACACACGTTCCATATAGCACTTTTTTCAAGGCGTCCTCAAAAGTTGTCAGAAGGGGTGTTTTGAACGACCGAAGGGCTCCTTCCTCTTGCTGAAGATTATCGGCTGCTGGGTGTATGGGTGAAGATACCTTCACCCATATACCAGGGGTCAGGGGTAGCTCAGTGGTTAAGGCATTGGACTACGGTTCGGAAGGTCCCAGGTTCAAGTCCCACTACCACCAAGTTGTCCCTGTTGGGCCCTTGAGCAAAGGCCCTTAACCCCAACTGCTCAGATGTATAATGAGATAAAAAAAAAAATTCAATGTAAGTCGCCCTGGATAAGGGCGTCTGCCAAATGCCTAGATGGAGATTTGCCAAATGCTTAGATGAAGATAGGAGAGGCTGCCGGTTCTCTCTACGGCTGAGGCCCAAAGCTTCTCTAAGATGGGGTGGCAGTGCTGATATCACCTCACCCAAAAGTCTCTTTATTAGATTTCTTGACTTTACTCCCTTTTCTGTACACAGTTCATCTGCTGTCTTCCACTCCATTTCACTCCTCAGAACCCTGACTTTGGTTATTGTTTCTAGAAGCAGTATCAAACAAAAGTTGACGACAGCATTCTGGCGTTTATAAGTGGGTTGTAAAACAGTGGTTCCTTTTCTGTACTTTGGAAGGGTTGCGCGTCAGGCCTGCTGGTCTTTAGCACTGTTGTCCCAGCTCTAAGTACAGACTGGTAAGACTGATAAACGCATAGTGGCTGATAAGTCCATTTCAGACAAGTTGAGCACGAACAGGTATGTTTCATAGTTTAGGCCTTCTATCAGTTAGAGTAAGGCTCGTGCTATGCCAGTTCACGCCAGTCCATCGCAGTAGAGCACCTTTGTGCTGCCTGCAGTCGGAATGTTTTGACTCAGCAAGACAGGTCGATCAAGCCCTGGCCCCCTTCTTGTACAGGTAAATGTAGCACAGAGGCTTGAGTACAGTGTTGGCAGGTCCAGAAAAAGTTCACAATCTTCCTCTTAACTTCTTTGATTAATGTCTCTGGGGGTTCAAGGATCGAAAGGCGGTTACCAGAGCATGGAGGCGAACAGATTAAAAAACCCTTGCATTTTCCCAGTTCATTCATGCCGAGGAAGCTCTTGCTACATGATCAGGTTTTTAGTCAGAGCTTGAACATTTTATAAAAACGGTCATATCGTCGGGCGTACGCTGATAGCAGTAGCTCAGCCCTTAGCTTACACAGCAATGGTTCTATAGCGAGACTATAGAGTTGTCCAGAAAGTGGGCACCCCTGTCTAATTGCCCATTTAATTTGAAAAGGGCAGCTAAGACCACCTCCAATTTTAAGTGTAAAAGCAGCACCAGAATATTGTAAATATATATAATATATACGTGACTAGTTCATGTGATTTTTTTTTGTTGTTGTTGCAAAGATCGGTTAAGTCTCTCATAAGAAAAAGATTGTCCATTATGGTGCAATGAGGTATGCAGTAGGTTTGTCTTTTGTGGACTACTGAGTGCATGCACTGTTTCAGTCTGTTTGCGAGGCATTTTGCTCCAGAGATCGTTTTGGAACTCTGCACTGTAGAGCTGAGTGTAAAAATCTGTGGCCTCTCTCCTCATCTTGCTTGGTTTTGTTGTTGATGTTCCGTCTGCTCTTGTCAGATACGCCGTCTGATTCTGGGGTTTTGTTGTTCTGGACAGATTGAAGAAAAAAAGCACTGGGAGCATCCGCTGAATTCTCTCGCTGTCATTATTTGGGGTGTACACATTTAAAAAGTAAACACTTTCGTATTGATTTCTATTTTTACCATTAAAACCCGACCTTTCACTACTGTATTTTAGTTACTCCAACCTCGCTTATGACCACTGCTTTATCAAAAGTATTGCCACCCCAGCACTGACGTTGAGCCATGACATGAAAAAGTTTCCCTTCCCACCACATGGCCCAGTCTTTGGCTTGGTCGCTATGTGTCTCCTGTTGGAGGACAACATCAATGTTTTTTTTTGTCTTACAATATCTCCTACTACTGTTCTTTTACTTCTGTCTCTACCACCATTCATGTTTAAAGACCCTAATTGTAAATTCTCCATTAGAGACAGTAGAAGAAGAGAGTAAAAGCAGGTGTAAAATATATTACATAGAAAGGAAACCATCATCCTGACCCTCTGCAGCACCTGTCTGCTGCGCACTGGAGCTCTCTCCATCCTGCCGTACTGTAGCACCTATCTGCTCCACACTGGAGCTTGCTCCATCTTGCCTCTCTGCACCAACTGTCTGCTCCACACTGGAGCTCTCTCCATCCTGTCCCACTGCCCTGATCCCACTAGGCCCAGCTTCCTCCCTGACCTGTGCTGGACAGCTGAACTTTATGTGCCCAATGTCCCCGCATTAGAAGCACCTCATGCTCACGGTGCTGTCATACAGCATGTATGATTTCCCCTCATGTGTGACTGAATGAGATGTACAGAGTGGACTCACTCAGAAACATGAGCACTATACGTCTGAAGGAGACGACATGCCTCAGCGCGGGGTTTTTACAGTTCAGAGACACCACTGTTATACAGGGTGGGTCATTTATATGGATACACCTTTTGGAACAAAAAAAGTGATGGTATGGTGTGGTATATGGGGTACAACTGGCCCATGACGACCAATCCACTTTTCAGGAAACTCTTGATCTAGAAATGCTCGAACCTGACACCCATAATGTGGTGGTGCACCATCTTGCTGGAAAAACTCAGGGAACGTGCCAGCTTCAGTGCATAAAGAAGGAAACACATCATCATGTAGCAATTTAAAATATCCAGTGGCCTTGAGGTTTCCATTGATGAAGAATGGCCCCACTATCTTTGTACCCCATATACCACACCATACCATCACTTTTTTTGTTCCAAAAGTCTTGGAGGGATATATCCAATGTGGGTTAGTGTCAGAACAGTTGAATGGCTCCCAAGGTCTCCCGATCTGACCCCTTAGACTTTTATCTTTGGGGTCATCTGAAGGCAATTGTCTTTGGTGTGAAGATACGAGATGTGCAGCACCTGAAACTACAGATACTGGAAGCCTGTGCTGGCATTTCTCCTGCGGTGTTGCTATCAGTGTGTGAAGAGTGGGAGAAGAGGGTTGCATTGACAATCCATCACAATGGGCAGCACATTGAACACATTTTATAAGTGGTCAGAAACTTGTACATAACCTATGAACGAATAAAGTTACGTTAAAACCAAGCACACCATTGTTTTTCTTGTGAAATTCCCAATAAGTTTGATGTGTCACATGACCCTCTTCCTATTGACAAAACAAAAGTTGGATCCAAGATGGCCGACTTCCAAATGGCCACCATGGTCACCACCCATCTTGAAAAGTTTGCCCCCTCACATATACTAATGTGCCACAAACAGGACGTTAATATCATCAACCATTCCCATTTTATTAAGGTGTATCCATATAAATGGCCCACCCTGTACTGCTCACTATCTTACAGAATCGAGACAATTCCCACTCGATAATCTCATTGGGGATAAACGGGGGAATGTTTGACACGGTAACCTTTTTGTTGTAGCACCCAGCGGAGTAACGGAATAAAGATCTCAACTTACCTTTATTCCGTTTTCAATCTGTCAAGCTGATGCACAAGCTGCTCTCCTTAACAAACACCACCACAGTCTTGTTCACCCGCGATGCAGACACGATGTTTTCACACGCGATACACTCTCCCACCGTCAACAACACCTGCTCCACCGAAACCACAGAGCTCACCTCACATCGCACCACGTGACGGAGTGAGAGAGGGCGGGCTCCACCGCTCGGGTGAACCGCCATCCCTGTAGTGGGTTCTGTAGTGGGTGTCTCCTCTCTTTTTTTCCTTGGGTTAGCTGTGGTCTTGTCTTTCAGTGTCAGTGTTTCTTTTGGTGTCGGTGGTGTTGTTGTACCTGGCTAGCTGCACCAGGCCCTGTCCTCCTCCCTGTTTGGGCAGGTGAAGAAGGCCTTGTGGTATCCATTGGAGTTTGTCCCAGAAGAAGGCTACCAGTAGGGCCTGTATGCTTACTAGCAGGATTGGTGGTGGGTCCATACATGCCAGTTTGTGCCATAGGGACGATGTTGCTCGGTTGTTGATAACCAACATCCGTCCACTGTAAGACATCTTTGGGACCAAACACTTCCATCTGCTTAGTCCGCCTTTTATGCCTTCAACAATTCTCTCCCAGTTTTTGTTCAATTGCTAAAGAATGTAGCATGCCTGATAGAAAGCAGCCCTGTTTAATACCCCTGTGCACTTGAAAAGGGACACATAAACCACCATTAACCATTAAGAATAGTTTGTAGTCAGTGCACAGCAATGATACCGGGCACCAGTTTCCGAGGTGCGTCAGGTCTCCCTTTTTTGGCAGTAAGGTCAGGACAGCCCTCCTGCAGCTCACCGGGAGCTTTCCTCCTTTCACACTGTCCTGCATCACCTCTAGTACATCCTGTCCTATTAAAAAAAGTTTTGACCAAAAAGTTTTATCAAACTCTACAGGGAGACCGTCTATACCTGGGGCCCGCCCGTTCTTTAAGCCTTGGAGAGCCTTCTGAGTCTCTGCCAGTGTCAGTTCTGCAGCCATGTCAGTGGCAGCTTACATAAAAAGGAAACCATCATCCTGACCCTTTGGCAGATTTTTCAAGAAGGTTTCCTCCATTGCATGTGCTTCTGACCACTCACTACTATACAGCTTTGAGTAGAAGCCGTGTGTCTGCTTGCGAATCTCAGTGGGCTCTGATACGAGATCCCCTGACTCTCATCGCACAGCATGTATGATTCTTTTCTGTCCATTTTTCTGTTCCAGACCAAAAAAGAACTTTGAAGGAGCATCCATTTCTGTACCATGTTTAAACCGTGAGCGGACCAGCGCCCCCTGTGCTGCAGTGCCCTGTGGGTCGTTCATTATGGCTTTTGTATTTTTGAGGGTTTCAGTATTTCCTCTATTTCTATTTTTATCTATTGGAGTTTCGCTATTTCAGTCTCTAGCGCTCTCATTGATTTAACAATGTCTTTTGTGACATTGAGGGTGTACTGTTGACAAAAGACTTTTATTTGTGCTTTAGCTAGATCCCACCATTGCTGTAGAGAGCTAAAATCTGCTTTTTGTGATTTAAGACTGGTCCATAAAAAGGTAAAAGACTCAATAAAATTGGCATCTTCTAAAAGTAGAGTGTTAAAATGCCAGTAGGCTCTTAGGCTTGAGGTTTTTCCTACTGACAGCACACTGCACCATACTATGATCAGAGATGCCTACTGGGACGATAAAACATTTAGTAAAATAAGACAGTTGATGTTTAAAACCATAAAATCGATCGAGTCTTGCCAGTGAGAGTGTGTTCTCTATGGAGTGGGCCCAGGTGTACTGTCTTTGTTTCTTGTGTAAGTCTCTCCATATGTCACTTAAGTCCTGGGCCTCCATCATCTCCCACATGCGTTTACGGGAGGCCATGTGAGGTTCTCTATGGTTTTCTTTGATTGTGCAGTTAAATTAAATGCACCCAGAATTAAAATGTCAGCAGAGTTACAGTCATTAATTACATTGTTTAATTTGTCTAAAAACATCATCCTCTCTACTGCCTTGGTGGGAGTGTACACACAAATAAAAACAAAAACATTTTCATAAAAAAGTTCTCACTTTTAAAAGCCTCCCATTTAAAACTTCTTCTATTGTACAAGAGTTCGGTATAAAATTGCGAGCAAAGAGCAGTGCGACTCCACCACTCAGTGGTGTATTGCGGCTCAATCTTTTGACCAGTCCATAGCGTTCTTGGAGTCGCTGTGTGTCTCTTGAAGTAGAGCTACATCAACATGCCTCTGTTTTAATAGTTCATAGAGTTTAGCTCTTTTTTCATATGTTCTTGCCTCATTTATGTTTAAGCTCGCAATGTTTACTTTATTCATTAAAATGTGTATAGATTTTTAAAAAATTGTCTTAAATATAAGAAAACATTGCAATGTCCAGCACAGAGGAAAATCATTCTAAAATTCCTCCTCAGCGAGTTTTTTGTTTATTTTGGTAATCCATTTCTTTATTCTGAATATTTCGGTGTCAACGAATGCTTTTTGTTTTCTGAAATATTTGACGTCATGCACAAAATGTCTGATGTTTGGGAAAGTCTTCTAGTTTAATATTTTGGCCCCCTTTTGTTCCTTTTAAGAAACAGTAGTATGGCATCGCTGTAGTACACAGTAGTACACATCGCTGTATGTGACTGGTAGTTTCTCTTCCTCGGAGGTGAAAAGCAGCACAGAGTCCGACATGTACCCGTCACTGTCTGATTCACAGAGAGCACAGGTAGCTCCAGCGCTGCACCCGAACCATCTGTGTCCTTATCAGCCAAGCTCGGCCTCTCCGGTGCCGGGTTGGGTTACATTGGGCTCCCCTCTGTCCGGTTTAGCCAGGCATGTTGTTTGGTGTTGATGTTGCTTCAGCAGACCCTTGGGTTGCAGGCTGGGCTTCGGGTTCGTTCTCTTTTGGCTCTGGTTCAGCAGCATTTCTGGCCCGGTCGCGTCTTGTCCCAGTCACTCTGAAGCATCGGGATCGCTCTGTCTTCCAGGACAAGCGCGGACCAGATGTCCCATAGTACCACATTTAAAACATTTTATATAGGTATCTGAGGAGACGAATATGTGATAATCGAAATCTTCAACTTTTGAACACGGCATTTACTTCTTTTACACCTTCTTTAAAAATCATAAAAACAACAAACATCTCTCCTAAAAGACACCAGGTGTTTAATCATAGGGGATTTACAACCCAGGGGGATTTTCTTTATAGGGGAGACCAGTCGTCCAAATCTGGACAGTTCTGCTGTGATTACACTGTCAGGTATGAAGGGAGGGACATTGGACAGAACTATTTTCTTGGCTGGGGACCTCAGGGGAGAAACCCGGATGTGCTCGTTATTTACACTGATTCCATTTCGGACAAGTTTAACCACTTTATCAACACCATTTACAAAAGTACCAACAGGGCTGTTCATGCGGGAAGCAGAGACGATGTTCTCGTGTCCCACCACATCACCAACCGCTAACACACACTCCTCTAAACTCGACGCGACCTGCCTGGTGTACATTAGACAGGTGGACATTGGGTGCGAGTGAGTGTGGACCCTGAACAGGTCAAAGAGCTTCCTGAGAATGAGTGAATGTGTGTGATGATGCCTGGCTCTGAAACAGACACAGGAGCAGATCCTCCGGAGGACCTGAGAGGACGCTGAGGTCAGGAACTGCTTTCAAAGAGGCACTTAAGATTTCATTTGAATGTTTTGTGTAGATTCATGATGTTTATGAATAAATAATTAGATTAAACTGGGAGGAGTTAGACTGCCAAAGGAGGACTTAGACTATGGTGGCAGGAGTTAAACTATGTTCCATTCCGTAGTGTTCTTTATAGGGCGCTCCCTACTCCCTGCTCCATTTGCAGTAAATGCCAGTGAAGGGAAATTCCCTCGACAAAACTCTACCATTCGGAACACCCTGCAAAATTACCAGCGCTGACGTCTCTTCCTCCGTCCGTTACCATGGTAACATAAGCACCTTGGATACCTGTCGCTGCTACCGTGAAAATGTCACACAGACATTAAATAGTAAATATTTACTATAAAATATACTATTGAAACGTGTATTAAATAATTACTTTTAAATAAATTATTGATTAATAATAATAATTGATTAAAGATGTAAAGAGATTTATAATTTTTTTACAGATTACTTATACAAATTTCTTGATTAAATTAAAATGTCAATTTTCGTGTCCTTTTAATATGATGTCGATAATAATTTTCCGGTGGAGTGAACACCTGTTGTTCACTCGTTCCCTACACCATTCGCAGTTCCCTTTGAACTGAACATTTTCCCTCCCTGCGGTTTGAAATCACACTTAACATGGCTGAACACACTGTAAAGTGTACTTCGCAGGGTACTTCTGAACAGGCCAATCTGAACGCACCTTTAGAATTTCAACAGGTGGGGTTAGATTGCAGTGGGACTATGGGGGGGGGTTAGACTATGGCAAGTGGAATTACATGTTGGTGGGAGGGTTAGATTGTGGTAGGAGGAGTTACATTATGCTAGGAGTAGTTTGATTGCAGCAGGAGTTGGACTCCAGTGGGAGGAGTCAGACTCCATCAGGCTGCCACAGTGAAAGTACTTATTGGGAAACACTGGAATATCTGTTACAATAAAAACTAGTCAGAGCATTGCCTGTGCAGGTTCCTGTGCTGGGAGCAGGAGGAGACGATCATGAAGTCATCAGAACCTTCACTCGCCCAACAGGAGGCACAGATGGATCTGTTATATTAATATTTTAATAAAGTTTGGTGTAGATATTTTCGAGGTGGCACAGGTTTGATTCCTGCCTCTGTGTTCATGGAGTTTGCCTGTTCTTCAAGTGCATAGTGGGTTTCCTCCGGATACTCCGATTACTCCCACAGTCCAAAGACCAAATTGTGTGTGTATGTGTATGTGCAGTGCGATTGATTAGCACTCCATCTAGGGTGTATCTCGCCTCATTCATGCCTGCGACCCTGTATACAGGATAACGCGGTATAGATGATAAGTGTGTGAGTAAATATTTGTAAATATTTTCATAACCAGGCTGAAATGAAGAGCCTGACCAGACTTACAAAAGTTCTTGTTTCCTTCATAACCAACACTAACCAGCTGTAAATGAGCTAATGTGTTCACTGCAATATACATCAAACTCCTCAATTAGCAAAACCTCAGAGAAGGGTTAGTTCCTGCAGACAGTCGAGGCTGCAGTGAGGACGAGCTGTACTGAAGGAGAGCGAGGGCGCCAGTTGAGAACATAAAGGCATCAGCGCTTTTCCTCCTGATCTTCAGCTCAGTCTGGAAGACCGTGTTATGAAACATAGTTTATACAAAACGAATAAAGCTTTGCATCTCAAGGTGACACACACACTCTAAATCTATAACACACTCCATCTGCTCTGTGAAGCTTTATCCTGATTTGTCCTGATCTGATCAAATAAATGGAGTAATAATAAAAACAACTTAGATTAATAGTGGAATGAAACCGTGTCCAATCGCTGTAACCTCAGGTTTGGGATTCACCCAGTGGCAGGACGCATGCCAGGACAGCTGAACGTGCTGCTCGCCGAGGCTGGAGTTCCTTACGACGTGGTTCTGGAAATGGACGAGATCAACGAGGATTTCCCTGGTGGGGCTCAACACGCACACACGCACACACACACACGCACACACGCACATACGAAAACACAGTGTGTAAGAGACAGACCAGAGTCAGAACCAGATATAAAGTTCAGTTCAGTTATGCAACGTGAGATTCACTAAGATACAATAAGATTAAAACTTACCAGTAAATATTTTCTCCAGAATGATGTGATGTGATTTTTTTTTTTTGCTTATTTGGGGCAAATTTTAATATAACAACACAAATTCCAGAAAAGTTGAGACATTTTTAAAATGTGAATAAAACAAAAACTAAAAGACTTTCAAATCACATGAACCAATATTTTATTCACAATAGAACATGGAGAATATGACATATGGTTAAACTGAGAAAGTTTACAATTCCATGTACAAAATAATCTCATTTCAAATTAGATGCCTGCTACAGGTCTCAAAATAGTTGGGACGGGGGTGTTTTTACCATGGTGTAGCATCTCCTCTTCTTTTCAAAGCAGTTTGAAGAATTTACGAATAATTAAACTATATTTTTTTGTGAGGGGGGAGGGGGGGGATTTTTCCCCGATTTTCTCCCTAATTTAGTCGTGTCCAATTCCTCCCCGTCACTAGGGGGCTCCACATTAAGGCTACTACTACCACTCAGCCGGGAGGGCCGAAGACTATCACGTTTCCTCTGAACCACGTGACGCCAGCCGACCGCCTCTTTTTTTTAACTGCTCGCTCACGCACCGGTGTGGGCGGAGTCACACACTCGGAGGACAGCGCTATCCGCTCCCTCCGCTGCGCGAGCTCACAGACGCCCCTGACTGGCTGTAGAGCCGTGATTAATGTGGGAGCACTAAGTACCTCTCATCCCTCCCCTCTGAGAGAGCTCGGCCAATCAGCTCTCTCTAGACCTCCGGCTGCGAGAGGTTATAGCACCACCCGGGATTCTGGCGAATTGGCGACCTCCGGATGATAGGGCGAGCGCTACTGCGCCACTCGGAGGCCCCTATGATTTTTTTTTAAGGAAAAATAAAAGCCCCTAATCCTAAATAATTGGTTGTGCGATCCATCCTTGATGGTAACAACTGCAATCAAGAGTTTGTGATAACTGGAAATTAGTTTTTCAAATCGCTGTGGATGAATTTTGGCCCACTCATCATTTTAATTCAGCCACACTGGAGAGATTTGGATGAACGGCCTGTTTAAAATCATAATGTGTTGCCTTTTTAGATCTTTTTGTGTGCTTCACTTTGTCAGACAGGCTCTATTTAAATGATTTATTGATTCAAAAAATGCAGTAATCAGGCCTGAGTGTGGGAAGTGAAATTTAACTAAGCTTTCCAAAAAATGTGATTAACCACAGTTTATTCATGTTTTAGCAGGAGATGGAATGTAATGTATATAAAATATCCTAATAATAATAATAATGATGATGGTGGGCTATAAAATTTACTCCGACATTATTTAATCTGATCAAAATTGTTCGGACTTAGCTGTTCACATGGAGAGTGGTTCTGCTCGCTGTGAAGTGTGTACTCCGTGTAAAACTAAGCTCCTGCGTCTAATTTTCCTTATAAACCCTGACTTTTGCATTGTGACTGGTTACAAGAATTCAGTCTCATCTGTGAGTGGTTACAAGCTTTACTGAGGGTGGAATGTGAGCCAATCAGAGCTCGTTCCTCTGCCACAGAACCAGCAGATGAAGGTTAAGACAGGACACAGAGAGGTGTTTGTTCTCATCGAGTTTACTGTCACCCGATGTTACCCCCACCTGGGGCAAAAACACGCGCAGAAAGAATTCCAGCAAGAGAGGAACAATTAGATATTGGTAGTGTTTTATATATACTATTTATCTAGTGAACGGATTATTAAAAGTTTACACTTGATTAACACTTTCCTCTCGTCCCAATTGAACATTCATTCGGACCGGGCCAGGTCAGACCGCTCTCACTGACGGGGACACAGTTTTAGTTGTTTTGTTCCCATTGAGCTCACCAGTTTCATACATACAGGGTGGGTCATTTCTATGGATCCACCTTAATAAAATGGGAACGGTTGGTGATATTAACGTCCTGTTTGTGGCACATTAGTATATGTGAGGGGGCAAACTTTTCAAGATGGGTGGTGACCATGGTGGCCATTTAGAAGTCGGCCATCTTGGATCCAACTTTTGTTTTTTCAATAGGAAGAGGGTCATGTGACACATCAAACTTATTGGGAATTTCACAAGAAAAACAATGGTGTGCTTGGTTTTAACCTAACTTGGCCCACCCTGTAGAATTATATATTGTGTGTGTGTATGTGAGAGAGATGAGCAGAGAAAAGTCTTTCATCTTTAGTCACAGTAATTGAAACAAAATGGCTGACTCTGTAATAAACACCACTTCCAATCATCAGCCAAAGTGAACAAAGAGACGAGGAGTCACGATTCAGAGACCTCTGGATGATGATGCAAAGAACCAGCGAGACTATAAGAAAAACTCGGTGCTGGCGAGGCCTCAGAATCGTACACTAAACAAGGGCTCAGTCGAGATGAGCACAGTTGTGGCACTGATTCAGAAATTTCTGGAAGAAGATTCAAAGAGTCACTGAGTCATGTGCTGGCACTGATTCAACCTGCCCAGATTCAGACTCAGAACTCAGGCTGAACCTACACACCGTGTGAAAGTTCACGGAAAGTGCCGCTGGGCACACAGGCACTGTGTGTGCGCTGTAATTAAATCATGATTCATACAAAGTAGTAGTGGGAATCATTGCAAGAAACATGTTTAAAGAATCTCTGAGTCATTTCGTGTCTACTATGAGGTTAAACACGGAACACGTCGGAATGTTTCAGCCACGAACCAAGAGATTTGAGGAAGTGCTGAATCACCGTTAATATCCCGAACCCTGACTCACAGCGCACTGAACTGCTTTATTTAAATAAAGAAAGTTAGTTTATCGTCACTTATCACCTGCAGGGTATGAATGAAGTGGAGAGTCACTGCCTCGCCTTCAGATCTTTTGCCTGAAGTCTATCTGCGATGTTACGTAACATTAGATGAAAAATGAATCAAATCTATCGCTTATTTCCATTTTCATCAATAACTGTGATAAATCTTATTTGAACTGATTTAAAAGAATTAAACAGAGTCATCTGCCGTTGGTCCAAAGATTAAAACTACAAAAAGTAACGGATTTCTACAAAATAACTGAAGTGAGTCACTGACTCAGATGAGTCATATTGATCTGAACACTGTGAAGGAATGAACCGACTCCGAGTCAAGAGATGTTGATGAAAGCTCAGATGTGACATTAATGCTGCGGGAAGGGTTTAGAAGTCTTTGCTTCATGTCCAAGTGTGTGTGTGTGTGTGTGTGTGTGTGTGTGTGTGTGTGTGTTGATTCTGTAAGGATTCATTTTCATCCTTTAATTGTGTACAGACATGCAATGTTTTGGAGCAACAGAATACACACAGCTGATAATCACGCAGAGCTGAGCCTGGATTGCTTTAAGATCCTGTGTGTGTGTGTGTGTGTGTGTGTGTACTTCAGAGACTGATCTGACTCTTGTGATCGGCGCCAATGACACGGTGAACTCCGCGGCTCAGGAGGATCCGAACTCCATTATCGCCGGGATGCCGGTGCTGGAGGTGTGGAAGTCCAAACAGGTCAGTATCACACACACACACACCTTCTAAACATGTCCCTGAGGTCAGATTAGTAGAGCTTTGAACAGGACCAGTCAAATGTTTAGACGCCCCGTCTTATTCAATGATTAAACTTTTTTTTTTTTCAAAATTTATGAAATTACACACATGGCATTAGGTAATCAAATAACAACACCACCAGTAACAGTCAGTTGTTCTTTAAAGACACGGACGTCAGGCTTCCTGGAACAGTTTGTGCAAGAACAGTATCGTGTCGAGTGTGTTTGTAAACCCCATCATCAAGCTCCATGATGAAACTGTCTCTCATGAAGACCTTCCCAGGAAAGCGAGACCAAAACTTACTGCTGCAGAGGAGAAGTTCATTTAGAGTCACCAGCCTCAGAAATCACCAATTAACCTCAAGCAGCACCTCAGATTAGAGCCGTTATGAAGCTTTACAGGGCAGAAGGAGCAGATATACATCTCAATATCAACTGTTCAGAGGAGATTATTGTGTGTTTTATAGAAACGCCTTCAGTGTTGTTTAAGGGGTGTCGAAACGTTTGACAGGCGGTGTGAATACATGTACACTGTGTGTGTGTGTGTGTGTTTAGGTGATCGTGATGAAGCGGACCCTGGGTGTAGGCTACGCCGCTGTAGATAATCCCATCTTTTACAAAGCCAACACGGCCATGCTGCTGGGAGACGCCAAGAAAACCTGCGACAGTCTGCAGGCTAAAATCAGAGACGCGATCGCTAGCAATTAGCATAAATGACGTTTATTTTTCATTACACTCCACTGCACACCCAGTGTGCTGATCTGTAAATACATCACACCACTCATACAGCAACGGAGAGAGATGATGGTGGAGAAACCCGCGGTGTGTGTGTGTGTGTGTGTGTGTGTGTGTGTGTGTGAACATATTCTCCTCCTCACACTCTGCCCTGCTTAGCTTTTCTGATGAGTTTGTGTAGGAAGCTGTAGAAGAAGAGCAGGTTGTCGTACTCCCCGCTGTACTCTCGCCCCAAACACTGCACGTGGAAGTCCTTCAGGAAGTAATACAGCGCCTCGATGGTGGACAGGTACGTGTCCGGAGATCCTCGCTGGTGACGCCAGAAACACGTTTTCCTCGATTTCAGCTCCACACGTGGCAAATCTGCGTGCACACACACACACACACACACACACACACACACACACAGTTAAAAACCTCCTGAACTCTGCAGTGTGGTGTATTAATGTTTAAACTAATCTGTTTGTTCCAAATAAATGAATAAAGCACAAATCATCGATCATTTCATTTGCTTTATTTATTGTGGGCGGGGCAATGTATGAGCTCAGACTGTGATGTCACTAAAATAGCTGCTTCAAACCAATCACAATCTGACATGCAAATTGTTGCAGAGAGGGAGACAGGGGCAGAGAGATGGATAGATGTATATGGGGAGAGAATTGCACTATACTGCCGAAAGTATTCACTCCCCCATCCAAATCATTTAATTCTGAGTTCCAATCACATGGTTATAGGGGTATGAAATAACGCAGCTATCCATGCAGACCGCTTTTACACACGTGTGAGAGAACGTGTCACTCTCAGGAGCTCAGTGAACTCAGACTGAAACCGTGACAGGACGCCACCCGGGCAATCAGTCCAGTCGTCAAATTCCCTTTAAATACTAAATACTCCACTCAACTGGGGTTGTGCGATGGGGTGGGAGGGGGATTATGATGTGAGGTGGTTTTTCAGAAGCTGAAAGACAATTTCATACTCCCAACTTTGTGGGAACAGTTTGAGGACGGCACCTTAACCCTCCACTGCTCAGATGTGTAATGAAAGTAAAAAAAAAAAAATGCAAGTCCACCTGGATAAGAGCGTCTGCAAATAAATGTAATGTAGAGTGAGGGCGTGGTCTCATTCGCATATGTATACATATTAAGAATAGTGTATAATTTTTGATTTGTGTGAATGCTTCAGATATTGAACATGAAAAAAGAAAAAACATGAAAAAATTATCATTATTGTGTGTGTGTGTGTGTGTGTGTGTGTGTGTGTGTGTGTGTGTGTTACCCTGTAACCGTTCGTCAGTAATGATTTTAGTGGTCTGGTTCCAGGTGCTGTCGATGAAGATGACCCGCTGAAGTTGCCAGCTGTGCTCTGGTGTGTGTTGCGTGTTCTCTGACGTGCGTGTGTGTGAGGGTGTGTGTGAGCTGTCACTCGTCTCCTCCACTCTGGGTTTCTTGGCGTCCCCCCCCTCCTCCTCCTCCTCCTCCTCCTCCTCATGTGATCTCTTCGCTTCCCTTTTCCTCCCGTTCTTACTCATATAATCTTCCAGCTCCTGAACCGTCATGGAGTCTGGACCTGGAAACACCAGAACCACCTGGACACACAAACACACACACACACACACACACACACACACACACACAGGAGGTACAATCAGAATAACAGTAAAAGGTAAAGAAGATGAAATAACATCAATAACAGAATGTGTGTGTGTGTGTGTGTGTGTGTGTGTGTGTGTGTGTGTGTGTGTGTGTGTGAGAGAGAGAGAGAGACTTGTACGTTGTGCATGTGTGTGTCCAGCTCTGGGATACAGGGGTATGTGTAAATGGACACATCATCTGGTGAGATGAGTTTGGCGTGGACTGCAGTGCTCTTCCCGTCCGTCTCATTCGGGTGTTTAATAATGTCAACCTTCACAGGAAGCTGGAACACACACACACACACACACACACATTTTTTAATTAGGTCAGAATTAATATGAAATGTGTGTACTGTTGACATGTTTGTGTGTGAGAGACTCTGACCTTGACCTTGGGGACGAGCTGGGGGTCGAGTCCCACCAGGCAGCAGCAGGTGTAGCAGTAGAGGAGGCGGGACGAGCCGCAGGTGGAGCACTTTAACCTGCCCGTGTGGTGAGCTTCATCCAGTACAGTGTGAGGAAAGAGGACCAGACCCTGCAGAGGACCATCATCATCATCATCATCCTTCTTCCTCTTCCTCACACACACCTCAGCGCCGTCACCAAGTCCATCTGCCTTCTTCACACTCTCAGCACCATCCTGTCTGTCCTCTCCTGACTGAGACATCACGCTCTCCTTACAGGGAGACACAGAGAGAGAGACAGTACAGGAAGGCCCATTGTCACTGAAAAGCACTTTCACTGTAATTAGTTACCAAAGTCCCACTACTCTAATACACTAAGCAGGTACAACACAACATGAGCTGTGAGTGTAAGCCAGTGGTTTGTTCAGTGACCCGACACACCTGCAGGTGCTCCACTGAGGTGTAAAGTGCCTGTTTACGCAATAAACTCCTGAAGATGCCCACTGCCTCTGACGTGTTCTCCACAGAGGAAGCTCATGGGCCCTACAGTGGCAACTCGGTCATGCTGCGGTTCGAACACCTTAATCATTGGTCTGGGGGCGGTGGAGGGCTGTGTCCCAGTGAGAAAGGGTGTCCCGGGCCAGTGCGTTCTTCAGGAAGCCTTAATCACAGGCAGTCACGAGCCTCATGTCACATAATAAACATGTCAAATGAACTAACTGTACTTTTCTGTAAGGAGGAAGGATGTGTCAATATGACAGAAGCAGATCCAGCGCTCTGTAACTCCATCTCCTACACACAGGCTGACCGAGACATCGCTCCACCGTCCCGACCGTGATGATTACTGCTCTCTGAGTCTTTCAATTCAAACTAGAGACATTAGCTCCCCATAGCACTCTGCTGTAATATCCTGACTATATGGATTACATCTTATATCATCACACACACACACACACACTCATTCAAGGACACCTTCATGCTCTTCTTTGCATAATTATTTATATTTGCGCTGTTGTTGTTTTATTATAAATACAACTGTACATCATTGTTACACTGCATTCACGTCATTGTATTATTTATTTATGCATTTTTGTTATATTTGTAATCTGCTGGTGTTGGTCCACTGTGTTTTATCAGGTCAAAGGTCAGCACAGCATCTAGCAGGAGGTTTGAGCACTTCATGCTTCCCTCTGCTGACCAGCTTTACGGAGATGCTGATGTCATTTCCCAGCAGGACTCGGCCCCTGTCCACACTGACAAAACTACTAATACCTGGTTTAGGGACCGTGGTGTCCCTGTGCCTGATCCAGTAAACTCACCGGGAAGACGTGAGACACCAGACCAACAGCGCAGTAGAGCTGAAGAGCCGCTATCAGAGCAACCTGGACCTCCACACAGTAACCCGTCAGCAGGGCCACAGACTGACCGCCTCCATGCCACGCCCACTGCTGCAGGAGTTCATACTGTTCAGTAGTCCAGCATTTCTGTGGTAAATATTTCTGTACACTGGACCTGTGGTGCATCACAACGCTCTCCTCACCCTCACACTGAACAGATGCAACACACACGTGACGAAAGACCCCTGTAAGTCTCCTGCACCGGCCAGGTGTAATGTTCTCTCACTCTCACACACACACACACACACACACACACTAGACATATTTATAAACGGGTAGGCAGAAGGAGTTCTGCAGATCACGTGGTTTGGATGAGTTTAACGAAGCTCTCCGCGGAACCGAACCGCGCATGCGCACAGATCTTCTTCAGCTATTTCAGATTAGCAATGTTAGATAAACTAGTTATCTTTTAGCCGCATGCAATCCAACAGCACTTACCTTTCAGATAAATCACAAAATCAATAAATAAACGCAGCGACCTGTCTGTATTATTATTGTTGTTGTTGTTGTTGTTGTTATTATTATACACATATACCTTTCCTTGCTTCAATACTCGTCCTAGCATTGTTAGCGCTGCACCGGAAGCACTCGTAGTTGATACAGGAAGTGTTTGTGTGGCGCGTTACCAGGAAACCTGAGGGACTTCAAACTTTTGAGTAAAAATGTCTAAACTAGAACTAAAGCGCAATTTAAAGTCCATAAACACATTTTTGGAACTTTTGAGAATGGAGTTAAAGTAAAATTAATAATGAGATTATTTCAATAAAAAAGTGTACAAAACAAACATTAAACAATTTAAATAAATCCAATCGTTCACATCATTAGTTATTGTTTATGCTAACCAATAAATAAATTGTTCTTATTAAATGTTAACTGTAATATAATTAAGATTTCATGTTATAACTTTACAGAAAATTCTCATGCCTGATTATGTGATCATCTGAGGGGAAAGTGAGAATGTGTCCTGAAAGTGCACAGGTGGACCTGAAACATCTAAATGAATAAAAACATGCATGAATGAATATATACTGGACATACATGCATAAATGATCACAGGTCCAACTCCTCTGTGTGAAAAAATTAATATGTGAAAATCAATGAAGTTTGTGTGTGTGGGAATTCATTCAGTCCCCTTGATCTTCGTGTGATCAGTGTATTACACACACGGTGGTGTCCAGGTCATGTGTCGCTCTCACACACTTCATGTGCTTCCCTTCTTACCCTGACACGCCCATCACTCTGGAATAGGATCAGTCTCATGACCTTTCTCCATCGCTCCTAAGTCCAGTCTTTATGATCACTAACACACAGCTGTTTAGTCCCAATCCTCTGAGTTCTCATTACAGTGTGTGTGTGTGTGTGTGTGTGTGTGTGTGTGTGTGTGTGTGTGTGTGTGTGTGTGTGGAAATGCTCTTACTCTTACTTACTCTCACTATTAAACATAGAACCGATTTCTACAGTTTTTTACCCTGTGATTTTAAGCAGATTGAAGGATTTAAATAATCTCTATTCATGCGTTTTTCTTTCTTTCTTTCTTTCTTTCTTTCTTTCTTTCTTTCTGACCATGTCTTCCACAGAGTTGACAGTTCAGCACATGCACAGACCATTCTGGTGCCATTAGGTCATAATCTATGAACCTGTGTACCCAGGATATCATTTCCAACATGGAATGTGCCTGGGTAGTAGATATGACACAACTGAAGATGTTTGAAATGGGGACTTTACAGGCGTGTGTACAGAATATCACACTCTACAAAGTCCAGGTATGAAAAAGTGACTTGTAGACGTCATCCATATTTAAATTCCATAAAGGGTCTTTATCTATCATGTAGTTACTGTACATACACCAGGTCATGCTACACGTCCTTAACTTTTGAGTCTTAGACAAGTCCTAAGTAGCTCTTTACTAAATTTAACACCAGCATAATAACAGATATTGTAATTTTTTTATTATTATTATTTTCCACATTCTAAACCTTATAACTCAGTGGAAATAAGTGTGTATTTGCAGGATGCCTTGTTATGACTATAAAAACAGACATAATGTGCAGTGTAGAGATTTTCACTAAGGGTGGAGGTCTGTCTCAGTCCAGATGGGACTTGATGTTTGAAATCTGAAGTCACTGCATTTGTGTCTGATATTTTAGAACCACAAGTTGTTCAGGTCGCTTCCCTTTTGTCGATGTTAACACACATTGTTTGAAACTAAAGGCTGCTGTTATGGTTGTTATACTGTTATATTGAACTTCCAGTCGCCTAACACAGAGTGTGACTCCAGATCAATCCCTGCTATCCGTTATCACCCAAATGAGGATGAGTTCAGTGTTGAGTTGAACAACAATGTAGAGTCTGGTTCCTCTCAAGGTTTCTTCCTATTGCCATCTCTGCTTGTTCATCAGAGACGATCTGATCGTTCTGATTCACACACATTTGTATAATTTTCTTTTCAGTTTGTGAAGCTGCTTTGAGACAGTGACCGTAGTTAAAAGCGCTATACAAATAGAATTAAACTGAATTGAATTGTTGGGATCCTGTGATGGATTGGCACCCTGTCCAGGGTGTACGCCACCTCGTACCATAAGTCTCCTGGGATAGGCTCCAGGCCGCCCCCAACCCTGAATATAGGATTAACTGGTATAGACAATGAATGAATGAATGAATGAATGAATGAATGAATTGTTGGGAGAAGCTGCACCACTTTGTTCCGAGTCAAAGTTAAGCCACACTTCACTAAAGAAGCAGAGGCATAGGCCGTCTCTGATTATGTCACATCAAGTGTCAGTAAACCTGTGTCCTGTCTCCAAGTGACTCCGAAATGATAAATTGTATGGATAGAATTTCCTGAACTTTTCCAGAGCAGGAGAAAACTAGAGTCCTAAGGAATTTTGAGGGAGAAGATTCTGATAAAGGACGAGTCGACAGTCAGGTATGAACCTTTTACCTTAAAAATCTCACTCGTTTAATGCCAACACTCAGGTTGCAGCTCTTCACCAAGGGTACCGAACTGTCAGAGCAAAATATTCAACAAGACAAAAACGATAATCTAGAAGCAGACCAAATTTAGGGATCTTTAAACATACTCTGAGATAATGGTACAGATGTTTTTCCCTAAGACTGGCATGGTACCTTCAGAACATCAGGGTGGGTCTTTTACCTGGAACTGTGTGTATGTGTGTCTATATATATGTGTGTGTGTGTGTGTGTGTGTGTGTGTGTGTGTGTGTGGTATCGTTTATAGTAAAATATTTAAATGACATCACTGCTCAAGAAGGTCTGATCATTTACAGATGAAAGACACACTGAAGATACTAACCAAGTCTCCTTACCACCAGGTGTAGGAGGAACCTGGAGAACCCAGATGGGAATAAAATATTACACATGCACGCACACACACACACACACACACACACACACACACACACAGAGAGAGAGAGAGAGAAAGAGAAATAAATATATATAGAGAGAGAGATGAAGATGAAGTGTAGCTGACTGTAGATGTGTGTGGTGTGTATTAATGGTGTTTATTCAGTGTGATTTGTTTAATGTCAGGCTGATGGAACAGATGATGCACTTAAGATAAACACTGGGGTAATGTCATAGTTGTGTGTGTGTGTGTGTGTGTGTGTGTGTGTGTGTGTGTGTGTGTGTGTTCAGTGAACCCATTCTGGGGTGTTGACTGTATCTTGTTAGAAGATTTTTATTCATTAGACATGTTCATTAATCTCACGCAGTAAAAGTTCTTGTGCTGTTAGCAGATCATTCTGCAGATCGTAAAGATCTAAATCCACAAGAAAATGCTTTCTCCTGATGTGAAGTAAAAAAAGAACTGGACAGTACCTCCTAATGCTGAGACTTCAGGTACCGGATGGTCCGGAGAACCTGAGCGCAGTACAACACTCCCTCACTCTGATGCGCCTCCTTGTAGGTGCCATAGGAACAGTATGGAAGTTGACAGAGGTAGAGGTTCCTCCAGATGTTCTTCATGTTCATGTCTGCACGCAAATCTCTCTATTCCAGCTGTTGTGGTGTGTTTCAGTAAAATAACTGCAGCTGTGTGACACCACTATGGTTCTCTTTCACCCACACATTATTCAATTTCAATTCAATTCAAATTTATTTATATAGCGCGTTTAACAATTGAGATTGTCTCAAAGCAACTTTACACAATCAAAAGAAATTATGGAAGTTTGTATGAAATGTGAATGTGTATGAATGAGAATGATCAGATGGTCCCTGATGAACGAGCCGAGGGCGACGGTGCTGAGGGAAAAACTCCCTGAGATGGTAACAGGAAGAAACCTTGAGAGGAACCAGACTCAACAGGGAACCCATCCTCATCTGGGTGATAACGGAGAGCAGGGATTGATCTGCACTCATACTGTGTGTTAGGAGGCTGGAGGTTCAGTAGAACAGGAGACGTGTTTAAGTTCATATGGAGTCCATATGGTTCATATGGAAGTTCATATGGAAACTCCAGTCCTGAACTATCGAGAGACTGCAGTCACGAGTCCTCAGAGAGCAGCTGTCTGTATCAGCCGAGGACAGGACATGGTAAAGTGGAACCGTCCCCAGTCACCACACGCATCCCAGACAGACCACATGGGGCGTCCATGATCACCAAGCAGAAGCAGAGCACCAGGATGAGTCAGACAGGTGCAGAGGACAGAGGGGGTCTGGATCACTAGTAGCTCAGGAGAAACATGTGTAGTGAAAGAGAGAGGGGAGAAGAGAAGGCTAGATAACATATATTTATGTTGCAAGGAGTACAAGGAGGAACTCCGTCAGGACTGACTATGACATCATAACTAAGACGGAGAGCCAGAAGGAAACACAGACATGAGGGCTCCCTGAGATGTAAAGCAACCAATCACCTCACCGTCAACAAACCTGAGTGAACAATGAGAGTGGGGAGGACAGCATCTAAACAAAGCAGTTCACCAGAATACTCTACGTCCATGAGTCCCCCAGATCTGCTCCTTTATCTAAGGCACATTTATTCCTAATAAAACTGCCATTTCCCATTAGACCTTGCCTCATGCTTGTGGTGCCACTGAGTCAAAGATCTTACATATAACACCTCACCTCCATCCTCTAATCACACTACAACGCAGCACACCTCCACCTTCTAACACCTTACATCCACACTCTAATACAAAGCTATACAAAGTATGATGTGCAATGAAATGTTTTAACAACCGCCCTTGACTTAAAAATTAAAAGAAAAATAGTATTTTAAATAAATAATGTGAAATAAGAATATAATAATAAATTATAATTATTAAAATATAAAGTATTAAAAGAAAATATTCAAATAAGAAATATAAATATGAAATAAAATAAAAAAAAATTTACTGTATAGAAAATATATATAAAAAACTTTTGGCTGTAAAAATTTATATTATGTACAACTAATAAAAAACAGAATTAAAAATAGAATTGAGATGGAATTGAGGTGAAATGTCCAGTAATGAGCACAGCAGCATAACAGTGTGAAAGGTAAGTGCAAATTAGCAAATGAGTTAAATGCGTAAATGTGCATTGATGTGTGATGTGCTGAGTGGTATATACAGTAGAAGCAGAGTGTTCAGTCCTGTGTGGTGATCTGATTGAGAGTCCATATGGCCTGCGGGAAGAAGCTTCTCCTCAGTCTCTCTGTGTTGTCTGTTGCCGCTTTGGGTCACGTCGTTTGTTCTTCCTAAGGATCTCACCCGGCCAGCCTGGACCCAGGATTTAAAACTTTGAATTGTGAGTATATTGTACATCAATAGAAATAAGAGTGTCTCAATCGTACCTTATGTTCTCAATTAGGAAGAGTTTACCAGTTTAAAATGACTGAAAGTTAGTTTAAAATACAAAAACAAAGAAAAAGAGGTTGGAGCAGTCTTGATGGCAGCCATGTAACACCTCACCTCCACCCTCTAACCACACCTACTCCATTTAGAACCTCATTTACAGCTGTTAACACTGACTTACACCGTACCTGTTCCACCCTCTTACAGCTCTCCTTCACCCTCTAACCACAGAACACCTCCACCCTCCAACACCTGACCTCCACCTTCCAACACCTCACATCCACCCTCCAACACCTGACCTCCACCTTTCAACACCTCACCTCCACCTTCCAACACCTCACCTCCACCCTCCAACACCTGACCTCCACCTTTCAACACCTCACCTCCACCCTCCAACACCTCACCTCCGCCCTCCAACACCTCACCTCCACCTTCCAACACCTCACCTCCACCCTCTAACAACACGACAATTCCACCCTCTTACAGCTCTCCTCCACCCTCTAACAACACCTCACCTCCAACACCTCACCTCCACCTTTCAACACCTCACCTCCACCTTCCAACACCTCACCTCCACCCTCTTACAACTCTCCTCCACCCTCTAACAACACCTCACCTCCAACCTCTAACACCTCACCTCCAACCTCCAACACCTCACCTCCACCCTCCAACACTTCACCTCCACCTTCCAACACCTCACCTCCACCCTCTAACAACACCACAATTCCACCCTCTTACAGCTCTCCTCCACCCTCTAACAACACCTCAGCTCCACCCTCTAACAACACCTACTCCATTTAGCACCTCATTTACAGCTGTTAATACTGACTTACACCTTACCTGTTCCGCCCTCTTACAGCTCTCCTTCACCCTCTAACCACAGAACACCCCCACCCTCTAACACCTCACTTCCACCTTCCAACACCTCACCTCCACCCTCCAACACCTGACCTCCACCTTCCAACACATTACCTCCACCCTCCAACACCTGACCTCCACCTTTCAACACCTCACCTCCACCTTCCAACACCTCACCTCCACCCTCCAACACCTGACCTCCACCTTTCAACACCTCACCTCCACCTTCCAACACCTCACCTCCACCCTCTTACAACTCTCCTCCACCCTCTAACAACACCTCACCTCCAACCTCCAACACCTCACCTCCAACCTCCAACACCTCACCTCCACCCTCCAACACTTCACCTCCACCTTCCAACACCTCACCTCCACCCTCTAACAACACCACAATTCCACCCTCTTACAGCTCTCCTCCACCCTCTAACAACATCTCAGCTCCACCCTCTAACAACACCTACTCCATTTAGCACCTCATTTACAGCTGTTAATACTGACTTACACCTTACTTGTTCCGCCCTCTTACAGCTCTCCTTCACCCTCTAACCACAGAACACCCCCACCCTCTAACACCTCACTTCCACCTTCCAACACCTCACATCCACCCTCCAGCAACACCTCAACTCCACCCTCCAGCAACACCTCAACTCCACCCTCCAACAACACCACAATTCCACCCTCTTAAGGAGACGGATGGCTTGCGGGTAAAAACTGTTACACAGTCTGGATGTGAGGCCCGAATGCTTCGGTACCTTTTACCAGATGGTAGGAGGGTGAAGAGTGACTGTGAGGGGTGTGTCTGGTCAGCCACAATGCTGGTGGCTTTGCGGATGCAGCGTGTGGTGTAAATGTCTTCGATAGAAGGGAGAGAGACCCCGATGATCTTCTCAGCTGCCCTCACTATCCTCTGTAGGGTCTTGCGGTCTGACATGGTACAATTCCCAAACCAGACAGTGATGCATATGCTCAGGATGCTCTCAATAGTTCCTCTATAGAAGGTGGTGAGGATCGGTGGTGGGAGCTGTGTCTTTCTCAGCCTTCTCAGGAAGAAAAGACGTTGTTGGGCTTTCTTATACAAAGAACTGGTGTTGAGGGACCAGGTGAGGTTCTCCTCCATGTGGACGCCCAGGAATTTTGTGCTCTTGACGATCTCCACAGAAGAGCCGTCAATGCTGAGCGGAAAGTGATTGATCCGTGTCCTCCTAAAGTCAACAACCATCTCTTTTGTCTTTTCGACATTCAGAGACAGGTTGTTGTCTTTACACCAGTCTGTTAGCCTCTGCACTTCCTCTCTGTACGCTGACTTGTCGTTCTTGCTGATGAGACCCACCACGGTCGTGTCATCAGCGAACTTGATGATATGATTGGAGCTGTGTGTCGCTACACAATTATGAGTCAGCAGTGTGAACAGCAGGGGACTGAGCACGCAGCCCTGGGGGGCCCCAGTGCTCAGTGTGGTGGTGCTGGAGGTGTAGCTCCCGATCCGCACTGCTTGAGGTTTTTCGGCCAGAAAGTCCAGGATCCAGTTACAGAGGGAGGTGTTCTATGTACAGCATTCTGACATAAGTGTCTTTCTTGTCAAGATGTGACCAGATGGAGTGTGGTGGAGATGGCGTCGTCCATTGAATGATTCGAACGGTACGAGAACTGCAGGGGGTCCAGTGAGGGGGGCAGCAGGGTCTTGATGTGTCTCATGACGAGCTGTTCGAAGCACTTCATGATGATGGGTGTGAGTGCAACGGGGCGGTAGTCATTGAGACAGGACGCAGAAGACTTCTTCGGCACAGGGACAATGGTAGTAGACGTAAAGCATGTGGGAACGACGGCGCTGCTCAGAGAGATGTTGAATATATCGGTGAAAACATCTGCCAGCTGTTCTGCACATTCTCTGAGCACTCTGCCTGTGATGTTGTCTGGTCCAGCAGCTTTACGTGGTTTGACTCTGTGTAGAGTTTTCCTCACATCAGCCGTGGTGAGACACAGCACCTGGTCGTTCAGAGGATGGGTGGTCTTCCCGCTGTCACGTCGTTCTGCATGTCGAACCGTGCGTAGAAGCTGTTTAGCGCATTTGGAAGGGAGTCGTCACTGTCACAGGTAGGTGATCTCGTCCTGTAGTTAGTGATGGCTTGTATACCCTGCCACATGCGCCGTGTGTCACCGCTGTCCCTGAAGTGATTGTGGATTCTCTGGGCGTGTGCGCGCTTCGCCTCTCTGATGGCCCGGGACAGTTTGGCCCTTGCTGTTCTTAGGGCCGCCTTGTCCCCCGCTTTGAGTCTCTGGTTCTCAGAAGTGCGCGCACCTCCGCAGTAATCCACGGTTTCTGGTTGGGTCGTGAGATGATATTCTTGGAGACAGTGACGTCATCGGTGCACTTGTTGATGTAGCTGGTCACTGATGACGTGTACTCCTCCAAGTCAGTGAAGTCGCTGTAAGTTGCAGCCTCCCTAAACATGTTCAAGTGAGTGTTCTGAAAACTCCTCAACTCTACCCTGCAACACCTCACCTCCACCCTCCAACAACACCACAATTCCACCCTCTAACAATACACCTCCATCCTTTAACCACACCTCACCTCCACCTCCTAACACCTCACCTTCACCCCCTAACACTTCACCTCCACTCTCTAACCACACCACACCTCTACCCACTAACACACACCTTCACTCTCTAATAAACATCTCACTCACAAAATCATGGATGGAGGAGGAAGTCTCAGGGTTGAGATCAGAGTAAATATTTCTAAAGCTACGAAGAGTAAAGCTCTTCAAGTCTCTCAGCTGTAAGTGAAAATGTATAATGTGACCTCACTCCACTCCAACGCAGTGGATGAGCTGGAAAGTGCAATGTAGCGTGCAGACGTTTGCATGAGTACCACATGGAGGAGAAGCGGCCCTGAGCGTTATATCTGTAAAATACGCTAAATAATTTAAAGCACTGCTGTGTCCATAACACCGACATGCAGTAAAAACACACACGCAATGCTGCTGTGTGTGTATGTGTGTTCAGTCTTTATTGATATCCAGTCAATGTTTGCATTTTTCTTTATTCTGACTGTTGATTTTATTTTTGTGATTAAATAAACACGAAGAAACATTTCATAACAAAGAAAAATATTTGAACATATACTAGTAATAGATAAAAGTACATAATAGGAGGAACAATGTATAAACATAAATACATCATTGAAATTTTAAAATAATTGAAAGAAATGCCAAGAAAACTTTAAATAGATAATTTATCTAGATATGTTAATATATTTAGTATATTTGTAAAACATAAAAAAAAAATATTTTTTTTTATCAGTTTTGTCTGAACTTTTTTCTTTTTTGTATTTTAAAGCAGTATTTACATACAGTATTTAGATGTTCCTAATTACATTGAATCATTTATCTTCATCCAGGCTAATTCGAATGTTGCAAATAATCTATTCTATTTAATTACACAACAGGACGCAAATGTGAAGGTTCATGTTGTTTTATTAACTTCAGCATGACATAAGCTTTCTGTAACACACGAAGCTTTTCTCAGAACACAGTAATGACATCATGAGGGGTGTCTGGTTTACGGGACCCTGTAAAACTGTATCATTTCAGAAGGCTGAGATGTTGAGAAGACGTAGCTCTGGGTCAAATGTGTGTTGTGTGTTTGTAAGCGTTATTGACTTTATTACCATCAACCTCACTGCTGACATTACGGATCCTACAAAGCTTTATATGTCTTCATAAAAAGACCTGCAGTAAAAAAGACTCACGCGACGCTGTGTGTGTGTTGTGTTGTGTGTTTCAGACCCACAGCCATACAAGTGTGATGCACTTACAGTGTTTTATTGGTCTTGTTTTACGAGCTGTTGGCCTGAGAATAAAAGCCTGATCTCAGTGTTGATTTAGAGCTGGATTCTGAGCTGTAGCCAGGTGTTGAACGTGAAAAGACTCTGCTGGACCTGTGCAGGATTTGTGTTCTTCTTAACCTTCTCTTTGAGGACACACTGTTTTCAGTACAACTGAATCATTATCTCATCTTTCTCAAAGATAGCTTTCGGATCTTTTCTGGGCAGGAGCCGCACTTAATCTTGTTTATTAGAGGAATATCTGACTGTCTGAGTTTGGACAGCAAACTCTTCTTTTCCTCTGCTTTATTCACTTACACTTTATAAACTTCTACATGTATTGTCAGGTTTTTCCCCCATATTTCCAAATTTGATCTCAAACTGGTATAGAAACGTCTTGAAAATATATAAAATTGAAAATAGGTATCCTTAGAAAGTTCTTAGATTTTTTTTTTTTTTTTTTTGCTCTTAGTTTTTGGACAGCTTTTTAAAAATTTTTAACTTTTTTCAATTCAGTTTTTAGATGTATAACGAGCAGTGCTGGAGGATCAGAGGGAACGTGGTGCAGTTCGATATGTGACTAGTGTGTGTGAGAAGTAGGTGGGTGCTGGGCCATTTTTGGCTTTGTAGGCAAGCACCAGGGTTTTGAATTTGATGTGGGCAACTACAGGAAGCCAGTGCAGAAAGTGGAGAAGTGGAGTGGTGTGGGAGAACATGGGAAGGTTGAAAGCAAGACATGCAACTGCGTTCTGAATCAACTGCAGAGGACGAATGGAGGACAGAGGCAGACCTGCCAGGAGTCTGCAGTAGGCCAAGTCTTGAAATAACAAAGGACTGAACAAGCACCTGAGTCACCTGTGAAGAAAGAAATGGGCAGATTCTCCTGATGTTGAAAAGAAGAAATCAACAAAAGCGAGTAAGGTTAGCGATGTGTGGGGAAACCCCAAGATTGCAGGTACCTTGCAGAAGGAAGTGATCTGATTGCTGTCCAGGGAGATACCAGGGTCTTGACCAGGGGATGAATCACCAGGGATGAACAGCAGTTCACTTTTACTGAGACTGAACTTCAGCTGATGAGCTGCCATCCAGGATGAGATGTCTGCCAGACATGCTGAAACCCAGGTGGAAAACTGAGTGTCTGAGGGAGGAAAGAAAATAGTAAGTTGTGTGTCATCTGCATAACAATGGTAAGAAAAACCATGCAATGATATGACCTTACCAAGAGACCGGGAATATAATAAGAATTCTGTGGGTAAAAGAGAAATTCTGGTGAGCTTTAGACCAGCAAGGCAGTAGAGAACAAGAATGTGGAGGCCAATTGGAGAGGTTACCTTAACAGCATGAATTTGAAATTATGAAAAACTGAGATGAGACAAGGAGATAGGCGAGACGGACAATTTCTTACACAACAGCAGTACCACCACCTCTGCCAGTTTCTCATGGAGAGTGAATGCATAGACAGAGGATAGAGCAGCCATTGTAGCTGAGTTCCGAGGAGATATCCAGGTCTCAGGTAGTGCCAAAAAAGTAATGGGTAGCTAGGGCTGAAATAAAATCTGCTTCCTTTACAGCAGACTGGCAGTTACAGAGCCCGCCTACCACCAGTGCAGGGGAATGAAACAGCACTGGAAGGTAGATGAGGTTTCTGGGAGATCTGCATCTGCTTTGTGAGAGAAAGCATCTCAGTGTGTGTGAGAATTGACAACAGAAATAGGTTGAACACACATTCTTACCTCTTGGACTGAAATGACGTCAGTGTCTATATAACTTGCAATTCCTTACTAAACAAGAGTTTATGTTGACTTTACCTCCTATTTGGATTTGTGAACTTGTTGCAGGATATGCTTGTTTACTGCTCCAGACACAAGTGTGAGACTGCTTCAATATATGTAGCTAAGCCCTGCACAATAAACATACATAGAAACCTTAAAGCACACTCTAAAGTATGGAAATTTGTATGAAATGTGAAAAATATGTATGAATCAAAATGATCAGTCCCTAATGAGCAAGCCGAGGGCGATGGTGCTAAGCGAAAAACTGTTGGCTGAGATGGCAATAGGAAGAAACCTTGAGCGGAACCAGACTCAACAGGGAAACCATTCTCATCTGGGTGATAGCAGGGATTGATCTGCCCTCATACTGTGTGATGTCTTTAAATTGATATGGAGTCCAGTTCATTATTGGAGGCTCAGGTAGACTGCAGGAAACTCCAGTCCTAAACTATTAAGCAACTGCACAAGTCTTCAGAGGAAAGCTGTCAGCATCAGCCCGAGGCCAGAACCATCATCATGGTAATGTCGAACCGTCTCCAGTCACCACAGGGATGCCAAGCAGACAAAACGGGCATCCATGTGACGAGACCTCCAACCAGAATCTGGGCACCAGGACAAGTCATAACAGGTAGGTATGCTCACAGTCACATAATGTATACGGTTAATGTATATTTAGTGCAGAGTGCAAGCAGGGACTCCGGCAGAGAACAACTAACTAACTAAGTATGACATCATCACTAAAGGGAGGAGCCAGAAGGAAACACAAACATGAGGGGGAACTGAGATGTAAAGCAACCAATCACCTCACCGTCAACAAACCTGAGTGAACAATGAGAGTGGGGAGGACAGCATCTAAACATAGCAGTTCACCAGAATACTCTACGTCCATGAGTCCCCCAGATCTGCTCCTTTACCTAAGGCTCATCTATTTACAAACATGCTGCGCTAAATAAATAGGTTTTTAGCCGAGACTTAAACACTGAGACTGTGTCTGAGTCCCGAACATTAACAGGAAGACTATTCCATAACTTTGGGGCTTTGTAAGAAAAAGCTCCGCCCCCTGCTGTAGTTTTAATAATACGTGGTACTGACAGGCAGCCTGCATCCTTTGATGGAAGTAGGCGTGGCGGATCGTAAGACACTAACAGTTCACTCAGATACTGCGGCGCGAGACCATTTAGTGCTTTAAAGGTCAAAAGTAGTATCTTCATCAGCATAAGTCAGCAAGTAGTGTCATCAGCATAACAGTGAAAACTAAAACCATGCTTATACCCCTATCTCACCTACTTGTTTTCGCACGTTGGCCGTAAGTACAGTTCATCATGATTCTCCGCTAGTTTTGACGTTGTGATTACGTTTCCATCTTTCGGCGTGAAAAATTAAACATGTTTAAAAAAATGTAACATTGAATTTTTTGGGCAGTACTCGCGGACCTTGCAGAACTTCGCATAGGTGCAACCCGCATAGGTGAGATAGGAGTATTACGAATTATGATCCCCAGAGGAAGCATATAAAGGGAAAAAAGCAGAAGGTCTAAAATGGAACCCTTTGGAACACTGTGGAACACCAAACTCCACTTGAGAACATGAGGAATGGTCACCATCTAAATCTACAAACTGATAACGATCAGTCAAGTAGGATCTGAGCCACAAGAGGGCAGTTCCCTTAATTCCTACTACCTTTTCTAATCTGTGAAGGAGAATACTATGATCAATGGTGTCAAAAGCTGCACTGAGGTCCAGTAACACAAGTATAGTGACGCAACCCTGATCAGAGGTCACTTGAAGGTCATTTACTGCTTTAACGAGTGCTGTCTCTGTGCTGTGATGAGGCCTAAATCCTGACTGGTACAGTTTGTTTATGTAGATGTGAACAGAGCTGCTGTGCTTCTACCTTCTCCAGACTCTTAGAGATGAAGGGGAGGTTTGATATCGGCCTGTAATTGGACAGTTGACAGGGGTCAAGGTCAGGTTTCTTAATTAGTGGTTTAATAATAACCTAATTTAAAAGATTTTGGAACATTATTCGGGCCCCGAATCATTACAGTACCCCTTCCCACCAGGGCACCCAGGTTACCAGAAATGCACTTGGAGTGCGTGACGTGAAGTTATTCACTTGGAATAACTTCTGAGCCATAGTGTGATTGAAACCGCGTCACGGGCCCCAGGAAATTCCAAACTAATCGAGAATTTATGTGTTATGTATGTGCTTTTAACACTGAGGCCGAGAGCTCACGCTTAAATACATTTCCATTGCTACCTAATGATAGCATGACGTGCGCAGGGATCAGGGCCCTTAAAAACACACGCCACCAGGTGCAGCTCTTCCATGTTGATTGACAGCGATGCCTAGCAACCTCACGTAACCCCAAGTAACCATGGATCTGCCCATTCTGAACAACATCCTTCAAAAAAGTTGGGACGGGGCCAATTTAAATCTAATAACACTGTGACAAGTGAACAGCTACTGTATGTTATTATATACAAAGAGTTTCAGAGAAAGGGTGAGTGAGAATGGGGTGAAGTTCGCCAATGTGCCCACAGATGCACCATCAAATTATGCAAAAACTTGCAGAATAACATTCCCCAATGTTAGAACACAATATTATCACGGAATTCAAGGGCAGGGCCGAAACCCACTTTTGAATCCGTGTGATCTTTGCTCCTTGAGACATCACTATCTTTAAAAACCATCACACTTCTGTAATGTGTTTCATGTTGTGGGCTCAGGACCAATTTGGTAAACTTTGGTCCATTAAAACTATTCGTTACTGCACTTACACCAAAGGTCTTAAGGAAGCCGTACATCAATACTGTCAACACTTCTTTGGGCTCAGACTCATAAACTGATGAACGAGGCGAGGACACACTGGAAATGTGTTGTGTCGGTTGTCGAGTCCAACAGTTTTTGAAACTGTTGTCAGAGTCAGGTCCAAAAGCCAGCGTCAGTCATGGTACGGGGATGTGCCAGTGGCCATGGCATGTGTAAACTGCATATCTATGAGGGAATTCATGGAGCAACATGTGCTGCCATCTGAACACCTTATGTACAGGCGCTAGACTGAGCTGTCGGCTCTAACGGAGAGACTCAAGTCAAATCGGCTTTTATTATCGTTTCAACCCTATACAGTTCGGTACACAGTCACACATTCCTCCTGGATCAAAGGGTCTAGAATGGGTGGTGGGGGTTAGGGGGGGGGCAGTTTACCTGCTAGCTAAACTTGACCAACTGGAGTCCACAGTGTCCAAACACAGAAGTGGTGAAACATTATTATTAAAATGGTCATGAGATTGAAGCGGACATGATCATTTTGCATATTTTAATTATCACACCAGCTAATTAACATAATAAGTGATAACAGAAGGTTGTGGTGTCCACTGCTCTAACAAAATGTAATAAAAAAAATAAACAAACGCAGACCTACGCACACCTCAGACTTCACGCTGGCCCTCCACTGCTGAGTTACAAGATGTTTGTCACGAAAAGATTTTTATCTACAGTACGGCGGTACAGCATGTCGCGTCAGAGCCACACTCAGGCCTGGGTCCTGTTTCCCAGAATCCTCTCTGACATGGCTGATCCAGACTACGGTAACTATTACACACACACACACACACACACACTTCCATCACCAGCAGTGAGAAGAGACATTCAGCAGAAACTCTGTCAGAGTCACGACTTCCTCTTTAATGTACAATCAGACTAGTTCACTTCTAACACACATCCAAATCCATTAACACACATCTCACACTGAACACACAGCAGGGATTACAGGCAGGACGCGTAAACACTCTGGGCCAGATGGTGGCTCTTTATAGACGAGGTCTGAGCTAAAAACCTTGTGTGTGTGTGTGTGTGTTTTGTAGGAAAGTTGCGTGCAAGCCTTACCACACAATCGGAGCATGATGCACATGGAGACACGCAGCATGGAGACACGCAGCATGGAGACACGCAGCATGGAGACACGCAGCATGGAGACACGCAGCATGGAGACACGCAGCATGCCGCTCTCATCTGTAAACAAACACATTTACATGTGCAAGTGTGGCTGATCAAACACACTATGAGCTGTGGTCAAACACACACTCATTAGATGATGAACGAGGGCGACGGCGCTGAGGGAAAAACTCCCTGAGATGGTGATAGGAAGAAACCTTGAGAGGAACCAGACTCAACAGGGAACCCGAAGTGGATCCGTCCCCAGTCAGCACACGCGTCCCAGACAGACCACACGGGGCTCCATGTGACGAGACGTCCAACCAGAAGAGGGACACCAGGATGAGTCAGACAGGTCCAGAGGACAGAGGGGGTAGAGGGGGTCTGGAGAGGAGAGATAACACTTAGGTCTGATCACCCCTACGCCTCACCCCCATTACTGCACCTCCTGCATTGCACTGCTGAGTTCTGTACATGCAAGGACAATGAATGAATCTGTCTAACTACCTCACATGATGATGTTATCATGATCTTTTACTCTGATGAACTTCCTGATGAAGGCCCGGCGATTATTTTAGAATATTGAGATCAATCAGGAACGTGAGGAAGCCACAGGAGGAGGACATAGAGGAGAGGCGTCTCAAACAGAGACGTGGGTTATAATGGGAGTGAATGTGTCCTGGAGAACCTGATGATCAGTGTGATGTTGGTCAGACGCTCCTCCACTCCATCAGCAGGTTTCAGCTTTACACTCGATTCATTTTTATTCATTTAAGAACTCATGACAGTGGATTATTAATAAACAAAGTGTGATAAAATCTTCTCCACACACACACACACACACACACACACACCTGGATGCAGTGTCTCGAGATGAACCCGACAGGGACGCGGCGCGCTGCAGGACGCGCTGCTCTCATTTTATTTTATTTTTCTCACCCTTAGTTTCATTCGTGTCTGCTTTCAGGTCGCAGAATTTGGATCTGAGAGTGTGTGAGTGTGTGAGTGTGTGTGTGTGTGTGTGAGTGTGTGTTTACTTTGTGCTTACACACACACACAGACGCACAGAGACACAGAGAGAGCGAGCGGTGGCGTGCGGAACCCGTAGCCACTCAGCGTGACTCCAGCGTGTTTGTGGTTCCGTGTTGGAGGTTAAATATTTGTTTGAGATTCCAGACTGGAACAGGAGTCTCACTGCTGGAGCCCCTCAGTCTGAGCACACACACACACACACACACACACACACACACACACACACACACACACACATCTTAAACAGTGAATGATGTATTTAAAGGTTTAGCGCCACAGTGCTGCTGAACCGTGCGCTCTGATTGGTCGGCAGGTGTTGATTAATTCTCCATAGCAGGTTTTTATTAATGCTCTCGCTCTGATACGTTAGCGTTTCCATAGTAACGGCCATTTGTGTAACAGTCGGAGCTGAAGCTGTACGAGATCCAACTATAATCAACAAGTCAAACTATAAATGGGTAAAACGTCATACAGCTTCTTTTAATAAATATAAATTGTAGTTGCAGTGGTGTAAAGAAGGAAAAACACTGACGTGGTGTTAATCAACTTTATGAGCACACACACACACACACACACACACACACACACATGCACACACACATGCACACACACACAGTGTTTAATATTGACTAGTCTCAGGTATAAATTTTTATTTCTCATGCACAACACAGAGTGCGTGTAAAGACACCGTGTGTATGTGTGTGTGTGTGTGTGTGTGTGTGTGTGTGTGTGTGCCAATAACGCTCACTCTCTCCAGGTTTCCTCACACGGCTAAAAGACATTAATTTGTCTCAGTAGATGTGATTAGTGTGTGTTGGGAGCTGGGCCGGGTCGAGACGAAGCCCCCAGCTTGTTTACACACCGAGCATGTTCCAGATTATCCGCTAAGCTAACTTTGCGTGACTTGGCAGCGGCGCTCACCTTGCTCAGGCTGTGCTTGGGTCACGACTCTTTCCCTTTTCATCTCACAGGGCCAGATGTGAACACACACACACACACACACACACACACACACACCACACACACACACACACACACACACACACACACACACACACACACACACACACACACCTCCCTGACTCTGAGCACACTGGAGATCAGGCTCGTGTGGGAACAGATTAATGGATCAAACTCTTTCTGTCCAGGATTAGGACAGCGATTAGAATCTCTCAGCTTTGGGTTACGGTGTGAGTCAAATCAAATCCAGAACGGCGTCGGATTTCTCTGTACAGGAAATTCGATTATTGTAGCGTTTTATCTGCGTCTGAGCCCTGAGCTGCGTGCGACGCTCACATCACCTTTAATAACCAGCCGATTCTCTCAGCCTCGCTGTGGAATGATCTCACCGCGTGCAGCTCCGCGTGTTCTCATCTCACCGTCAGAACAATCTGCATCATCATCATCATCATCATCATCATCCTGCCTTCACACTGCCTCATGACCAGCATTATTATCACAAACCTCAACTAGATGTCAAATAAAGATCCGAGGCCCGGGACCGGAGCGTAAGCTGTAACACTGCCGCCTGTCTTTCCAGAACTTTCAGTGTTTATCATCGGCAAAAAGAGAAAACTACCACATGAGACTAGCGTGATGCAAATAACAACAAAAAAGCTTAATAATAAACTAATCACCAGCTCATGGAAACTTTTATTTGTAATAAATAAATAAATAAATAAGTAAATGAAGTTTGCCAAATTATTGCTCATTATTTACTTTTTAAACTCTGCAATCTGTCATTAGTTTAACAAACTGCTTCATTTCCTAAACACGAAGAGCATAAGAGTTCATTAAGAGTTCATTAAGAGTTCATTACGAGTTTATTAAGAGTTTATTAAAAGTTCATTAAGAGTTCATTAATAATTTATTAAAGATTCATTAAAGGTTCATTAAGAGTTTATTAAAAGTTCATTAAGAGTTCATTAATAATTTATTAAAGATTCATTAAGGGTTCATTAAGAGTTCATTAAGGGTCATTACGAGTTTATTAAGAGTTCATTAAAAGTTCATTAAGAGTTCATTAATAATTTATTAAAGATTCATTAAGGGTTCATTAAGGGTTCATTAAGAGTTCATTAAGAGTTCATTAAGAGTTCATTAAGAGTTCATTAAGGGTCATTACGAGTTTATTACGAGTTTATTAAGAGTTCATTAAGGGTCATTAAGAGTTTATTAAAGGTTCATTAAGAGTTCTTTAAGAGTTTATTATGAGTTTAATAAAAGTTCATTAAAAGTTTATTAAAAGTCTATTAAAAGTTCATTAAGAGTTCATTAATAATTTATTAAAGGTTCATTAAGGGTTCTTTAAGAGCTCATTAAAGGGTCATTAAGAGTTCATTACGAGTTTATTAAGAGCTCATTAAAGGGTCATTAAAGGGTCATTAAGCTTGACGGCTCCGGTCAGGTCAGGTCGTACCCTCTGCAGTATATTTTGTGCTCTGTATAAATTGCAGAAATGCAGCACGGGTGATATTTTATAAAACTCTTATTTTATTGAAAGTATTTCTTTAAAGCAGGTGTTGCATCATGGACAGTTGATTTCCAGCTGTGGTCCAAATGGGAACGAGCTGTTCTTCATAATGTGAGACATGTTTTGAGAACGTTCCATGGCTTTGAGGAACAATATGGAACTTTCTAGGACTTTCTAGGATATTATAAAACACTTGACTTGAAACACTTGAGCGGGTGAATGAGTGTGTGTACAGTTCACACGGTTATCATACAGTTATCTATCAAAGATTTCCAGTGACCAGGCGTTTCACTCTCTGAATGTTGACGACGGCACGTGTCTGAGAAACCTCGGTCGAGATGTTCGTCACTCAAACATCGCTGACATGTTGCACTGCAGCTGAGAGTCTCATCACTGTAAAATCTTTCAGCACAAGTCCTGGTTTGGCTTGAACGCCCCTCATAATTTATTGGATATTATAAGAAGCTTTTTTTTCTGGTTGTCTGCAGTTAGTTTGGGGTAATTGAGTGATTCCAGTAAACATTGGATTGTACTGCAGTCTGACTGAAGTTTATTTCATTAGATAAAATGAAAGAAAAAAAGTGATTCATGATTTCTGCCATGACATAAATATGAAGACATTAGTTACTGTAGATTGTATATCATGTTATTACGTAGTGGCCTTCTCACATGTCAGCACCATCGCCGTCGGCTCGTTCATCAGGGACCATCTGATCATTCTGACGATCACGGCTCTGACGACTCCGCCGACGTTTCTGCCGA
>QNUK01001184.1:7500-17500 GCA_013621035.1 Clarias magur | reverse complement strand
ATAATGAATGGAAATGAAAAATTATCAAAATAATGCAAAGGGGAAGGAAAACAATGACACCCCAGAGACACTGCACTGATTGACTGATGGAGAACAAACGCGCTAAACTGAACGATGGAGACAAAACAGACGCAGTGACGCGACCCAGCTGAGAGAGAAACACCATCAGATTCTTATGATCAAACCCCTGTAACGCCACTACTATGTTATACACCACATTGTGTGTGTGTGTGTGTGTGTGCTGCGGAGGTGTGTGTGTGTGTGTGTGTGTGTGTGTGTGTGTGTGTGTGTGTGTGTGTGTGTGTGTGTGTGTGTGTGTGTGTGCAGTGTGTATGTGTGTGTGTGTGTTGTGTGTGCTGTGTGTGGTGTGTGCGCGCGGTGCGTGCGTGCGTGCGTGCGTGCGTGCGTGCGTGCGTGCGTGTGTGCGTGTGTTGTGTTTGTGCTGCGGAGGTGTGTGTGTGTGTGTGTGTGTGTGTGTGTGTGTGTGTGTGCTGCGGAGGTGTGTGTGTGTGTGTGTGTTGTGTGGGTTCGTGTGTGTGTGTGTGTGGTGTGTTGCTGCGGAGGTGTGTGTGTGTGATGTGTGTGTGTGTGTGTGTGTGGTGGTGTCTTGCGGAGGTGTGTGTGTGTGTGTGTGTGTGGTGTGTGTTTGTGTGTGCTGGGAGGTGTGTGTGTGTGCTGTGTGTGTGTGTGTGTGTGTGTGGTGTGTAGTGTGTGTGGGCTGCGGAGGTGTGTGTGTGTGTGTGTGTGTGTGTGTGTGTGTTGTGTGTGTGTGTCCGGAGGTGTGTGTGTGTGTGGTGTGTGTGTTGTGTGTGTGTGTGTGTGTGTGTGTGTGTGTGTGCGCTGCGGAGGTGTGTGTGTGTGTGTGTGTGGCTCTGAGCTCTTTTTCCTCTCGGCTGTTACATCATGTTTAAGTGACCACTTTGATTTCAAGCACAAGAAAGACAACAGTTTTATTATGTAAACGTGTTCCTACAATTAAAAACAACTAGTGTGAGATTTATATTTGCTTGTCTTTTTTGAACTACACTAGAATCCCCCCTCTGTTAAATAAAGCAACTCGGCAACTTTTACTCTGAGTACAGTTTTTATGAGCTACTTTTTACTTTTACTTGAGTAGATTTTTATAATAGTAACTTTACTTGTACTTCAGTAAAACTTCACTGCAGTAGCAGCACTTGTACACATCTGGTAAGTTGCTATGAGAGTGAAAAGTGCTTTAAAGCTCTTAAACATCAGAGTCAGTAACCTCATGCAGCACTTCACCACAGGGGGGCATCAGTGAGAGCTGGATCTCCTCCTGAGTGATGGAGTCGTGTGAGCAAAGTGATTGATTACAGTGTTTTATTCCTCTGACACCACGGCAACTGTCCCACTGTTACAACTCCATGATGCAGGTTCACCCGTCTCTCTCTCTCTCTCTCTCTCAGCACTACACACACTCGTCCCCTCACCCGTCTCTGTCTCTCTCTCAGCACTACACACACTTGTCCCCTCACCCGTCTCTGTCTCTCTCTCTGTCTCTCTCTCTCTCAGCACTACACACACTCGTCCCCTCACCCGTCTCTGTCTCTGTCTCTCAGCACTACACACACTCGTCCCCTCACCCGTCTCTGTCTCTCTCTCAGCACTACACACACTCGTCCCCTCACCCGTCTCTGTCTCTCTCTCAGCACTACACACACTCGTCCCCTCACCCGTCTCTGTCTCTCTCTCTGTCTCTCTCTCTCTCTCTCTCAGCACTACACACACTCGTCCCCTCACCCGTCTCTGTCTCTGTCTCTCAGCACTACACACACTCGTCCCCTCACCCGTCTCTGTCTCTCTCTCAGCACTACACACACTCGTCCCCTCACCCGTCTCTGTCTCTCTCTCTGTCTCTCTCTCTCTCTCTCTCTCTCTCAGCACTACACACACTCGTCCCCTCACCCGCCTCTGTCTCTCTCTCTGTCTCTCTCTCTCTCNGAATAAAATGAAAATGAAATAGTAGGATAAGATAAATATAAATAAGTTAAAGAATATATAATAACAATAGAAAAAAATATATAGTTAAATATAATAGAAATGTAATGTAGTGCAGTCCAGTAGTGTAATGTAGTGTCCAGTTATTGTCAGGATAATGTGCAAGGCTGCAGTTCAAGTTTAGAGTGTGCAAAATGTGCAAGTGTGTAAATGTTCCATGTGTAAACTAATTGTGTGTCCTAGTAAAAAGTAAAAGTTTGCAGTCCTGAGGTGTGCAAAATGTGCAAGCGTGTGAGTGATAGGTCCTATGTGGTGTTGTGATTGAGTGCTTGTAAAACCTGTAGGAAGAAGCTCCTCCTCAGTCTCTCTGTGTTGGCCTTCAGGGAGTGGAAGCGCTTTCCTGACCGCAACAGAGAGAACAGTCCATTGTTGGGATGGCTGAGGTCTCCATAGTTCAGGGCTGGAGTTTCCTACAGTCTACCTGAGCCTCCAATAACCAACTGGACTCCATATGAACTTAAACACGTCTCCTGTTCTACTGAACCTCCAGCCTCCTAACACACAGTATGAGTGCAGATCAATCCCTGCTCTCCGTTATCACCCAGATGAGGATGGGTTCACTGTGTGTCTGGTTCCTCTCCAGGTTTCTTCCTGTCACCATCTCAGGGAGTTTTTCATTGCCACAGTTGTCGTCGTCCTCATTTTAATTAATTCACATTACATACAAATTTCCATAATTTTTTTTAGATTTGTAAAGCTGCTTTGCAACAATAACAATTGTTCAAAGCGCTGTACAAATAAAATTGAATAGAATTGAATTGTAAGTTGCTCTGGATAATAGTTTCTGCCACATGCGTAAATGTAATGAAATAATCTTCCTCACAGGATCAGTAAAGTCTGTCTATCTACCTAGTTATTATAATTTAAAGTGTTTGGGATCAGTCTAATTTAACTTAAATCTGTGCATATATTTAGTATAACATCACATCACCTCAACACATTGAATTTCAAAATGTTAATAATTTGTGTAAAATCTTTGAGTAAAGTGTCTCAGGGTTTACAGAGTCATTATTCACATTAACTTCCATTCACTACAAACCACATGACTAAGAACTTAATGAGCAGTCCTCAGTCCTCACATTAACTTAGACACAGAATGAACCTTTAAACATTCTGATCAATACACAAGCTGCTATAGTGCAATACAATCCGATCAGCAGTTGAATCTGATCTAAATTATTCACTCTAACAGAATTATGGAGATGTGAATCCTGTAAATCTTTCTGACAGCTTTAGTCTTGGCATAATCTCATTTTCAAACACATCAATACGGCAAACTCAATATCAGCTTCATCACACACTGAGATCATCACACACTCCTCATGGCTGCAGAGATCAAACATAAATCTAGTACAGTTCAAGTCAAAGCTGAGCAACTCCTCACTAGATTGACATCCTAGAAAACACCTTGGATACACCATGTGTACATACTGATATTTGAAAAAAGCTCATCAGGATGTTATACAGCTCCCACAATGCTCCTGTCTTTCTCTTAAGTATTATACTCGTGCATACGGACCATGGCTTAGACAGGAACAGGAAGTGATGTATGAGAATCATATCAGCCTCAACCAAAGAAGATTAAATGTCTGATTTTAAACACAAGTCACTTGTATCATGAAGCAGACTTTCAGCTGCGTAGTTTCAGCTTCTGTGAAAGAGAAATAATCCTCGCTAAAAAAAAAAAAAAAAAACGAATACAACTTTCAGGTGAGCCCATGGAACGCATTGCTCACCAGCAGGGGGCAGCATTGTGGCCATGTGACTGAACAGGTTTGTGTGAATGTTCTGAAGGTTCTGAGAATTTTTTTTCCTCTTAACGTTCAGTTTCTGAATTCATCATTTAGCATCGGTGCACCTGTCTATCTACAGCTGCTTGGTGCAAAAATGTCTTCACTGGTTCTTCACACCAAATGGTTCCCTTTCTGAATATGAAATCCGAATGTTATATGGTTCAAAATGAAACCATACCAGATTTTTTATTAAACCAAAGAATTAGTTTTTTTTTTTTATTTCCAATAATTCATAGTCTGAATATCTGCCAAGTTCCAAGTAAACTGCTTTGAGGAATGTGAATAAAGACATTTGACATATTCAGAAGTGGAAAGTAGCGAATGACATTTACTCGCGTTACTGTAATTGAGTCGTGTTTTTGTGTACTTCAACTTTTTAAAGTAGTTTTTAAAATCTGTAATTTTACTTTTACTTAAGTATGTTTTGTTTTAGGTTTTGTAATTCGCTAAATCACATTCGCTACTGAGTAAAGAAAATAATGAATGGAAATGAAAAATTATCAAAATAATGCAAAGGGGAAGGAAAACAATGACACCCCAGAGACACTGCACTGATTGACTGATGGAGAACAAACGCGCTAAACTGAACGATGGAGACAAAACAGACGCAGTGACGCGACCCAGCTGAGAGAGAAACACCATCAGATTCTTATGATCAAACCCCTGTAACGCCACTACTATGTTATACACCACATTGTGTGTGTGTGTGTGTGTGTGTGCTGCGGAGGTGTGTGTGTGTGTGTGTGTGTGTGTGTGTGTGTGTGTGTGTGTGTGTGTGTGTGTGTGTGTGTGTGTGTGTGTGTTTTTGTGGTGTGTGTGTGTGTGTGTGTGTGTGTGTGTGTTTGTGTGGTGTGTGTGTTGTGTGTGTGCGCGCGTGCGTGCGTGCTGCGTGCGGCGTGCGTGCGTGCGTCGTGTGTGCGTGTGTGTGTGGTTGCTTCGGAGGTGTGTGCTGTGTGTGTGTGTGTGTGTGTGTGTGTGTGGTTGTGTGCTGCGGAGGTGTGTGGTGTGTGTGTGTGTGTGTGTGTGTGTGTGTGTGTGTGTGTGTGTGGTGCTGCGGAGTGTGTGTGTGTGTTGTTGTGTGTGTGTGTGTGTTGTGTGTTGCTGCGGAAGGTGTGTGTGTTGTTGTGTGTGTGTGTGTTGTGTGTGCTGCGGAGTGTGGTGTGTGTGTGTGGTGGTGTGTGGTGATGTGTGTGTGTGTGTTGTGTGTGTGCCTGCGGAGGTGTGTGTGTGTGTGTGTGTTGTGTGTGTGTTGTGTGTGTCTGCGGAGGTGTGTGTGTTGTGTGTGTGTGTGTGTGTGTGTGTGTGTGTGTGTGTGTGTGTGTGTGTGCGCTGCGGAGGTGTGTGTGTGTGTGTGTGTGGCTCTGAGCTCTTTTTCCTCTCGGCTGTTACATCATGTTTAAGTGACCACTTTGATTTCAAGCACAAGAAAGACAACAGTTTTATTATGTAAACGTGTTCCTACAATTAAAAACAACTAGTGTGAGATTTATATTTGCTTGTCTTTTTTGAACTACACTAGAATCCCCCCTCTGTTAAATAAAGCAACTCGGCAACTTTTACTCTGAGTACAGTTTTTATGAGCTACTTTTTACTTTTACTTGAGTAGATTTTTATAATAGTAACTTTACTTGTACTTCAGTAAAACTTCACTGCAGTAGCAGCACTTGTACACATCTGGTAAGTTGCTATGAGAGTGAAAAGTGCTTTAAAGCTCTTAAACATCAGAGTCAGTAACCTCATGCAGCACTTCACCACAGGGGGGCATCAGTGAGAGCTGGATCTCCTCCTGAGTGATGGAGTCGTGTGAGCAAAGTGATTGATTACAGTGTTTTATTCCTCTGACACCACGGCAACTGTCCCACTGTTACAACTCCATGATGCAGGTTCACCCGTCTCTCTCTCTCTCTCTCTCTCAGCACTACACACACTCGTCCCCTCACCCGTCTCTGTCTCTCTCTCAGCACTACACACACTTGTCCCCTCACCCGTCTCTGTCTCTCTCTCTGTCTCTCTCTCTCTCAGCACTACACACACTCGTCCCCTCACCCGTCTCTGTCTCTGTCTCTCAGCACTACACACACTCGTCCCCTCACCCGTCTCTGTCTCTCTCTCAGCACTACACACACTCGTCCCCTCACCCGTCTCTGTCTCTCTCTCAGCACTACACACACTCGTCCCCTCACCCGTCTCTGTCTCTCTCTCTGTCTCTCTCTCTCTCTCTCTCAGCACTACACACACTCGTCCCCTCACCCGTCTCTGTCTCTGTCTCTCAGCACTACACACACTCGTCCCCTCACCCGTCTCTGTCTCTCTCTCAGCACTACACACACTCGTCCCCTCACCCGTCTCTGTCTCTCTCTCTGTCTCTCTCTCTCTCTCTCTCTCTCTCAGCACTACACACACTCGTCCCCTCACCCGCCTCTGTCTCTCTCTCTGTCTCTCTCTCTGTCTCTCTCTCTCTCTCTCTCAGCACTACACACACTCGTCCCCTCACCCGTCTCTCTCTCTCTCTCTCTCTCTCTCTCTCTCTCTCTCCTGAAGTTAATAAGAGATAAGAATGGCGGTGGTCATGTGACTGAGAGTGTAAACTCTGTGTGTGTGTGTGTGTGTGTGTGTGTGTGTGTGTGTGTGTGTGTGTGTGTGTGATGTACTGTACATGTCCCTGTGCGTTACCATGGAAAGCGTAATACATTACATTAATTGATTAATAAATAAACTAATAAAAAAAATTATAATCATGTCATCAGATGATTTATCTAAAGATAGACAGTAGTGTGTGTGTGTGTGTGTGTGTGTGTGTGTGTGTGTGTGTGTGTGATGATTGACCTGCAGAACACTGGGCCATTAAATATGATTGGATGATTTATCACTGATGTGCGTGCACTGAAACAGTTGGCTCTGAAGTAATGTTTGTGTGTGTGTGTGTGTGTGTGTGTGTGTGTGTGTGTGTGTGTGTGTGTGTGTGTGTGTGTGAGGCACATCTGGGTGGATCAATTTCTCTCAGCTTTTCAACTCCCATCGTTGCAAATCATCGTCTCAGCCTTGTGTCGGCTTACACGCTGCCTCTCACGCTAACAAATCTCTCTCTCACACACACACACACACACACACAAACACACACACACACCTTCTAGTGAGAGCAACAGCGCTTTTAGAGTGTCATGTGACCTTGTTCTACACAATCACACAGCTGCAGAAGCTCAGTGTTTGTGTTCCTCAGCAGCTGCTCTGGAACTGAAGACTTTAGGTTGAAGTTCGTCTTCATTTTAATCTCAGATTTAAATTTACATTTCAAATTAGTTTCAATTCTCTAATTTGGTTGCTGTAAAAACTTCTTAAATGGCAGGAAATTTCCTGAGCTTCATTTTCATTAAAACGACAATAAACAGCTGGAATACTGAGGGCGATGCAGGGGCCGTGTACTGCATGGCGCCACCTTGTGGTAAAATCACATCAATATTTTGTTCAATTCAATTTTTCACTTTTATTGATATAGCGCTTTTTTATCAATGGTCATCATCTCAAAGCAGCTAGGGCCTCCTTTAGGTTCCCAAAAGGGTTTTTTGTCAGTACACTAAAGCTCTGCATAGATACTACATGCCTTTTGCTTACAGCTAATCCCGCTCTACTCCATAATCACTAGTCCCTACTCTCTAACCACTAATCCCTACTCTCTAATCCCTACTCTCTAACTACTAACCCCTACTCTCTAATCACTAATCCCAACTCTCTAACCACTAATCCCTACTCTCTAACTACTAACCCCTACTCTCTAATCACTAATCCCTACTCTCTAATCAATAATCCCTACTCTCTAATCACTAATGCCTACGCTCTAACCACTAATCCCTACTCTCTAACCACTAATCCCTACTCTCTAACTACTAACCCCTACTCTCTAATCACTAATCCCTACTTTCTAATCAATAATTCCTACTCTCTAATCAATAATCCCTACTCTCTAATCCCTACTCTCTAATCCCTACTCTCTAACTACTAACCCCTACTCTCTAATCACTAATCCCTACTCTCTAATCACTAATCCCTACTCTCTAATCACTAATGCCTACGCTCTAACCACTAATCCCTACTCTCTAACCACTACTCCCTACACTCTAACCACTAATCTCTACTCTCTAATCACTAATCCCTACTCTCTAATCACTAATCCCTACACTCTAATCACTACTCCCTACACTCTAACCACTAACCCCTACTCTCTAATCACTAATGCCTACGCTCTAACCACTAATCCCTAGTCTCTAATCCCTACTCTCTAACCACTAATCCCTACTCTCTAATCAATAATCCCTACTCTCTAACCACTAATCCCTACTCTCTAATCCCTACTCTCTAACTACTAACCCCTACTCTCTAATCAATAACCCCTACTCTCTAATCACTAATGCATACGCTCTAACCACTAATCCCTACTCTCTAACCACTAATCCCTACTCTCTAATCACTAATGCCTACGCTCTAACCACTAATCCCTAGTCTCTAATCCCTACTCTCTAACCACTAATCCCTACTCTCTAATCAATAATCCCTACTCTCTAATCACTAATCCCTACTCTCTAATCAATAATCCCTACTCTCTAATCAATAATCCCTACACTCTAATCACTACTCCCTACACTCTAACCACTAATCTCTACTCTCTAATCACTAATCCCTACTCTCTAATCACTAATCCCTACACTCTAATCACTACTCCCTACACTCTAACCACTAATCTCTACTCTCTAACCACTAATCCCTACTCTCTAACCACTACTCCCTACTCTCTAATCAATAATCCCTACTCTCTAATCCCTACTCTCTAACTACTAACCCCTACTCTCTAATCAATAATCCATACTCTCTAATCAATAATCCCTACTCTCTAACCACTAATCCCTACTCTCTAATCCCTACTCTCTAACTACTAACCCCTACTCTCTAATCAATAACCCCTACTCTCTAATCACTAATGCATACGCTCTAACCACTAATCCCTACTCTCTAACCACTAATCCCTACTCTCTAATCACTAATGCCTACGCTCTAACCACTAATCCCTAGTCTCTAATCCCTACTCTCTAACCACTAATCCCTACTCTCTAATCAATAATCCCTACTCTCTAATCACTAATCCCTACTCTCTAATCAATACTATCCCTACTCTCTAATCAATAATCCCTACTCTCTAATCACTAATGCTACGCTCTAACCACTAATCCCTACTCTCTAATCACTAATCCCTACTCTCTAATCACTATGCCTACCTCTAACCACTAATCCCTACACTCTAATCCCTACTCTCTCTAATCCCTACTCTCTAATCAATACACTCTCTAATCTAACCTACTAATCTCTACTCTCTAACCACTAATCCCTACTCTCTAACCACTAATCCCTACTCTCTAATCAATAATCCCTACTCTCTAACCACTAATCCCTACTCTCTAATCCCTACTCTCTAACTACTAACCCCTACTCTCTAATCAATAATCCATACTCTCTAATCAATAATCCCTACTCTCTAATCACTAATGCATACGCTCTGACCACTAATCCCTACTCTCTAACCACTAATCCCTACTCTCTAATCACTAATGCCTACGCTCTAACCACTAATCCCTAGTCTCTAATCCCTACTCTCTAACCACTAATCCCTACTCTCTAATCAATAATCCCTACTCTCTAATCAATAATCCCTACTCTCTAATCAATAATCCCTACACTCTAATCACTACTCCCTACACTCTAACCACTAATCTCTACTCTCTAATCACTAATCCCTACTCTCTAATCTCTAATCCCTACACTCTAATCACTACTCCCTACACTCTAACCACTAACCCCTACTCTCTAATCACTACTCCCTACACTCTAACCACTAACCCCTACTCTCTAATCACTAATCCCTACACTCTAACCACTAATCCCTACTCTCTAATCACTAATGCCTACGCTCTAACCACTAATCCCTAGTCTCTAATCCCTACTCTCTAACCACTAATCCCTACTCTCTAATCAATAATCCCTACTCTCTAATCAATAATCCCTACTCTCTAATCAATAATCCCTACACTCTAACCACTAATCTCTACTCTCTAATCACTAATCCCTACTCTCTAATCTCTAATCCCTACACTCTAATCACTACTCCCTACACTCTAATCACTAATCCCTACTTTCTAACC
>QNUK01001184.1:0-2500 GCA_013621035.1 Clarias magur | reverse complement strand
AGCTTCGATGACAGCCACGTGTTTTACAGAAGCGGTTGTGGGATTAATCGGGAAACTAGCGGATGATACCGTACAGAAAATGACCATCAGAACGTTTCCCAATCAGAAGCCGTGGGTGGATAAAACCATCCGCGACGCTCTGAGATCTCGCACCGCTGCCTACAACGCGGGACTTGCATCGGGGGACATGGACCAGTACAAGACTGCGGCATACAACGTCCGGAAGCAGCACTACGGGAGGAAACTAGAGTGACTCTAGGAGCCTGTGGCAGGGACTAAGGACAATAATGGATTATAAAGCACCAACATCCGGTATGACGAACTCGGACATGACTCTGGCAGATGAGCTGTACACATTCTATGCTCGCTTCGAGGCTGCAGCTAAACATGCTAGCAATGCTAATGTAGCAGGCACTAGTGCTGCAGAGAGGAAGTCACTGCCAGCACCGGAAGCACGTTCTTCATCTCCGAGCATGACGTGAGGAGAGCCTTCAAGATAGTGAACACCAGGAAAGCAGCAGGACCAGACGGCATCTCAGGTCGAGTCCTCAGAGCCTGCGCAGACCAGCTTGCACCTGTGTTCACAGAGATATTCAACCTCTCCTTATCTCAGTCGGTGATCCCCACATGCTTCAAAGAGTCCATCGTTGTTCCTGTTCCGAAGAAACCACATCCTGCTTCCCTCAATGACTATCGACCTGTAGCCCTCACCTCAGTGGTGATGAAATGCTTTGAACGGCTGGTCAGAGACTTCATCATCTCTTCACTACCCGACACTCTGGACCCACTACAGTTTGCATACCGCCCGAACCGCTCTACAGATGATGCCATCTCTCATCTCCTCCACACAACACTCACTCACCTGGACACTAGAAGGGGGAATTATGTTAAAATGCTCTTTGTCGACTACAGCTCAGCATTTATTACCATAATTTCCTCCACACTCACCACCAAGCTGGAGCACCTGGGACTCTGGGATCTCTGTGTCAGTGGATCTCCAACTTCCTAACTGGGAGACCACAGGCAGTAAGGATGGGTGGACATGTCTCAGCCTCACTCACTCTCAGCACTGGAGCCCCACAGGGTTGTGTTCTGAGCCCCCTGGTGTATCCATTGTACACACACGACTTGCCACTACCAGCTCCACCACCATCATTTGCTGACGACATTTGTGGGTCTTATCACTGACAATGATGAGACGGCCTACCTGGAGGAGATTGGAAATCTGGAGAACTGGTGCCAGAGGAACAACCTCCTTCTAAACGTCAGCAAGACAAAGGAGTTGATAGTGGACTGCAGTACAAAGCAGGAGAGGAACTACCAGACTTTAGACTTCCCTCTAAGGTGCTCAGGAACTTTTACTCCTGCATAGAGAGCATCCTGAGAAACATCACAACCTGGTTTGGGAACAGCACCATGCAGGACAGACGAACTCTACAGAGGGTGGTGCGATCAGCCGAGCGCATCATCCACATCAAACCTGACCTGCACTCTGTCTACAACAAGCGGTGCTGGACCAAGGCCAAGAAGATCATGAAGGACCTCAGTCACCCCAACAATGGACTGTTCTCTCTGTTGCGGTCAGGAAAGCGATTCCGCTTCCTAAAGGCCAACACAGAGAGACTGAGGAGGAGCTTCGTCCCGCAGGTGAAACGGTCTCTGGGCATTTTTGCACACCTCACAGTAATGGACACTCATGGACACCACTCGTCTTTTCACTCATGCACAGCTGCACATACACCAGACGCTCATGGACATTGTACATTTGTACATACATGCACATTTATTTCCATATTTACTTCCATTCAATTATGTCGCTATTTTTGCCTATGTACAGATAAGTTTTTATATTTCTTATATACTTCTTGAAAATGTTTTATATTTTGTTTTATGTTCTTATGTTTATATAGCTCAACGTAGACTTATTTTATTCCACTATTTATTTCTTGTCATTTGTTTTTTGTAATTTTTTAAGGTGACGTGCGGCTGTATGAGCGTTTCACTACATATCATACTGTGTATGTGACAAATAAAATTAGAGTGTGTATGGTGTGTGTAACAGTGTGTGTATGGTGTGTGTAACAGTGTGTGTATGGCGTGTGTAACAGTGTGTGTATGGCGTGTGTATGGTGTGTGTAACAGTGTGTGTATGGTGTGTGTAACAGTGTGTGTATGGTGTGTGTAACAGTGTGTGTATGGCGTGTGTATGGTGTGTGTAACAGTGTGTGTATGGCGTGTGTATGGTGTGTGTAACAGTGTGTGTATGGTGTGTGTATGGTGTATGTAACAGTGTGTGTATGGTGTGTGTAACAGTGTGTGTATGGTGTGTGTATGGTGTGTGTAACAGTGTGTGTATGGTGTGTGTATGGTGTGTGTATGGTTTGTGTATGGTGTGTGTATGGTGTGTGTATGTTGTGTGTAACAGTGTGTGTAACAGTGTGTGTATGGTGTGTGTAACAGTGTGTGTATGGTGTGTGTATGGTGTGTGTATGGTGTGTGT
>QNUK01001183.1:0-99223 GCA_013621035.1 Clarias magur | reverse complement strand
ATACAGTATCTTCACAGAAACTGATGTAAGATGTCACAGTGTCTGTCAGCTCATCCAGATTGTCACTTGCCATTTCAAAAATTAATAAAATTTTTAACAATTGACGTTTGTATGAAATGTGAATGTGTATGAATCAAAAATTATAAAATTGTTTCTGTTGAGCAAGACGAGGATGACGGCGACACTGGCAAGGAAAAAATCCCTGAGATGGCAATAGGAAAACTGACTCAACAGGGAACCCATCCTCATTTGGCTGAAAACAGATGGCAGGGATTGATCTGCAGTCTGATCTTCAGTATAACAGGAGATGTATTTAAGTTAATATGGATTCCAGTTCATTATTGAAGGCTCATGTAGACTATAGGAAACTCCAGTCCAGAACTATCAAGCAACTGCAGTCATGAGTCATCAGAGAACAGTTGTCAACATCAGCCGAGGCCAGGACCGTCTTTGCGGAAAAGTGGAACCGTCCCCAGTCACCACACGCATCCCAGGCAGACCACACTGGGTATCCATGCGACAAGATCTCCAACCAGAATCTGGACACCAGGACGAGTAGTACCAGTAGTACAACTGTAGCTGTAAAATAATATTACTCAAGTAGAAATAAAAAGTAGTCATGCAAAATATTACTCAAGTAAGAGTAACTGTTTCATTCGCAAGGTCTGATTTATTTATTTATTTTTTATTATAATAATTATATAATTATATATATATAAGCGTGTGTAGGACGGATTCACAGGTAGAATGAAATTATAGAGCACCGGCTGAAGGTTTTTTCACACTATGCCGCCTGACCTGATTGGTCAAACAGAGTCATGTGATTATTGTTGCTGCATCTGATTGGTAGAACAGTCATACGGTAGATCTACCGGCTGCATGGGTAAAATAAATTATTAGTAACGAGTCAAGAGTAAAAGTAGCTTTGCTTCTTCCTTACTACCCACCTCTGGTACTGTATAATATATTTATATCTGGTAATATATTTAGTGCAGAGTGCAAGCAGGGACTCCGGCAGGACTAACTATGACAGCATAACTAAAAGGAAGAGCCAGAAGGAAGCATAGACATAAGGGTTCTCTGAGATTCACTTCACCGTCAACAAACCTGAGTGATCTATGAGAGTGGGGAAGAACAGCATCTAAACATAGTTCACCATAATAATCTATGTCCATGAGTCCCCCAGATCTGATCCTTTACCCAAGGCAAATCTATTTACAAAGATGCTTCGCTAAATAAATAGGTTTTTAGCCTTAAATACTGTCCCAAACATTAATTGGAAGTCTATTCCATAACTTTGGGGCTTTGAAAGTAAATGCTTTGCCCCCTGCTTTAGTTTTCATAATATGTGGTACTGACAAGCATTTAATGCGTTATACATCAAAAGTAGTATTTTAAAATCGATGCGAAATTTCACAGGGAGTCGATACAAAGAATGCTATCCTGGTAATATTATCTACATTAGCTTCAAATTAAAGGCTGGAATCTATAATCAAACTGAGGTCTTTCACGGTTACACTTGATGGACCAGAAACGCCATCTAAAGTTACAGTGTGGTCAAAAAGCTTGCTTCTATCTGCATGTGGTCCTATGACTAGAACTTCTGTCTTATCAGGATTGAGCAGAATGAAGTTAATTAACATCTAATCTCTTATGTCCTGCACACATTGCTCAACTTTAGTAAGCTGGTTTTTCTCATCTGGTTTGGCTGAGACGTACATAACAATGAAAACTAGTACCGTGCTTACTTATTATGTTGCCCAGAGGAAGCATGTAAAGAAAAAAAGCAGTGGGCCTAAAACTGAACCCTGTGGAACACCAAACTCCACTTGACAACATGCAGAATAGTCTCCATTTAGACCTATGAACTGATAACAATCAGTCAAATAGGATCTGAGCCAGGAGAGGGCCGTTCCCTTAATTGTTACTACATTTTCTAATCTGTGAAGGAGAATACTATGATCAATAGTGTCAAAAGCTGCACTGAGATTGAGCAACCCTGATCAGAGGCCAATAGGAGGTCATTTACTATAACAAGTGCTGTCTCTGTGCTGTGATGAGGCCTAAATCCTGACTGATACAGATTGTTTAAGCTATTCCTATGTAGACCTAAAAATAGCTGCTGCACTACTACCTTTTCCAGAATCTTAGAGATAAAGAGGAAGTTTGATATCAGCCTGTAATTGGACAGCTGACAGGGGTCGAGGTTAGGTTTCTTAATTTCTAATTTAAAGGATTTTTTTTTAAAGGACATACCCCCTGATGAGTGAAGAGTTAATTATTTTAAACAGGGGCTCTATTATTGCTGGTACTATCTGCTTGAGAAGATATATATATATAAGAACATTGTGGTGGCATGCACAGACACCAAGCCTGGTGCTCTCTTTGTTGGCATAGTTTTTTCATTTTGTTAGTGCTTCTGAGTGTTTTGGCATACTGTTACCATATCAAAGCTCTTCAGTACAGCCGGGATGAACTCCTCAGCCTTAGCGGTGCTGTATATCACCTCAGCCTCAATGTTTTCATCCCTCCCGAGATTGCTAGATCACCTACGGGGATTCCTGTGGCAGCGAACTGGAGGAGGAGACGTTGTGAGCAAAGAGGCAAGTGGGCATGCGTGAAGGCTAGGCTAAAGGAGAGTGTTCTGACATATGGACATCCAGCTGCACTAGGGTGGAACAACAGGCACTACAGCGGGTAGTGAAAGCAGCAGGGAAAATCATTGTGACTTGTCTTCCGGAGATAAGTACTATCTACACTACATGCTGCCTTCGTCGAGTGCACAACATCCTTGGGGATCAATATCACCCTGCCGCATAACCTGTTTCAGCTATTGCCCTCGGGTAGAAGGTACATTGTCCATACGGGCCAGAACCACCAGACTGTCCCACAGCCTTTTTCCTACTGCTGTGAGGCTGCTGAACGATTAGGCACCTTCCTCTCGGACTTTGCGCCCATTTATTCTTGCGTATTATTACACATCATTACAATAACTGTGAACTGGACTTTGCATTGACGCAGCACACGCAATACATAGATACACACAAGATTGTGGTTTGTGTAATTCTATATTCTATATCCTCTATATCCTACCTCACATAGCCGTTATGGTTATTGCATTGCTGCACTATGGTTGCACTTTATTACTTGCCGGAGGATGTTGCCAAATGATATCTCATTGTTATCTATAGTATACTTGTTATTTTTTAACAATGACAATAAAAATTTATTTAAAATTAAATTGAATTGAGAAAATGTGTCAGTATAGAATCTAACACACTTTTTTTTGAAGAAGAGATGAGTGAAATTAGTTCATTCTCTTCAAGTGGAGTAAAGTATTCTAGGTTTTGATGTGATGTGGTTTGTTTATCATCTGTATCACTGATATTGTCTGGTTTCAAAGCCTAATATTTACATTTTATTTTTTTTATTGAAAAAGTACATGAAGTCCTCACTACTGTATGTTGTTGTTGTGGAGATTTCTGCAGTGGTCTTGTTTCTAGATAATTTAGCTATGGTACTAAATAAAAATCTACTGTAGAATAATTTTGTTATTTTCTCTAAGAGTGGAGAGATACAATGATCTAGCAGCACTGAGAGCTTTTTTTTATAGTTCAGGATGCTCTCAGGATGCTATTTGAAATACTAACAATTTAGTTTGATGCCATGTGCATTCTAATTTTCGAGCAGTCTGTTTTAAAGTGTGTGTGTGGTCATTATATTAAGGAGTAAGTCTCGTATCGCTAATCATTTTTATTTTAACTGGATATACATTATCTAAGGTATAGTGAAATGTTGACTCTAAATATTCAGTCGCCTGATTGATTTCTGTGGAGTCAGATGGCGATCTAATCAAAATTGATAGCTCTGGGAGATTATTGATAAAGCTCTGTGTGGTATTTGATGTGAATGTACGTTTAATGTGGTAGCGCAGTGCTGTGCGTACATTATTACTATGACATCTTTTTATTGAGACAAGACAGTGATCTGAGATAACCGACCAGGTTTGAGAGGAAATCTGCAAATTCATAGAGAAATTCACTGGGGGTCTGTAGATGATAATTAGTGCGGTTGACTGAGCAGACTTCATATTTGTAACTACCTTTTTTTATGTTACTATAGAGAACTTCAAATGCATTAAATTTGTGTCCGTGTTTTTGTCAGTCAGATAGTCAGATTATCGTTGTAAATAGCTGCGACGCCTCCTCCTCTAACAGTTAGCCAAGGCTGGTGTATGTAGCTGTATCTAGGAGGACTAACTTCATTTAGAGCTACACACATGGACAAAATTGTTGGTACCCTTCGGTCAATGAAAGAAAAACTCACAATGGTCACAGAAATAACTTTAATCTGACAAAAGTAATAATAAATAAGAATTATATGAATGTTAACCAATGAAAGTCAGACATTGCTTTTCAACTAAGCTTCAACGGAATTATAAAAAAAAAAAATGAACTCATGGAACAGACCTGGACAAAAATGATGGTACCCCTAACTTAATAGTTTGTTGCACAACCTTTTGAGGCAATCACTGCAATTAAACAATTCCTGTAACTGTCAATGAGACTTCTGCCCCTCTCTGCAGGTATTTTGGCCCACTCCTCATGAGCAAGCTGCTCCAGTTGTTTCCGGTTTGAAGGGTGCCGTTTCCAGACAGCATGTTTCATCTCCTTCCAAAGATGCTCAATAGGATTGAGGTCAGGGCTCATAGAAGGCCACTTTAGAATAGTCCAATGTTTTCCTCTTAGCCATTCTTGGGTGTTTTTAGCTGTGTGTTTTGCGTCATTGTCCTGTTGTAAGACCCACGACCTGTGACTTAGACCCAGCTTTCTGACACTGGCCAGCACATTTCTCTCTAGAATCCCTTGATAGTCTTGCGATTTCATTGTACCCTTCACAGATTCAAGACACCCTGTGCCAGATGCAGCAAAGCAGCCCCAGAACATAAAAGAGCCTCCTCCATGTTTCACAGTAGGGACAGTGTTCTTTTCTTGATATGCTTCATTTTTACGTCTGTGAACATAGAGCTGATGTGCCTTGGCAAAAAGTTCCATTTTTGTCTCATCTGTCCATAGGACATTCTCCCAGAAGCTTTGTGGCTTGTCAACATGTAGTTTGTCATATTCCAGTCTGGCGTTTTTATGGTTTGTTTTCAACAATGGTGTCCTCCTTGGTCGTCTCCCATGTAGTCCACTTTGGCTCAAACAACGACGGGTGGTGCGATCTGACACTGATGTTCTTAAACATGAAGTTCACCTTGGATCTCTTTATAAGTGCTTCTGGGCTCTTTTGTTAGCATTCGGATTATCCGTCTTTTTGATTCGTCATGAATTTTCCTCGTGCGGCCACGTCCAGGGAGGTTGGCTACAGTCCCATGGATCTTAAATTTCTGAATAATATGTGCAACTGTAGTCACAGGAACATCTAGCTGCTTGGAAATGGTCTTATAGCCTTTACCTTTAACATGCTTGTCTATAATTTTCTTTCGAATCTCCTTCGCTTCCTCTGGTCCATCTTGAGTGTGGTACATACCATGTCACCAAACAACACAGTGACTACCTGGAGCCCTATATATAGGCCCACTGACTGATTACAAGATTGTAGACACCTGTGATGCTAATTAGTGGACACACCTTGAATTAACATGTCCCTTTGGTCACATTATTTTCAGTATTTTCTAGGGGTACCATCATTTTTGTCCAGGCCTGTTCCATGAGTTTATTTTTTTAAATAATTCCGTTGAAGCATGGCTGAAAAGCAATGTCTGACTTTGATTGGTTAACATTCATAGAATTTTTTAAAATTATTACTTTTGTCAGATTAAAGTTATTTATGTGACCATTGTCATTGACCATTGGGTACCAACAATTTTGTCCACGTGTGTATATAGCTTAGCTCCAGCATGTACAACTATCTTAGAGAACCTATGCTGTCCCAGAGCCCTAAGATTGCAAAACACTCCAGTCAGAGCTGTACTTGATTTGCTACACTGGTCCATCTCTTCACTGTTTTGACCACAGGCTTAGCTGTTTTAAGTTTCTGCATGTAGGTTGGAATAAGTTGAACCAAGCAGTGATCAGAATGTTTCAATACTGCCCGGGGTACAGAATGATAAGAATCCTTGAGAACTATGTAGCAATGATACAATGTGTTATTTCATGGGTTAGATTTGCTCCGTTGAAGTCTCCAAGGGTGATAAAAAAAGTGAATCTGAATATTTTTGTTCCAGGCCAGCTATTTGGTCTGCCAGATTATGCAGTGCCACACTCACATTTGCCTGGGCTGAAATGTAAACAGTGAGAAAAATTGTCTAGAATGAATTGTTGGATGTTATGCAACTCTTCTCTAGTGTGTGTATGTAGTTGGGATAGGGCATACAAACACACAGTCAATAAACAAAAACAAAGAAAGTACAAGAGAGTGCAGTGCCAAGGCTGCCATTGGCAGTGTCATTGTAAATGTAATCATTTGTAATTCAACTGGGAAGATCTCACTGGAGTCTTGACTTGTGCCCGGGTCACCCCATATACAATTTAGATCCAAGAAGGCAATTTTGGCCACGGGAACAGCTTTCACCAGCTTGGCATGGCTTACTTGAGTGGGTTTTGGTGATGTTGGTCCCTCCTTCTGATGTAGCTGACGGGTCTGGATCAAGTGATCAAGAGACACCTATGGTCATTTCAATAAGTAAATCAAGGAATACTATCATCGAGGCAATAACTATAAACTGTTGGGAACTTTTCTTCCTTTGTTGAATCAGAGACCAGGAAACGTTGTGATATCTTTCAAGCAGAAGTTACTTTTTATTGAGAACTTGCCTTGTGTCGCTGTAGTCATCCAAGTCTATAGTAAAACTCGGCTCTGGGATACAAAGAGGTGGAGACAATCTAAACAAACCATAGTGTAGTACAGGAATCAGCCAGGCAACGGAAGTTCCCCAGCCTTGATCTCATCAGCAACAATGCCTTTCAAATGCATAGGTGCTAATCTAATAAGCCTGATAGTATTGCCCAGACCTTCACATTATCATAGAGACAAAGGCACAGCCTGCCCTTGAGATTAGCATTCACATTTACCTCGGGACCCTACCCAGTGGTCAGGAAGTACATAAAGACAAAAGGTTAATGTTTCAGACACCTGGGCTACCAGACTTGATGTCCTTAGAATTTCATAATCTTTACCTCAAAATGTAAAACCCAAAGTACATAATTTTTCAGTTTATATACTATTTTGTTGGAACCTAGATTTAACATTTTATAAATTTGTAATCCTACAATTCCCCCTTTGAGAGTTCTAATAACTTTCACAAAATACAAATTTAGACACTTAATTCTTGTAACTTGTGATTGTTACAGGCACATAACACTTGTTCTGTTGTTGATTGTAGTGATGAATGCCATGATGACGTATAAACAAATATCTAGCTAGAGTCTGTGAAGTTCTTATGGGTAATCGTGTTTTCTGGTCGGAGCTGTCATTTCTTCTTGATGGGCGTGGGATATTTGTTGAATTAAACAAGTGACATTAAATGACAATGTTTCACATAAACTGGCAAAAGCTTGTGAGAAAATTATGAAAAATAAATGAATATTAGTTTTATATTATCAGAATAAGGATTATATAAGACTTTAAAACTTACCCATGGTAACAGCTTGCTGTATTCTCTGTTGGAGCCTCAGTGTTGTTCTGAGGTAAATCTAAACTCCTCCCACTGTCCAGAACATTCTGTAGAGCTTCAGATTCCCGTACAGTGCCTAACAACATCCTACACACCGCAGGAAAATTATCGGATCTACTGTGTGTGTGTATGTGTGTTTGGGGGCGTTCCCTTGTATGTAGATTACCCTGACTGTTTCCCTGTGAACAGCATGTGGGTGTGTCCTGTCTCAGATCATTATCAGTGAATGAAGTCTGGCAGAAAGACTGTATCTCTTCTTAGATTCATATGGATTCCATAACTGAGAACATTTATTTTTGATTAAGCTTGCTACATTTAAAAGTAGACACTTTAAGCTTTCTATAGATATATATGTATAGATATATAGATATATGGATATATGTGTTCATTTTAGTTCATTTTAGTGACGCGTTTCAAAAAGATTTTTGGGGAGACTGAGACGGCAGAAAGCACACCCTGTTTATTTTCTTTTTTTCCAAAAGCACAATGTTTTATTGATATGTGAGTGTAAATGAACAAATAAGGACATAAATCGATGCATTAGACGTATGTGTATGGTTATTTGACGGTTACCATAAGAAAAGATGCAAGTGGTCCCCCCGCCAAAACAGCTGACCCCATGGTGCTGGTGCTGGTATACTGGTAACCCTGCTGGTATAATTGCTGGTCAAGCTGGTGACCAGCTATGATGGTTTATGCTGTTTTTTTTTTTCAGTTTTAAGTAATTCCCATTGATTACTTAAAAAAAAATTGCATTTATATAAAAGGTTTGTGTTGTGTTTTTAGACAACCCACAGATATTTAATAAATGTAAAATAATACATTTACATGTTTTTGGTAAATGGATTATTTTTGTCTCTTGTATGTAAATCCATTTAAAGATAACACTACACGGTCCATGTATTTACATCACACATTATTTTCAGTAATAGCTATTAAAAAACAAGATAATGAGCTAAAATGGTAACCAATTTTAACTACCAAAACCTTGCTGGTGGCCCAGCATATAAATCATGCTGGCTATGCTGGAGTTTTCAGCAGGCATGCTGGTCTTCCATCAGTTATGCTGGTTCACCAGCTAAAACAGCACCAGACCAGCACTAACCAGTATTAACCAGCATAGACCAGCATATAAATCATGCTGGTCTATGCTGGATTTTTCAGCAGTGAGAGGATCTAAGCAGACATGGAAACTAGACAAACTAGGAGACTAAACAGACTAAAGCTACGTTTACACTGTCAGTTAAATGTGACCCAATTCCGATTTTTTGCTCATATGTGACACATATTGGATATTTTCTATGTCCGTATAAACAGGAAAAAAACGCATGCATTTCGATATTTCGAGATCGGTTTCAGGCCTCCTTCATATGTGGAAATAAATCAGATATAAATCAGATATGTACTAATGTGATTGTCGTGTAAACAGACAGATCGGATTTTCTGAGGCATTGCATTCTGTACGTCATTAAAACACCGGTGCGCTGCTCATCCCAAACAGATGCACCAGTGTGCGATAGCCCACACCTGTTGCCAGCCACCAGAGAGCGACCCCGACACATCTCGCACCCAGACATTCCTCTGACTGGTTGAGGACACAATAAATGAAGCATATGCGCAGGTTGCAATGATGGCCCTTTTCCTCCTTCACCGTTTCGTGAACTTTGCATATATCACAGAGCTAGCATCAAGCATATTTCACCTTCATCCATCTTGGCTAGTGTGTAGTGCAAGAACCTCTCTTTAAATATGCTCGATGTTTCAGACGGTATGGCAAGTGAAAACACTTGAATCAGATATGGGTCATAGTTGAAAGAACATGTAAACAGACGGTCAGAAAAAGCAGATATAGGCAACAAATCAGAATTGGCCATCGAGACCTGCAGTGTAAATGGGGCTTAAGAGCTAGGCAGATTAGTATCATGTTAGTAGCAAGACAGACTAAGAGCTAAACATTCTACAGTGGTACTTTCATGAGGGAAAACCAAACAGACCAAGATACAACTAATAACACATTTCACAAAGACAGCTCCACAAAACATATGCCAACTTAAAACAAACACAAACTAAAACAGAACATAACCAAACAAAAGCCCACTAAGCATAACAAATGCTCGACCCAGTTTCCCAGAACAAACAGCCATTTATAGAATGTCTAATGAGCTACCTCGGTTCAGACGAGCACTCTCATCACCTGACCAAGGTGCCTTCTGGGAAACTGAGTCTACAAATAAAAACTACAAAAAAAAAACCCAACTCAAAACAGTGCCCCCTAGTGGTGAACACTCACAGTGTAGTCAGTTCAATTTGACAATAAATAGTTTATGAATCCTACAGATTTTTCTCATGTGGTCTACAAATTTTTACAAATTTCCCTTGTTTAGGTATTTATTAAAAAATAACCCTCTTTGTACATTTTTAGCAGTGGTGTAATAATCAAACTAAACATGCTTGTGAAAACAACAAGGGAGCCACATTACAATGAAGTAACACCCTGTGTATTTGTGCCACAGTAAAAATGCTAAGAACTACCACAGGGACATAAGTAAACACAATTAGAATCCAAATAGAAAATTATCATATTAAAGGCATTCTTCTTTTGGCTGCTGGATGTTTCACAGACACATCATAGCCACTGCCATAGTGAATACAAAATTAAAAATGGAATAGGTGAAATTCGGGAAATAGACCTCAGACAAACCGAATCCAAAAGCCATTAACCAAGCTCCTGCAATTCTGTACTTCATGCCTTTATATTTCAATTATTTTATTGGATAAAGCACTGCAAAATATTGTTCAAAACAAATGTGTCAGAGTCCTTCTAGTCCAGGACATACCAAAAATGCAAGCAAGTCACTAGAAACAAATTGTTATTCATGAATATAAACAGTTCAGTGTCTTTTACTTTTCCATGTCTGACAGCTTAAAGTTACAGCTTTACCTATGACTGTTACAAAAAATTGACATTGAAGTCTACAGTCTTGTTACCAAAATGAAAACATCTCTTTTGCCAGCAACTTTACCAGATCATTGAAAAGCAGTTACACATGCTTTTTTGGACCCTCAACCATACAAGTCTCTGCATATGTTGATAGTAAATTCCATTTAACTAAGTGCATTAATATTTGTGATTAGACTTTTACTTAGAACTACTGTTACTGTTCTGTTTACTCTTCTGCTGAAGATGAATCCACGCTATAAACAAATCATAGTTGAAAATTGTGTAAAGATATTTTAAAAGAAAGCTGTCTACAGTATAGCTGGCACTATGGATGAGCAATTCTGTAAAATACAGATGAATTTCAAGCAATAAGGATAGACCACATTTGATTATCAAATAATGCTGTTCAGTTTGCTTTTATGATGAACAAGTGTACTTTATGATTTTCATAGTTAGTACACTAAAGGCTTGAAATGCAAATTACTTGTATGCTATCTGGTCATTCATTATTAACTTTATAAATAATAAAAAAGAAAAGGTTATATCTTAAAAGTAACAATAATATGCTTCTATAAATTTTTACCTGCAAAGCACTATTCAGTGCTTGAAATGGAACACTGATTTTAAATTCAATCACCTTCCACCATTTTGCTATGTCAGTTAACTACTTGGAGACATTACATCAACTTTTACTAATAAAGTACTAATAAAGAGTGGCATAAAACCTTCACGCATCTTGTTTTTTAAGCATCTAGTTTACTCTTTCACTTTAGCAGTTGCTGTACAGTATGTGGTTGTTATTAGACTTTGTATTTATTCAGTAATTAGACTGACTTTTGAGTTTATGTTTAAGTTGGCATATGTGATTCGGACTGCATCTAAAATTCTCTTCAGTGTCCCAGCATAAAAAAAAGGATTCTTCCTTGGTTTAATGTTTTATTCAGACATATGAAGTAGACAGCATAGCTGCATACCTCTGTCTTTTCCCCCCATTTCTTCTAAACTAGGCACTGGATGACATAAGAGTCAAGACTGCTTTGCAACAATGACCATATTTAAATAGGCTAGACAAATACAATTTAATTGAAATGAATTATTATCAGTGAACTGTGGTTTTGTACTGTCACTTATTCAACTAATGGTGATTTTCTACTAATATAAGTTTGGAGAATTATATATTTTTTATACTCTCTTGTAGAAAACTTTCCCACTGGAATTGGTGCCTAACATATACACCACAGTATATAAAGATATGCTCTGTGTCAGCGTTATACTCTGCCCGGGCCAAAGATGTTGCTGATGCTCAGATTTTTTTGACTGTCTTTAGCGTTGATTACAGTGCACAATGGCCAAGTCATGTGTGAAAATTATTCCAGAAACCATTCATAATAATAACAATAACAATTATACATTTATTATTTTATTTATTTATTGTTATTATTACTATTAATTAATTAATTTTAATCGCTATTCTTTCTGAAGTTTCGTGGACGAGAAAATATGATCTTACTGTTCCTAACAATCAGCTATGCTGATGGCTGACTTTAAGTATGTATAGATCATAATTGTTCTTTATTAAAAATCTACTTCTCAACATAATCAATGTCGTCAATTAACATGATGCCTTCTTCAGTGTCCTCTTATTATACAGTAACTACTATGCTTTTATGTATTACCACAGTGTACTAACAGCAGTGAAAGAGATCATCTGTGTATGGATATGACAAGGGTCAAAGAAGTTTTAAAGTACTATGAAGGTCAATTACAAATAAATGCACAAGTCCACAGCCAAGAAAAAAAAAGGTTTTATTAAGATTTTATTTGACACATATTGATGTTTATTTATATATATTCTGAATTATTAATAATGCAATATTTTGAAACATATATGCTTTCAGATATTACATTAAACATTTATTAGGGTATATCAGGCTGCTCTAAAACATGTTATGTAGCTCACTCAAAAGTAAATACAATGTTGTAAGGTTACATTTTAGGCCAACAGATTCACTTTTACAATGTGTTGATAAGCTATTAAGGAAGACATGAAGTAAATATAACAATAATAATTTTGATATTCTAAGATAAGAAAACACCACCCCCACCACTACTACCACCATCACCACCACCAACACACCAACACACATACGTACTGCTGCATTTCCCCCCAGGTGCATGTATTCAAATTCTCCCATGACCTGATTTATTGGTCCTCATCAAGTATGTTTAACTCCAACATGCCTGGTCAAGGTTAATTAGATGATCAGTCAATTAAAACCATTATGATCACCCTCAAACCTACTTATCTTCATAGAACATTCAAATCTCAGCTTTAAGTGGATCTCACTGTTCCAATCATGGTGACCTGTTTTAATTTCCTATTGACAATTTTAGACATTTATGATGGTTTTCCTTGTATATTTTCAGTAATGGTGTGATAATCACACCAAAAACATTTAAGGACGCCATAAAAGGAACAATAGAACAATAAAGCAATAAAAGATCTTCTTGAAATCTACCAATAACAACAATAAGTAATGCCTGAGGAAGGTAGGTAAAAAAGTTTAGAAGAAATGCTGAAAATATAATATTAAAGGCCTTTCTCTTTTGTTGGTTTCCTCCATCTCTACTGGTGTGCTTCGTGGTACATGAATCTCCTGGCCCTGGGTTTTTCAGAGCACACAATACAGACAGACAGCAAAATGAAATCACAGTCATTGCTATGATGAATAAAAAAGTAAAAAAGAAGTCTGGGAAAATAACCATGTAGATCTCATATACACCATATGCAGAGGCTATGAGCCAAGCTACTCCAGCTGCTACAATTCTATACCTTATACCCTTATATTTCAAGAATGTTACTGGATGAAGCACAGCCAAGTATTGTTCAATACAAATGCAGGTTTGTAACAACGGCCTTCCAGTCCAGGACAGACCAAACAAAAATAAAATTAAACGCCAGCATAATTTATTGTTAAAAATTAGTACACTCAGTGTTTGCACACCACATTCCAGACAGTAGATGAGTTCCATAATTGTGTGGATCAGGAAAAAAAACTGTGTTTCTTTGATTTTCTGCTCAGTACAAAAATAGAACCAGAGACACCACGAATGGGCTGGAATCCCAAGTAAAAAGCAAAGTGGCAGCACACAGTAGCAGAAAATGAATCCAAAATAACTTCCCTTTAAGCATTCTGCAGATATCACTGAGGATAAGAAATCTAGAGAGGAGTTACTGAATTTTTCAAGTGTGATAGCCATTCTGTATTCTTCTGCAAAGAAAAAAAACAGGGAAAACAAGAAATTGTACAAAAGTTGTATATGAAAAAACATTCTAAATATAAGTCTTCATTTGAAACATACAAAATACCTTGTTTAGCTACCTAAACAAGAGCCAGGACTCACTTGGCTCATGGAGAGTGCTGTGTGCTCATGTTTGTACACTGCCTCATACTTCAATTTCTGTTCCACGGGTGTGTATTTGTCATAATCATGCTTAGTACTAATGCTCCTCGTTATTACAGAATATCATCTCTATCATCATCTATTTCAGAAATCAGTTTTAACATTCATTGTCAGATTAACACCAAGAACGGATCTCTAATGTCGCAGATTTGTTCTGTCTCATGCAAAATTATTTAAAACAATTACACATCATTTTAGGTTCATTTGATACAGAAGACAAGATAAGATGAGATAAGATAAGATAAGATAAGTGAAAACTACTTCTGTATTTATCAATTATTTTCCTTAGCGTGTGATAGGCATCGTCCATAATTGCAAGCAATATTGGCAGCATTATGTCCCTTACCAACTCCTCTGTTACATCAGGTTTGTGCTGTTAGGCACAAGACTCAGACTTTTTAATGAGTTTGTTTATTATGTTGGTGTCATTTGTTTTGACGCTTGCACCCCTATACACCACATCAATAAGATGGTACTTGAAATGACAGACTGGTTTGGAGCATCCTGTTGCAAACATTGAAGCACCCGAGTCGCCTTAGGAAGTAAAGCTGGCTCAGGCCCTTCTTTTAGACAGCCTCTGTGTTAATGGACCATTTACTGTAAGTCTATTGTCTAGTTAAACACCTTAGAGGTACTTATCGCATGTCACAAACTCCAGATCTGTTCCACCAAAACGGGCATGGTTCTAATTGCATTTTTATTTTTTTGTTGTTATTTTCATTATTATTAACTTTTTTTTTAAATTGAGGCTATATGCAAAATATGTTGTATTATGTTTTTGAATGTTAATATTTATATCTTTATCTATAATAATAATAATAATAATAAAAAGTTATAGGTTACATTCAAAAGGGCCTAGTAGGTTAGTAAAGACAGTATTTGTGCATCAGGAAAAATGATTGATTATAGTAAACAGTTTCCATCCTTTGATGCCACTGACAATTGTATATATATATATATATATATATATATATATATATATATATATATATATATATATATATATATATGGATGAGTTTTTTTTTTTTTTTTGTACCTTGATCTGAGTTTGCCTCAGTCCATTAACACCAACTCACTAAACTTACTTCAACCTATACATAATGAAATTATGCAAGGTCAATTTGACAGGAACAAGAACAAATAAAAACAAGTGCATGATACACTATCCAAGCATCATGTGTGAAACATATAAAGAATTAATGCTATACAAAATCACGTTTAACTTCAGCTATTTAAAGTAAGTTTAAATTATTACTAGCTGCTTTCAGGTTCGCTTTCTCACTTAGGCTAACTTTCATTAAGGGTAATAATTTTATTATACTACTATAGGACTACTAGGACTCTGTAGTATTGTTTAATTATAAAACCGATTGCCTAATTTTTCCACAATGAATTAGTGTATATGGGTACTTGTTTTATTTATTCATTCACTTACATATTTATAGTTAAAAAAGATTTTAAAAAATAGTTTTGCATTGCATAGTTAATGCATTTTTACCTGTGGAATATTGTAAGGGTTTCTCCAGACTACTAAAAGCTTTTGTGCATTACAGCACTATCAGTGATATACATCTGAAGCTCATTTGCTATACAAAACCTGCTGTTTAAACCTGGTCATTGTTTTTGTTGGGAACATGAAAAATATAATCTGTGACCACACAATAACCTAAAATGTAGTGTGTGTGTGTGTGTGTGTGTGTGTGGGTAGTGTGTGTGTTGCATGCCTTGTTTATTGTTATGTCTGATTTAGTGTAGGCATGCTACCGTGCATGCTCAATAGTTTGCATCTTATTCCATGGACAAACCATGTGATAAACAAGTTGTTGTACCTTTAGAACAATACCATTTTTTAAATAGCATGTATGTTTATACATTTTTGACAGGAAAATGAAAGAGGAGCCATTTCAATTGGATAAATTACATTTATTTAGGTATATAGGGAAGTGTTATTATTATTTCACCCCACTTTATCGTGACCAAGAAAATGTGGCAACTGAAGATGAATGAGTTAATGCATGAATTAATAAATAACCAACAAGTGTTTTAACAATCATGCTTAGGAAGACCCTAACTAAAGTGGGTTAATAATGCAAGTGCAACGAAGTAGATTCAAATGCTGATATTTGTGGTGGTGGTGGTGGGTTTACAGTAAGTGCTCTGAGTTTTACTAGGTGGTTGTGGTGACATCTTAAGTAATGACACCTCAGAAACTTTCCTATAGGATAAAAAAAAGACTTATAACACACATGCATTGGGATCTTGTGATAATATACTTATAATCAGACTTCAGACACCGCTCCCAGTTTTGCCATGTGCAGAAGTTCTCAGATGATTCTGCTGTCGTGGGATGTATCAGATGGTACAGGAGTGTGGTAGACAGTTTTTTGGAGTGGTGTGGACTAAATCACCTGCAGATCAATGCTTCAAAACTAAAGAGTTGGTCGAAGATTTTAGGAAGCCGAGGACTATCCCTAACCCCATAAACATCATGGGCAGTGAAGTGGACGTTATGGACAGCTACAAATACCTGGGTGTTCAAATTGACAATAAACTGGACTGGTCAAAGAACACTGATGCTGATTAAAAAAAATGTCAGAGTCGCCTGTACTTTCTCAGGAGACTCAGGTTCTTTAATGTATGCAGAACCATGCTTAAGATGTTCTACCATTCTGTGGTGTCCAATAATATCTTCTCTGCTGTAGTCTGCTGGAGTAGCAGATTAAAATCAGCTGATACCACAAGCTCATCAGAAAAACTGGCTCAGTCATTGGAGTGGAGCTGGAGTCTCTAGTTGAGGTATCTGAGAGGAGGATGCTGAAGAAACTTCTCAATATCATGGACAATACATCACATCCCCTACATGAGTCACTGAGGTCATACAGGAGCACGTTCAGCCACAGACTGAGACTACCAAAGTCTAAAACTGAACGCCACAGGACGTCATTTATACCAGTGGCAGTCAAACTATAACTCTTCCCCCTTCATTCGGGAGCTGTCATGACAGCATGATCAATAAAACTTTATCATGCCCTGAAACATTGTGCAATATTATTATCTCAATAACAATATTACATGCAAAACCACTAATTATGCAATATTATGTAAATCATGTGCAATATATCTATCTGGTGTGCAGTATCATTACTACTCTATATGCAATATCAAATAGTATGTGCAATATACATCCTGGGTGCAATAACATACAGTACATGCACAATACATAAAGGAGACAATTCAGCACCTTTCTGTACAGTCAGTAGTTTTTTTTAAATATATATTTTTATTCTATTTATATATCTTTTTTGAAATTGTAGTACATTGTATTTTATTGTTATTTTATTTTCTAATTTTCTTCTTATCCTACTGTATTTGTATCTTTTGAATATGCAGCCACGGGAGAAACAATTCCCTTCTTATTCCCAATCTGATCTTACAGTATCTTATTCCTCAAGTCCTGATTGTAATGATGCTTTTTTAATCCAATCACCTTCCACCATTTTGCTTTGTCAGTTACCTGCGTGGAGACTGACATTAAATGGAATAAAAGAGTTATGTTAACTTGTTTGACAATTGACATTTGCATGCCTCATATTTACTTGTTTTATCACATGCAAATTACAGCTACATGAAAAACATTTTTTTCAAATGTTGTTTAAATATAACATTAACATTAGTTGCAATGCCCTATAGAAGGTAGCCTAATTGAACAATTACTTTTTCATGCACTAAATATTCTGACCTTTTTTCTTTATTAATTTGGAATCAAATTTTCATGCATCTTGGTTTAATCTACTGTTTCACTTTATAAGTCACCTGTTTTGAAAATGTGGCTGTTTTGAAAAATGATTAGACTGACTTCTGTATTTATGCTCAAGTAGGGTTAAGTGATTTGGTCATGTTGATCTGAAATTCCCTTCAGTGCCATGGCAAAATAAATAAATAAATAAATAAATCAGACATTTGAAGTAGATAACATGCTTTAGCTGCATAACTAACTGTCTATTTTTCCTTCTTTCTCCTCTTCTTCTTTCCTCCTTTTTTCTAAACTAGGCATCTGATGGCTTATGAGTTAGGACTAAATTATTTCACCTTGGGGGTGCACAGACATATATATATTTATGCTTTGTTGTGTACATTTTCAAATTTATTTCCCTAATTTTTCAGTTATATTAAGCTGCTGTGCAACAATGACCATATTTAAATAATCTATATAGTTATATAGTTATTTTATGTCGTAGAATTTCATCATTATTATTTTTTATTCTCCTGAAAGAGACTGAGGAACATGTGAATTTTGTGAATAAACCTGATTTGTGCAAGGTATAATGGTCAACAAACGTCAACAAACCTTTAAAATCATGCAAAACAGATTTTGAGACTGAAGTGACTTCATTGTGAGTCGTGCATTTACCGACGCCTCTGTCGCTACTGAATGGGCCTTGTACAGTTGTTCGCAAAATTTACTTACACATTCGTTTTGTCACTTGTTTCCACAAATAACATGTCCTCTTTAAGTATCATAAGTGGACCTCTCATACTGTGACCAAATACAAGATCCGCAGGACTAAATCCCAAACTATCTTGCACTGCTTCCCTAACAGCAAATAAAACTAGAGGTTTTTTCATCCCAATCTTGAAAAAAAAAAAAAAATATATATATATATATAGGGGTACTAAGCATTTTGTTTGCATGCTTAACCAAACACTGCTCATTGTTTTTGGAGTAGTAATAATTTTCCACTGCAGGGACAAGATTATATATTGACCTCAATTTAGTAATCAACCTTAACAGAGTAAAATTTTATTGTTGAAAAAAAATTACAAGAATAGCATACAACCACAAACAGCTATATTCTCGCATTCAGGAAGCATTTATACAGATAAGCGTTGAAAGATTAATAAGATAATGAAGGCAATAGGAAAGATAATAGCAGAAAGCATCAAAACATCAAGAACTCAGTAAAATGACTAAATCAGGATTATAAAATGTTTTAGAAGCAAATACATAAAAATTTCATTTGCAATACAAAACATCTATCTGGGTATGATTGTGATAATAAACTCTTAATATTGTTCATGAAAATGAGGTTAGTGCAAATGTGTGGGGTGACATTCAGTATTCATGGTTTAGACTGCTTGTTTTATAGGATCTACTTTCAGGATAAAAAACACTCCACAAGTCCATATTGTCCCTATTGTTTATGGTGTTCATCCTTTTTTTTTTTTTAAAGAAAAAAAAAGAAGAAGGTGCAGATATGGAGTAGTCAGAGTAGTGTTTGGTGTATTTATATACACTATATGGAAAAAAAGTATTTGCCCAAACCTGTAGTGACATTGATACCAAAAACATATACTTCAATATGGAGTTAGTCCACCATTTACAGCTATTGTATAACTACTTCCACTTTTCTTGGAAACTGTCTACAAGATCTTGGAGTGTTTCTGAGGGAATTCATGTCCATTCATTCTGTAGAGCATTTATGAGGTCAGGTACTGATGTTGGACGAGAAGGCCTGGTTCGTAATCTTAATTCCAGTTCTTCCCAAAGGTTTGGAGGATGGGTTTGAGGTCAAGGTTCTGTGTGAGCCAATAAAGCTCTTCCACATGAATAGATGAATAGTTTATGAATCCTGCAGATTTTTCTCATGTGATCTACTCAGGTTTTACAAATTTCTCTGGTTTTGGTATTTAATAAAATAACCCTCTTTGTACATTTTCTGCAGTGGTGCAATAATCAAACTAGACATGCTTAGGGAAACCAACAAGGGAGCCACATTACAGTAAAATGAAACCCAGTGTATTTGTACCACAGCAAAAATGCTAAGAGCTGCCAGAGGGACATAGGTAAACAGAATTATAAGCAAAATTGAAAAGATCATATTAAATGCATTCTTCTTTTGTTGGTTCCTGACATCTCTACCTCTGTGTCCTGGCCCTGGATGCTTTAGAGCATGTAGCACAGACACACAGCAGAATGTAATCACGGCCACTGTCACAATGAATGCAGAGTTAAAAATTAAACTGGTGAAAGTTGGGGAATAGATCTCATACAAGCCGTATCCTAAAGCCATTACCCAAGCTACTGAAACTGCTGCAATCCTGTACTTTATGCCTTTATATTTTAAGAAAGTTATTGGGTGAAGCACTGCAAAATATTGTTCAAGACAAATGCAGGTTTGTATCAGGGCCCTTCCAGTCCAGGATAGACCAAAAAGTAAGCAATTTACTAGAAACAAATAGTAATTTATGAAAATAAGATGATTCAGTGTTTCAAGAGCACATACTATGCAGCAAAGAAGCTCCATTATAGTCTGATTTAGTTGAAAAAAATAATTTTGCTTGAATTGGCCACAAAAAGAAAGATATATGCAGAGACACCACAAATGAGCTGGTATTCCCACAAGGGCACAAACTGACATTATAAACTCACAGATAATCAGTCCATAATCTGGTTTAGTGAAACATGCAGCTGCTCCGAACGGGACAACAGAAGTTGAATTTGTAATTTCTGTAGATGTGTTGGCCATCCTGTATCATTTCTGTCCTGCAGAGAGGACAAATCCAAAAAGATGTACAAGGATTATAATAGATATTTTATTTTTATAAATACACTACCAGTCAAAAGATGGAAGGGATCCAAATATGCAATAATCATAGTGCTTTACCAGGTCATTGAAAAGTTACGCATTTTTTTCTTTCTTTTTGTATTTATTTGTACCTTCAACCATACAAGTCTTTGGGTATGTTGATAGTAGGTGCATTTTAACCAAGTGCATAAATTTTTGTGGTGAGAATTTCACTCATAACTACTGTTATACTGCTGCTGTTATAGAAAATAAATCCACGCTATGAGACAAATCAGTTGAAAATTCAACAGGGATTTTGTGTAATAAGAAAACTGTCTTACCTACAGTATAGATGGCACTATGGATGAACATTCCTGTAAAATACAGATGAATTTCAAGCAATAAGGATAGACCTCATTTGATTGTCAAATAATGCTGTTCAGTTTGCTTTTATGATGAACAAGTGTACTTAATACTTTTCATAGTAAGTACACTAAAGGTTTGAAATGCAAATTACTAGCACGCCATCTGGTCATTTATTATTAATCCTATAATTAAAAAAGGTTCTCTCTTAAAAGTAACAAAAATATGCTTCTATAAACTTATATCTCCAAAGTACTAATCGGTGCTTGGAATGGAACACTGATTTTAAATCCAATCACCTTCCACCATTTTACTATGTCAGTTAACTACTTGGAGGCTGACATTAAATGGAATAAAAGAGCATTAACTTGTGTTAACTTAGTGTTAACTAACTAGTAACAGTACTAATAAAGTGTGGGGGAAAAAAACTCTTCCCAGTTGTGTTAGACTAATGGCACTTAGTTATTGACCTAGTTAACCCAGTGTAAATCTGGATAAGAGCATCTGCCAAATGCCTAAATGTAAATGTAAATGTAATGAATGAAAACATACCATATCTCGGTTTTATAATCACCTAGTCTACTCAGTTTATAAGTCGCTGCGTGGGGTTGTTATTAAAAGTGATTAGACTAGCCTTTGAGTTTATGTTCAAGTTGATTTATGGGACTTGGCCATCTGCATCTGAAAATCTTTCTGCTCTAACATTGCTCTAATGTTTTATTGTCAGAGAATACCCCTAGAGGGCGCCAAAGCGCCCAGAGACTCCTTTTGTTTTCATTTGTAGTTTTCTGTTATTTTGAACATGTCCCAGAATGCACCTCGGTCAGGTGATGTGAGCGTTCATTAGTTTCATTATAAAGGTTCCTGAGTTGAGTTAATCCCTGTCTTGCATCTGTTCATTTTGGTTTGCTGTTTGATTTGGTTGTCTGCTCAGTTAAGTGGTTTGTTGTTTGTGTTCATTAGCTCTGTGTATCTCCTAGCCTGTGTACCTCCTAGCCTGTGTATCTCCTAACCTGTGTAGTTCCTAGTCTGTGTGTAATGCCTAGTCCTTGTAGCTTCTAGTCTGTCATGTTTAGTTGGTCTCCTGTTTAAGTTCATGTTTTGTTCCCATCTGTTGCCCTGTTTTGTGTGTCATTAAAAGATTTCCAACCGCCATCACCTCTGCAACTATGCCTTCCCTTCAACCCACGTACAGCTCACGTAACATTTATTTAGATATTTGATGTAGTTACTGTAACATAGCTGCATACCAATGACTTTTTTCCCCTTTCCTGTCTTATTCGTTCCTGTTTTTAGAACACAGCCTGGCCTACAAATCTAGCCAACGAGGACCCTAACTCCCACCACACATGCCCCAACTCACCTGGACTGAATTACTAACACTCACATTAACACAGTACATACGGATTTTTTCTGTAAAGTATATGCTCTGTGTCAGTCTGTGTCATACTCTGCCTGGCCAAAGTAATTGCTGACTTTTAGATTTTGTTTGTTTTGTTTGTCTGCCTTTAGCCTTGATAAAAAACTGTTTTTGCAGCTCCTGAGGCAGACTGTACTTCCTTAGTTGGCACAGGAAGTACATTCTATGCTAGATTTTTTAGAGAATGGAGTTAATGTTGATTTCCCATTTCAGGTCACAGGAAATGGTAGTTCCCAAAAACTTGAAAGACATAGGATTGTCGGATATTGTGAGAGGAAGTAGTGTTGCAGCTGTCTCCTAACGTCCACTGTCATCTCCACAGTTTTGAGCGTGTTCAGCTCCAGGTTGTTCTGAATGCACCAGGCATTCCACATCCTGTCGATATGCAGATTTGTCATCATCTTGGATAAGTCCAACGGGTGTAGTGTCATCTGCAAATTTCAGGAGTTTGACATCCGGGTCTTTGGATGTGCAGTTGATAGTGTACAGGGAGAGCACATATTCTTGTGGAGCACCAGTGCTGACTATTTGTATGCTAGTAGTAACTCCTCCCAGCCTCACCTGCTGTTTCCTGTCTGTCAGGAAGCTGGTGATACACTGAGTACACGGAGTTTAGAGGAAAGGATGTCCAAAATTATCATGTTAAAGCCTGAGCTAAAGTCAACACACAGAATTCTTGCATTGGCCCCTGGGCAGTCGAGATGTTGGAGGATGTAGTGCAGCCTCATGTTAACTGCATCATCCACTAACCTGTTTGCTCGGTACACAAACCGAAGGGGATCTAACAGCTGCTCTGTGATGTTCCTTAGGTGGGCCAATACAAGTTGCTCAAAGGACTTCATGACCACAGATGTTAGAGATATAGACCTGTAGTCATTCAGACCTGTGGTGGAGGGTTTCTTCGAGACTGGGATGATGGTGGATTGTTTGAAGCATGATGGGACTTCACACAGCTGGAGTGACCGTTGAAGATATGTGGAAAAATTTAAGCCAGTTGGTCAGCACATGCTTTGAAACGGAGGTGGGAGCTGCCCTCTGGGCCAGGTGCTTTCCTGATCTTCTGTCTCTGGAAGAGACATTTCACATCCTCTTCACAGATTGTGAGCTTGGGTGTTGGTAGGGGGTGATCATAGCGGGGTTATTAGAGGTGTGATGTGGGCTGTTGGCAGGCTGGGGTGGGTGAGTTCCCTTTCAAAAGCTACACTCGATGCTGCGTGAAAACGCTATGGGAACATCTCTTTCTTTTCCGGTTGTGAAGCCTGTGCATGTCAAAACCGCTGAATACTTCGGGTTATAACCTCTGCCAGGCATGACGTCACCGAATAAGGTCCACCTGCAGGTTATAAATAGAAGTGAACCGGAAACATCCTCTTTTTAGTCTTCAGGACTGCTTTGAATTTGCGTGTGTGTGCAAGCTATAACGAAAGCAAAAAAAAAAAAGAAATAACAGCATCAACTCACCAATATGGCGGAGTTGGTTAAGAGATGCGTGCCTCCGTGTGATAGATCTTTTTCAGAGGGCGATCTTCACGAATTTTGTTTTGAGTGCTTAGGGGAAGAACACGCTCGCCTAGGGCTTCAGGGAGACTGTGAGTATTGTGATGTTCTCCCTATTAAGGTGCTTTGCGCGCGGCTTGCTTTCTTTAAAGAGGAGCCGCGGCACATTCCTGGGGCTCGCGTGCTAATCTGGCAGATGCGCACGAGATGGAATTCCCCCTTTCTCTCGCGCTCTCTCCGAATCAGGAAGTTTTATCTTCTTGTGAAGGAGCGGAAGAATCTTCCTCTCTCGCTTCCATGGAAGTAGCCTCCTCACAATGCTCCTCCAGTGCTGACAAAGCTTATGAGGAATTATTGGAGGTCGACGCATGCGGTCGAGCAATTGCATATCAACTGGCCGCAGAAGCGAGATTCCCCCAAGTGCTCGAGAATAGACGACAGGTTTCTGTCGGATGGCCGGGGGGAGCCTCAACGTCTCTCTCTCGCCTTCTTTGGTGACCTCCATGATGAATTAACTCTTTCATGGAGCAAGTCGTATTCATGGTGTGTTTTTGTGCCTTATTCGAATATCGTTGATGCGAAAGCACACGGTTATATGATGATGCCCCAGATAGAAGAGACACTTGTGGGCTATCTCTCTCCTGGGACATCATCCTCCCTGAAAAAGCCTACTCTCCCTTCCAAGCTGTGTAGATTGACATCTGCTTTGGTGGGGAAAGTTTTGCAGACCTACCAGGCTGACCTGCTGAAAGACCTGAGCACCGGCGGGGTTATTGATGAGAGGGCATTTGCAGAGCTGCACCGAGCCACAGACCTGTCTCTCCATGCAACCAAGCAGATGGCCCATGCTGTTGGCCGATCTATGACTGCCATGGTATCCACAGAGAGGCATCTGTGGCTGAACCTCACGGGCATCAAGGATAGGGATCGTGCTGTCCTCCTTGATGCCCCCGTCTCGCCTTCTGGCCTCTTTGGCGACACTGTTAATTCCGTCGCCACTAGGTTTCGGGAGGTGAAGCTATATGAACAGGCCTTTGTGAGGTTTCTTCCCTGCCATGCTCAAGAGTCGGGACCGACCAGGTCTGGCCCCTATTAGGCGTGAGCTGCAGAAGGAGAGCGTGGCCAGCCACGCACCCCCTCGTAGAGTGGCTGGAGAGGGGCTCGCCGCTCTTCTCAATCTGCCTTGAAAAGACCGAACCTGAGGAGCTTCCTCTCTTCAAAGAGGAAGTCCTGAGGCTCATGCACCCGGGGCCATGGGGGTGTCTCCCCCCAGGGAGGGGCGCCTGGATTTCCTTCACAAAACAGGGCCTCCTCCCTGGCACTCCCAGGATCAATCCCCGCCACCACTGGTGTTTCGGGGAGCACCGGTCTCCAACGAAATGTTGGGTGTTCGGTCATCTCCTGCCACACTTCAGGATACCTAACACCCCCCCATCCAGCTGAAGTGTCAAAGCTCGTGCCCCTTTCGGAGAAGCTGGCAGCGTGGAAACTACTGCCAGGCGTATCTCCTTGGGTACAAAGGACTCAGTTTGCACATCGTCCTCTGTGTTTCAACGGCGTGGTCTCCACTTTCGTGAAACCGGATCAAGCACATCTGCTGGCCCAGGAGTTACAGACTCTGCTGGGCAAAGGGGCCACAGAACATGTTTCCCTCCCAGACAGAGAGTCGGGCTACTACAGTCGGTACTTTTTGGTGCCCAAGAGAGATGGGGGCGTTGCATTCGATTTTGGATCTTCTCGGCTTGAACCACTATCTCAGAAAATTCAGATTCAAAATGTTGACTGTTAAAATTATTGTTTCTCAAATCCAACCAGAGGATTGGTTTGTAACAATCGATCTCAAGGACGCATATTTCCATATAGAAATATTGCCACAGCACAGGAAGTTCCTGAGGTTTGCTTTCAGGGGCGAAGCTTACCAGTATCGGGTCCTTCCATTTGGCCTAGCTCTGTCACCCCGCACATATACAAAATGCATGGATGCGGCCCTGGCTCCTTTACGACTCCAGGGCATTCGTATTTTGAATTACATAGACGACTGGCTGATTCTGGCTCAGTCTCAGGAACTAGCGCTTTGACATCGAAATGTGTTTCCACTCATAGTTCTGCTCCCAGGAGTCCTGGCGAGGGTCCGTCAACAGGGTTTGCGCCTCTTATTGATAGCGCCCCATTGCCCGATCAGAGTGTGGTTCTTGGATCTAATATCTCTCCTCGACGGCTCACCCTGGGTGATTCCAGGGAGGAGGGATCTTCTGTCTCAGGCACAGGGTACAATATTTCATCGCTGGCCCGAGTTCTGGAACCTTCACGTTTGGCCCCTGAAGGGGACCAACTAAGACATGCTGGTCTTCCAGCCAGCGTAATTGAAATCATTTTAAGTGCCAGGGCTCCCTCCACTAGAAGAACTTATGCCCTCAAATGGAATGTATTTGAAAATTGGTGCATGGCAAGACATGTAGACCCAGTTCACTGCTAGATTGTTTCAGTGCTGGAGTTTCTGCAAGAAAAGTTGTCCTCGGGTTTATGCCCTAGTACTCTCAGAACGTACGTAGCCGCTATTTCGGCTTGTCATGCTCTGACCGATGGGGTTTCTGTGGGGAAGCACCATTTAGTTGCCCGTTTTATTCGTGAAGCTAAACGGTTGAGGCCGCCCACTAGAGCGATTGTCCCTTCATGGGACTTAGCTATCGTACTCGAATGCCTGGCTGACACCCCTTTCAAAAGACTAGAGTCAGCGCCTGTCAGGCTTCTGTCTCTTAAGATGGTTTTTCTTACGGCTATTACTTCTTTGAAGAGGATTGGGGATCTGCAGGCTAAGCCTAGACTTTGCCCCAGGGCTAGTCAAAGCTATTCTGCATCCTCACCCGAACTATCTTCCCAAGGTTCCATTCTCGACCATGCACCCAGTCGTTCTCGAGGCCTTCTGTCCTCCGCCTTTCACAGCTCCGGAGCAGGAAAGACTTCACTTACTGTGCCCAGTACGTGCTCTTCAGATTTACGTCCACCGCACTAGTCAGTGGCGTAAGTCAGAGCAGCTCTTTATTTGCCATGGGGGTCGCAACCGGGAGGCGGCCGCCACTATACAGACTCTGTCACACTGGGTGAGAGATGCTATTGCCCTAGCCTATGAGGCGCGTGGTCACACTTTGCCTCTGGGAATCATTCAACCAGGGGGATTGCCTCATCAATTGCTCTGGCAAGAGGCGTCCCTCTGCAGCAGGTATGTGATGCGGCAGGCTGGTCCTCTCCACACACATTTGTTAGATTTTATAGTCTGGATGTCAATGCTACTCTGGGCTCACGGATCCTTGAGTCAGCATCCCAGAGCTAGGTCTGAGACCTCCTTGGCTTTTGTGCGCACACGCTACACAACCTGGGGGTCCAGACACTTGCAGTGCGGCGGCGCTGGTATTCTCGTTCCCATAGCTTTTTTATGCAGCATCGAGTATAGCTTTTGAAAGGGAATGTCTCAGGTTACTTGGCTGTAACCCTGTTCCCAATCTCCTGTTTCGAGATGCTGCTTTTCAATGCCGCACTGCTGGCGTGCCTGGACATCCTTCAGACAAAATTGACCTGAGGATGTTTCCGGTTCACTCCTATTTATAACCTGCAGGTGCACCTTATTCAGTGACGTCATGCCTGGTAGAGGTCATAAGCTGAAGTATTTGGCGGTTTTGACATGCACAGGCTTCACAACCAAAGAACAAAGAGATGTTCCCATAGCGTTTTCATGCAGTATCTTGTTCCTGCTTTATCAGGGAACAGGGTTACAGCCAAGTAACCCGAGACGTTCTTCTCAAATTTGCAGTAAAAGGTGTTGATGTCATCAGCCAGGATTTTGTTTGTATCAGTGGGAAGCGGTAGTCTACTGTAGTTTGTGATGTCTTGCAGGCCTCTTCCCCCTGATGCCGGCCCGTCTGGCACCAACAACCATGCCACGCTCAAAATTGCTTAAATCACCTTTCTTTCCCATTCTGACATTCAGTTTGGAGTTCGGGAGATTGTCTTGACCAGGACCACACCCCTAAATGCATTGAAGCAACTGCCATGTGATTGGTTGTTTAGATAATTGCATTAATGAGAAATTGAACAGGTGTTCCTAATAATCCTTTAGCTGAGTGTAAGTTTGTGTCTGTTTTGGCAGATAGAGCAGACACCGCAGTATGAAGCTATTCTTTTGAATTATCAAAAGAATTATTTAAGTTTGTGTGAAATGTGAATGTGTATGAATGAAAAATAATAAGATTGTCCCTGATGAGCAAGCCGAGGACAACGGCAACATTGGCAAGGAAAAACTCCCTGAGATGGCAGTAGGAAGAAACCTTGAGAGGAACCTGACTTAACAGGAAGCCCATCCTCAATTGGGTGAAAACAAATAGCAGGGATTGATCTGCAGTCTGATCTTCAGTATAACAGGAGATGTGTTTAAGTTTGGATTCCAATTCCAATTCATTATTGAAGGCTCAGGTAGACTATAGGAAACTCCAGTCCTGAACTATCGAACAACTGCATTCATAAGTCCTCAGAGAACAGCTGTCAGCTTCAGCCGAGGCCAGGACCGTCTTCGTGGAACAGTGGAACGGTCCCCAATCACCACACGCATGCAGGCAGACCACACGGGGCAGTCATGTGACAAGATCTCCAACCAGAAGCAGGACATCAGGACGAGTCAGACAGGTCCAGAGGGCAGAGTGGGTCTGGATCACTAGCACCTCAGAAGCAAAATGTATAAGACAGGGAGAGGGAAAGAGAGAGCGGGAGAGAGACAGGAGAAAGGAGAGCAGAAGAGAAGGAGAGATGGCAGTTAGGTATGGTCACAGTCACACAATGTCTACTGTACAGAGGTGGGTAGAGTAGCCAAAAAATGTACTCAAGTAAGAGTAGCTGTACTTCAAAATAATATTACTCCAAGTAGAAGTAAAAAGTAGTCATTTAAAATATTACTCAAGTAAGAGTAAAAAAATATTCGGTGAAAAGACTTCTCAAGTACTGAGTAACTGAGTAACTGTTTCATTCGGAATGTCCGATTTAAAAAAAATTATAATAGATATATATATCGTTTGTCTCTCTTTTGGCAGATAGAGAAGACACAGCAGTTAGAAGCTATTCTTTTGCAAGCCAAACATGCTTTGTGTACATGCTTTGTAACATGCTACGTTTTTGGGATGCATAAAAATGTACAACACGTGTGTTGGCGATTAATTCTGTACTGAAATATACTTAGATATTCATAGACTGTTAAACATTATATGTACAATTAAAGCTAACATATACAAACATGAAAAAAGTATTCTTTACTCACCACAAGATTGTACAATAACGGCAAGTAGCAGCATGGATTTATGGGCGTTCCGCAAAATTAGAGAAAGATGCAGAATATTTTGAAAATTTTAAATCTTTTACTAAGACCAATGGTGTCATAAGCTGCACTAAGGTCGAGTAACACAAGTATAGTGACGCAACCCTGATCAGAGACCAATAGGAGGTAATTTATTACTGTCAACAAGTGCTGTCTCTGTGCTGTGGTGAGGCCTAAATCTGATGAGTGATAAATGACTGATAGAGTTAGTTTATGCTATTCCTATGTACATATAAACATAGCTGCTGCACGACTACCTTTTTCAGAATCTTAGAGATAATGGGGAGGTTTGATATCGGCCTATATTTGGACAGTTGACGGGGTCGAGTTAAGGTTTTTTAATTAGCGGTTTAATAACTGCTAATTTAAGGATTTTGGAACATACCCCCTGCTGAGTGAAGAGTTGATTGTTTTCAACAGGGGTTCTGTTAATGCTGGTACTACAGTATCTACTTGAGAAAATGTGTTGGTATAGGATCTAACACACAGGATGATGATTTTGAAAAAAGGATGTGGTAAATTAGTTTATTCTCTTCAAGGGGAGTAGAGTTTTCTAGGTTCTGATCTGATGTAGTTAGTTTGTTATCTGTATCACTTAAATTGTCTTGTTTTATGATTTTGTTATTGAAAAAGTTCTTGAAATCCTCACTACTGTATGTTGTTGTGGTGGGGATTTCTGCAGTGGTCTTGCTTGTAGTTAATTTAGCTACTGTTATTTTCTATAAGATTGGAGATACAATGAGAGCAACTGAGAGATACAATTGGAGATACAAACTGAGAGCTTTTTTATAGTTCAGGATGCTCTCCTTCCATCATATTTAAAATACTAACAATTAAGTTTGACTTCATTTACATTCTAATTTTCAGGCAGTCTGTTTTAAAGTGGGTGTGTGGTCATTGGACCTAGGAGTTTCTTATGTCTAATCATTTTCCTTTTAACTGGAGCTACATCTAAGGTATAACAAAATGGCGACTCTAAATATTTAGTTGCCTGATTGAGTTCTGTGAAGTCAGATGGCGATCTAATCAAAGTTAATGCTCTGGGAGAATATTGATAAAGTTCTTTGTGGTATTTGATGTGAATGTACGTTTAATGTGGTAGCAAGGTGCTGTGCGTACATTATTACTATGACACATTTTAATTGAGACAAGACAGTGATCTGAGATAGCGTTGACTGCAGAATTGCAGAAAGTGGTTATATTTCTTATACTTAATCCGTAGGATAATATTAAATCTAAAGTGTGATCTGCTTCACACTGATTTACTCCCATTGAAGTTCCCCTTGAGAACTGTGTAGCAATTATACAATGTGTTATTTTCTATAGTGGGACAGTTAATACGCTCCCTGTATTTTGGTTGTTCATGGATTAGATTTGCTCCGTTAAATTCTCCAAGGATGATAAAAAGTGAATCCGGATATTTTTGTTCCAGGCCAGCTATTTGGTCTGCCAGGTTATGCAGTTCCTCACTCTCATTTGTCTGGAGTGAAAGTTAAACACAGTGAAAAGTTGTCTGAAATGAATTTCTGGATGTTAAGCAGTTCTTCTCTAGTGTATGTAGTTTGGTTAGGGAATACAAACACACAGACAATAAACAAAAACAAAGAAAGTACTAGAGAGTGCTGTGCTAAGGCTGTCATCAGCGGGACTATTGTGACTGTAATTATGTGTAATTCAATTGGGAAGAACTCACCGGGGTCTTGACTTGTGCCCGGGTCACCCCTCTATGCGATTTCGATTCAGGAAGCCAATTTTGGCGACAGTAACAGCTTTCACCTGATAATTTGGATGACCGCAGTATAAGCAGAGACATTCCTTCATTTGCCTTACCCATTCAGCAGCAGTTAGCTTGGAATGGCTTACTTGAGTGGGTTCTGGGGATGTGGGTCTTTCCTTTTGATGTAGCTAATGGTTCTGGATCAAGTGATCAAGATGGATGTTCATTTTAATGGGTGAATCAAGGGATACTTGATAATCGCGGCAATAGCTATGTGCCAAAGCAAAGCAAAAGTCAATGCACGCTCCTGGCTGGTAAACACATGCCCACACCACAACGTCCTTGGTCACATTTGGCAATTGATTTCATCACAGACCTTCCTGAATCCCAAATAAACAAACACTTAATTGGTACTTATAGGGTGCTTTTTCTCATCTCATCCTGCTGTGAAGGTTACCGGCTACAATCAAGAATACAGAGCTCACGTTTAATCATGCATTTAGATAATATGGAATTTCCGGTCCAGCTTTATGGAGAAATTGAAAGTCTTCATAAGTCTCACATCAAATTATCACCCACAATTCAAAGTGGATGCAGCTAATCGTAGGCAGATAATGGTAGGCATTCTTTTAAGAACATACAGTTTTGGAATTAAAAGGATTGGTCCCAGTTTCTCCCTTGTGCCAAGTATGCCCAAAACTTGCTTTGCGACACTGCCACACAGCTAACCCCATTCCAGTGTGTTGTGGGATATCAACCCACCGTTCCCCCCCATTGAACGCTTGTCCTACAGCTTCCCCTATGGTGGATGAATGGTTCCAGCATAGTGAGGAAGTGTGAGAGAGAACACACAGATGGCTGAAACAAGTGGCATGACGAAACAAGCATTTTGCTGACCATAATAGAAGGCAGATACCCCAGTATCAACCTGGAGATCTCCACACAGGACCTACAGAATGTACCAGGCTGTAAGAAGCTTGATGCTAAGTATATTGGACCATATAAAACCATTAGTAAAGTCAGTGAGGTAACATATACTGTATATAAGCTAGAGTTTCCACGTCACTGCAGAATTCCATGTGTCCTGTCCGAAACCTGTAATTGCTGGTCCCTTGGCCATGGGCAACCCAGTCAACTTACTGCCTGAACCAATGCTCATTGAGGGTCAACCAGTATACCAGATCAAAAATATTTTGAATTCAAGAAGAAGGAAAGGTAAGCTTAAGTACTTAATCGAATGGCAGGGATATGTATCTGAAAAAAATTCATGGATTCCTGCACAGGATGTTCTTGATCCTGCTCTCTTTTTAAGAATATCATGCAAGATATCAAGAATGCTGCACTCACTACCCCAGAGGATGCAAAGAACACAGTTCCCAGAGGCAGTTCGTTGGGGGGGACTTTGTCACACATTCATTGTGGCCTTCAAGAAACTCAGACTGGCATTTAGGCTACAAACACGGAAGGCAGGGACTACAAATCCTGACAACACTCTTTTCTCCATTCAGGATCTCCTGATTATTAACCTGCAACACTTGTCATCTGTGAGACAGCACCTAATTAAAAGGACTCTGAGCCATAGTTCGGTGCAAAGTATTTCCACATTAGCCTGAGGTTACCAAGCTGTTGTTTTGCCTATGATAATTTGATTTAGACTCTGCTTGTTTTTTTTAACTCTGAGTATTGGTTTTTCCCTTGACATCCTGGTTATGCCTCCCCTGACTCTTGCATGTTTTTGACCTTGATTCAGCCTCATGTTATATGTTATTATTAAGTAAAAACCAACACTGATCTGCAATTGCATTTGTTTACCTCGATTACTATCATTACAAGGAGGGAGAAGGAATTCAGAGGACAGCACTAGCCTGCACTAAAAAAAAAAAAAAAGATAAAATTCTGTTTGGTAACATTTTGAAAAATGTTTAGAAGAGGGTTCTGTGGTGAACTGACAAAAACAAGATAAATCAGTGATACGAAGAATTTTGTTTTTATGGTTAACTCAACATTGCTCATTTATCTAGTTTTACTTGTACCTGTTACTATATGTTTAGCAATATAGTGGCCCCAATTTAATAATCATAACATAGTAAAATTTCATTGTTGATTACACTATTTTACAACTTTTATTATTAGATTACATTTTACACACAATTACAGTAACACAGCAACAACAATTAAAAGCTATATTCTCACGTTCAGAAAGTATTTACATAGTTATGGAATGAAAAATTCAAAAGATAATGAAAGCAATAGGAACAATAATATTAGAAGACAACAAAACATCAATAACGAAGTAAAAAGACTAAAGCTGGATTATAAAATGTTTAGAAGCTAAAATATGAAAATTAATTTGTAAAACAAAACATGTATTGGGATGTGGTTATAATGATATACTCATAATATTGTTTGTTAAAATGAGGTTAAAGCAAATATGTGTAGTGATGAACAGTATTAATGGTTTGGCCTGCTTGCTCTGTAGCATCTACTTTAAGTTAACAAAACACTCCACAAGTTCTTATTGTTTGTAGTTCTATTGTTACAGGTGTTCATCCTTTTAAAGGGGTGTGTTGTATCCAAATACATCTGGAGTCAGTCTTCCTTTTTCAGCTATAACAGCTTCTACTCCACTTGGAAGGCTATCCACAAAATTTTGAAGTGTTTCTGTGGGAGTTCGTGCTCATTCATTCTGTAGAACATTTATCAGGTCAGGCACTGATATTGGACGAGAAGGCATAGCTCCGAATTTTTGTTCCGGGTTCATCCCAAAGGTGCCCGATGGGGTTGAGGTCAGGTCTCTGTGCCAGCCAGTCAAGTTCTTCCACATAAGACTTGTCAAACCATGTCTTGATAGTCCTTGCTTTATGCACTCTGGCACAGCCATGTTGCAATAGAAAAGGGCCTTCCCCAAACTGTTGCCAGAAAGTTGGAAGCATAGCATTGTCCGAGATGTATTGGTACTGTATGCTGAAACATTAAGATTGCCCTTAACTGGGGATAAGGGGCCTGATTAAAACACATGAATTCTATAATTAACAGGTTTGGTAAAATACTTTTATTCATATATGCAATTTAAAATGAGACTTTTCCACTCACAAAAACAGAGTGTTCTAAATAAGCAGGCACCCTTGTCATAAGGCCAAAGCCCTTGTTCTCTTAAACAGTCTGCATTCTACAGTAATATGAAGTCTATAGAACTATATGAACATAGTCTATGCTCCTATGTTCTCATTTTGTTTTCTTGTGAAAGAACCCAAAGTGCACAGCCAAAATAGGGTCTATAAAAGAGCTTGATATTGAATGAGTAATCATAAGAGCAAATGTTAACACTGCAAATGCTGAAATGCTTTTTTTTTTTTTAGCTCTGCTGTTGTTAGTCGCTTAGTTTGTTAGCTTTATTATTATAGTTAGTATATTATTTTCAGACTGACATTTTATTTGATACCAAGTTGTTTGAGACTTGCCCCTCTTTTTGTTTCATTTAATAAGAAGCAAAGTAAGTTTTTCATTTCTTATTACAACTTTGTGGACTCTTGGATTGATCTAACCAGTGTTGTCAGTTCACCTTGACAATAAATAGTTTATGAATCCTACAGATTTTTCTCATGTGGTCTACTCAGGTTTTTACAAATTTCCCTTGTTCAGGTATTTATTAAAATAACCCTCTTTATACATTTTCAGCAGTGGTGTAATAATCAAACTAAACATGCTTATGGAAGACAACAAGGGAGCTACATTACAATAAAGTAACACCCAGTGTATTTGTACCACAGTAAAAATGCTAAGCACTACCAGAAGAATATAGGTAAACACAATTAGAAGCAAAATTGAAAAGATCATATTAAAGGCATTCTTCTTTTGTTGGTTCCTGACATCTCTACCTCTGTCTCCGGGCCCTGGATGTTTCAGAGCACGTAGCACAGACACACAGCAGAATGTAATCATGGCCACTGCCATAGTGAATACAGAGTTAAAAATGAAACTGGTGAAAGTCGGGAAATAGACCTCAGACAAACCGAATCCAAAAGCCATTACCCAAGCTGCTGCAACTGCTGCAATTCTGTACTTTATGCTTTTATATTTCAAGAATTTTATTGGATAAAGAACTGCAAAATATTGTTCAAAACAAATGCAGATTTGTATCAGCGCCCTTCCAGTCCAGGACAGACAAAAAATGAAGCAAGCCACTAGAAACAAATTGTTATTCATAAATATAAACTGATTAAGTGTTTTAGTAGCACAATCTATGCAGGAAAGTAGCTCCATTATAGTCTGATTTAGGAGAAAAAAAATATTTTGCTTGAATTTTCCACAAAAACTAAGATACTGACAGAGACACCACAAATGAGCTGGTATTCCCACAAGGGCACAAACTGACATGACAAAGTAGCAGAAAATCAGTCTATAATCTGGTTTAGTGAAACATGCAGCTGTTCCGAATGGGACAACCGAAGTGGAATTCATGATTTCCTTAGGTCTGCTGGCCATCATGTGTTATTTCTGTCCTGCAGAGAGAACAAATCCAAGAAGATGTACAGGGAATATATATATGAACACAGCTTCTATTTCCTGCGTCCATATATATATCTGACAGCTGCTTTACCCGTGACTCTTACAGTACATAAAATGTACATTGAAGTCTACAGTCTCGTTTCCAAAATGCTAAATCTCTTTTGCCTGGAACTTTACCAGATCATTGAAAAGTAGGTACCAGTATATCCAAAGTCTCTGGATATGTTGATAGTACATACATTTTAACCAAGTGCAGTAATATTTCTGATTTCTAACTACTGTTATACTGCTGCTGTTATAGAAGATGAATCCACGCTATAAAAACAAATCATAGTTGAAAATTGTGTAATAGAGATATTTTAAAAGAAAGCTCTTACCTCCAGTATAGCTGGCACTATGGATGAACAATTCTGTAAAATACAGATGAATTTCAATCAATAAGGATAGACCACATTTGATTATTAAATAACGCTGTTCAGTTTGTTTTTTATGATGAACAAGGGCTACACTAAAGGCTCGAAATGCAAATTACTAGTACACCGTCTGGTCATTTATTATTAATCCTATAATTAAAAATAAGAAAAAGTTCTATCTTAAAAGTAACAATAATATTCTTCTATAAAGTTTTATCTGAAAAGTACTAATCAGTGCTTGGAATAGAACACTGATTTTAAATCCAATCTTCCACCATTTTACTATATCAGTTAACTACTTGGAGGCTGACATTACATCAACTTTTACTAATAAAGTATTAATAAAGAGTGGCATAAAACCTTCACGAATCTTGGTTTTATAATCACCTGGTCTACTCTTTCACTTTCTAAGTTGCTGTATGTGGTTGTTATTAGACTTTTTATTTATTAAGTAATTAGACTGACTTTTATGTTTATGTTTAAGTTGGCTTATGTGAATCGGTTATCTGCATCTGAAATTCTCTTCAGTGATCCACCATAAAAAAAAAAGAATTCTTCTGCTCCAACCTTGGTCTAATGTTATATTCAGACATATGAAGTAGATAGCATAGCTGCACACCAAAAAGATAGCATAGTCCAAAAGATTTTATTAATCCATTTGAAAAAAAAAATGAATTACTAAAATAGACATCACATGTTTAAAAAAATCTTCAACTGACCTCTGTCTTTTTTCCCTTTTCTTCTTCTATTCTTTCATGTTTTCTTCTAAACCTAGCACTGGATGACATAAGAGTCAAGAGTAAATAATTTCACCTTGGAGGTGTGCAGACTGGTTTATATGGTTTATACTTTGTACGAAACATTTTCTACTTTATTTTCCGAATTTTCCAGTTCTATTAAGATGGAATTGGTGCCTAACACATACACCACAGTATATAAAGATATGCTCTGTGTCAGCGTTATACTCTGCCTGGCCAAAGAAGTGGCTGATGCTCAGATTTTGTTTGACTGCCTTTAATATAATAACAATAACAACAAAAACAACAACAACAACAACAACAACAATAATAATAATAATAATAAATGTATCAATTTTGTTATTATTAATTTATTTATTTATTAGTATTACTATTAATGAATTAATTTTAAGTGCTATTTTTTCTGAAGTTTCGTTGGCCAGAATGTGTGTTCTTCTTTCTGTTTCTAACAATTAGCTATGCTGATGGCTGACTTTAAGTTTGTGTAGATCATAATTGTTCTTCATTAAAAACCCAGTTCTAGAGATAAGCAATGTCACCAATTAAAATGATATCTTCTTCAGTGCCCTGTTATTATACAGATGATATTATATTGTAAATTATTTGTAATTACTATGCTTTTATGTATTAACCACAGTGAAAGAGATAATCTGTGTATGGATATGACAAGGGTCATCGGAGGTTTAAAGAACAATGAATGTCAATTACAAATAAACACACAAGTGCACAGCGAGGGAAAAAAAGTTTTATTCTGATTTTATTTTACACATATTGATGTTTTATTAAGCATATATATGATTCACTTTTACAATGTGTTGATAAGCTGTTAAGGAAGACATGAAATAAATATAACAATAATAATTTTGTAAGATATGATAAGAAAACACCACCCACACCACTACTACCACCATCACCACCACCAACAACAACACGTAGGTCCTGCTCCATTTCCCCCGTGCCAGGTGCATGTATTCAAATTCTCTCTTGGGCAGTGGTCCTCATCAAGTATGCTTAACTCTTAATATTTTCCAATAGGCCTGGTCAAGGTTAATTAAATAATCAATCAGTTAAAACAAATATGATCACCCTCAAACCTACTTATCTTCATAGAACATTCAAGTCTTACATTTAAGTAGATCTAACAGTTCCAATCATGGTGTTCTATTTAAATTTTATATTGACAATTTAGACATTTGTGATGGTTTTCCTTGTATATTTTCAGCAATGGTGTGATAATCACACTAAAAACATTTAAGGATGCCATAAAGGGAACAATTGAACAATAAATCAATAAGGCATCTTCTTGAAATCTACCAATGACAACAATAAGTAATGCTAGAGGAAGGTAGGTAAAAAAGTTTAAAAGAAATGCTGAAAATATAATATTAAAGGCCTTTCTCTTTTGTTTGTTTCCTCCAGCTCCAATGGAGTGCTTTACGGTACGTGAATCTCCTGGCCCTGGGCTTTTCAGAGCACACAATACAGACAGACAGCAAAATGAAATCACAACTATTGTTATAATGATTAAAAAAGTAAAAAAGAAGTCTGGGAAAATAACCATGTGGATCTCATATACACCATATGCAGAGGCTATGAGCCAAGCTACTCCAGCTGCTGCAATTCTATACCTTATACCCTTATATTTCAAGAATGTTACTGGATGAAGCACAGCCAAGTATTGTTCAATACAAATGCAGGTTTGTAACAACGGCCTTCCAGTCCAGGACAGACCAAACAAAAATGAAATCAAACGCCAGCACAATTTATTGTTAAAATTTAGTACATTCAGTGTTTGCACACCAAGTTCCAGACAGTAGATGAGTTCCATAATTGTGTGGATCAGGAAAAGAAAATGTGTTCCTTTGATTTTCTGCTCAGTACAAAAATAGAACCAGAGACACCACAAATGGGCTGGAATCCCAAGTAAAAAGCCAAGTGGATGCACACAGAAGCAGAAAATGTATCCAAAATGATTTCCCTTTAAACATTCTGGAGGGAAGGATGAGAATTCAGGAGTGGAGTTGCTGAATGGTTCAGATGTGATAGCCATTCTGTATTCTGGGAAACACATAAAATTGTACAAAAGTAGTACATTAAAACCTTTCTGCTAAGGCTCTCTTACAGATACTAACTAGAAATCTTCATTTGTAACATACAAAATATCTTCTTTATGTACATAAAAAAGAACCAGGACCACGAAAGGTATAAAAAGGTGTTTTTGTGCACCATACTTGTCCCATGGGGAGAGCTGTGTGCCCATGTTTGCACATTATCTAATGCTTCTATGTGTTTTATTCGTCAGAATTATGCTCAGTACTAATACTCCTCACTTTCACAGTGTATCACATCATCATCTATTTCAGAAATCAGGTTTAACAATCTCTATGTTACCTAAGGCCAGACTTACACCAAGAGTGGATTTCTAATGTTGCATATGTGGTGAAGATTTGTTCCGTTTCATTCACAAAATGAAAAGAAAACCTAAAGTTTTTTTTTAGGTTGATTTGATACACAAGATAAGATAAGATAAGATAAGTGTATTGATCAATGAACATGGGCTCGACATAAGCAGTGGGCAGGAACAATCTCCTATATCATTCTCTTAAAACATTGGGATGAATGCATCATCAGCTGCTGAAACTACTTCAGTCCATAATTTCCAGCAATATTAGCAGAATTCTGTCCCTAACTAACTCCTCCGATGTAACAGGTTTGTGCGTTACAGCAGACTCAGCGTGTTTACGTTTTTTTTTTTTTTTACTTTTTTTGAGTTTTTTTTTATGCCTGCACCCCAATACACCACAGCAAGAAGATGGTACTTGAAATGACAGACTGGTTTGGAGCATCCTGTTGTAAACATTGAAGTACCCGAGTCTCCTTAAGCAGTAAAGCTGGCTGAGGCCTTCCTTTAAGACAGCCTCTGTGTTAATGGACCGTTTATGCCTTTTGTCTATTTAAACACCTTAGAGGTACTTATCGCATGTCACAAACTGCAGATCTTTCACCAATAATTTTATTATTATTATTATTAGTAGTAGTAGTAGTAGTAGTAGTATTTTTATTAACTTAAAAAAATTGTTCTAGGTTATATGCATACCACAGTCACTTTGCACCTTCAGGGTCTGGGTTTGATTCCCACCTTGAGTCTGTGTGCATAGAGTTTGCATTATCTCCTGGTGCTTGGTGGGTTTCCTTCCACACTTCTAAGACAAGCTGATTAAGTTAATTGGCGTTCCTAAATTGCCTGTAGTGTGGGAATGAGTGTATGCTTGTATGTATGTCTATGAGCCCTGAAATGGATTGGCACCCCATTCAAGGTGTACCCCAACTTGTGTCTGGGATAGGCCCCCTGCGACCTTGTATACAGGATACAGCAGTATAGATGATGAGTGAGTCAGTGAGATGTTTCCCAAAAATTCGGTGACTATACTTACTTTTTCTACTTCCTCTATTTAGATCATCTTGCATTGGTGTTCTAGAGATCAACAACATACTGAATACCTGTGGTTTGATGCAAGATTTGTAAGTGGCGTGAAATTTAACCATAAGCTGTGTCTTTTCTTTTGTTGTTGGTCTTTTTATTGGGAACCCCAAACTAGAACTTGAATGATGGACATAGAGTTTTAATGCTATGATGTAAAAATGTTAAATCCTCATTGGAGGAGTCTGAAGAACAATTTTTATTTTTCAATAAACTTGATTTGTGCAAGATATAATGGTCAACAAATGGGAACCTGCAATATAAAAAAAAATGTAACTACAGTAATCACCCGTAAAGCGGAAGATGCCTTCTCTTACTGACAGACAAATACTGTACATGCTTGGGCTTTTTACACCTTGAGCTGAGTTTGGCTCAGTTGATCAACAACAAACTAAGTTTCCTTGAAAGGACAATGAAGTTTTATACAAATCATTGCATACATTGAAGCCAAATTTCACACCATTATAAATTATGTTTCAGTATTAATTCTTTTGTTTATGCATTGTTTATTGTTGATTATGGAGCTGTACTAAACACAATTACTGTCAATACTGTTGTGTTGCCTCAGTCCATCAACAGCAACGTGCTAAACTTACTTCAACCTATATGTACATAGAGTATTTACAAATATCATTGAGCATATGCAAGGCAAATTTTGACAGGAAAAAGAACAAATAAAAACAAATGCATGATACACTGTCAAAGCATTCTGTGTGAAAAATATAAATAATTAACTTCAGCCGATTGTTTAAAGTCAGTTTAAAGTATTACTATCTGCATTCAGGGTCGCTTTCTCACTTTCATTACTGGTGCCAATAATTCTCTACAATAGCCCTGTAGTATTTTGTAATTATAAAACAGATTGCCTAATCTTTCCACAATGAATTAGTGTCTATGGGTACTTTATTTATTCATTTTCATTTTTTATTCTTAAAAAAGATTTTTTAAAATAATGTTAAAATGCATTTTTACCTGTGGAATATTGTAAAGGTTTTTCCAGACTACTAAAAGCTTTTGTGCAGTACAGCACTATCAGTGATATACATCTGAAGCTCATTTGCTATACAAAACCTGCTGTTTGAACCTGACCATTGTTTTTGTTGGGAACATGAAAAATATAGTATGTGACTTCACAATAACAATAGCGGGGTGGGGGGGGATTATGTCTTGTTGATTGTTATGTCTGAATTGTTGAATAGCATGTATGTTTATAAATTTTTACCAAGAAAATAAATCAGAAAACATTTCAATTGAATAAATTATATTTAGTTAGGTACATAACCAAAAAATTGTGGCAACTGAAGATGAATGATTTAATGCATGAATGAATACATTACTACAGTAAAGGTTGGTGCGGCAGTGAACCAACAGGCAAAAATTAATGCTTTCCATTTTAAGCAACAAAGAGCTGTCAGATAATTTTGCTGAAAAGCGAAGGTGAACATTGAAAAGTCTGCAAAATATATTCACTAGGAGACTATATGAGTATATGAGACTTGCAGGCTGCTTTCCATCCTTCAGTCTGTGAACTTGTTACACTGGTGCCAAAACAGGACTAAAGAAGATACAGTACATCAGCATGGAGTCCGCACGGACACCTTGACATCATTCATCCAAAAACATAAGGCCTAAGCACTAATCAGTGTTTAAAATGGAATACTGATGTTAAATCCAGTCACCTTCAAACATTTTGCTATATCAGTTACCTGCTTGGTGACTGACATTAAATGGAATAAAAGAGCATTAAATTGTATAACTTGTGTGACAATTGACATTTGCATGCCTCATATTTAATTGACATTTTTATAAATAATTTTCATAAATATTTTTTTAAATGTTGTTTAAACATAACAGTCATTTTTAACATTAGTTGCAATGCCCTAGAGAAGTTAGCCTAACTGAACAATCAGCTTTCCTTTTTACATTTACATTTAGGCATTTGGCAGACGCTCTTATCCAGAGCGACTTACAAAAAGTGCTTTAAAGTTTACTGGATACTTACACTGGGTTAACTAGGTCAAGAACTAAGTGCCATTAGTCTAACAACTGGGAAGAGGTTTTTTTTTGGGGGGGGGTTAGTCCTGTAATTACTGGAGAAATAGATACGTCAAAGTCTCTGCTGTACGGACATCTAGGGGAAGTTTGTTCCACCACCTAGGTGCCAGAACAGAAAAGAGTCTGGATGAATGCCGCCCTCGATCCCTGAGAGATGGTGGGATGAGGCAAGCAGTGCTGGAGGATCGGAGGGAACGCGGCACAGTGCGTGGTGTGATTAGAGCAGAGAGGTAAGTGGGTGCTGGACCATTTTATTGGGTAATATGGTCATTTTAAGTTGTAGAATTTCACTATTATTATTAATTATTACTCTCCTATAGAAACCTTTCCCTCAATATACTGAATAATCTAGACTCATAAGTGTCATGTGTGCAGTGTGCAATAAGTGTCATGTCCCTGAACACTACAAACATGGCTAATGAGTACTCTAACTCCCATCACACATGTTTCAGCTCACCTGATACCTGATTGTGAACACCTGGACTGAATCACCAACACACACTACAGTATGTAAGGATTTTATCTGTAAAGTACAGTATGCGCCAAAATATGCTATTTTACATATTTCACAATATTCGTTTAAGTAAGTGTTAACACGGTGTGCACTGTCTTGTTGTAGACAGTGTTCATATCGTTCATGCAGATTCTCAAACATATACAGGAACAAAGCTTCCTGCAAAAGGAGACGATTTTCAAAGTTGAACACACTCTTCTTTAACATTACCCACAATTTCAGATGGTGTAAGATCAGTGAAATGGGACGGGTATGGGAAGGAATTGTTCTGCCACCTTTTTGTACCACTCAGTCCCCATTCATGACTACTTCCGTATGAGTGGAAATAAAACTCAACTATGAATGCCTTTTCCTCTTTTGAGAGACCCATTTCCAACAACAATTGCACAATGCAACTTCCTTTTCACTACTTGCGGCTGGAGCTATGCCCCAATGACAAACACACATGTGCGTTCCAGATGCGTGAGTTTCAGGACTGTATATTTTGCCGCATACCGTATATGCTCTGTGTGAGTCTTATATTCTGCCTGACCAAAGAAGTTGCTGATTCTCAGAATTTGTTTGACTGCCTTTAGCCTTGATTACAGCTTGCAATGGCCAAGACATGTATGAAAATGATTCCAGAAACCATCCATCATTAATACAACTTAACACGTTTCGGGGAGCAGGTGGCCTGAAGATCCCAGGGAACTTAGGGCACAAAGTGAGGTACACTGTGGATGGGGTGCCAACCCAGTGAAGGGTCCATCCATACACTTTAGACTCGTCTCTAATGGTGGCTTTGTGTTTTTCAGCCAGGCAGTGTATATCTGTCTTGATTTTTTTTTTTGTTGCTGCTTTCTTGTTTTTAATCTTAATATTAGCTGATCTCCTGACATCTACCTCTTCAACAATTATTTAATTCGTTAAATTAATTAAATGTTAATTGCCATTCTTACTGAAATTTGATTGACCATCTGTTCCTAACAATCATCTATGCAAATGGCCATCATCTCTTTACTTGTTCTGGAAAATGTCCACATTAAAATAATTTTGTTATGCTTTGGTTTATTACCTTTACCTGATAAGAGATAATGAATGCCGATTGGCATGGTTATACAAAAACCCATTCATATCTTGTGGCTTTCCCCTTACACCACTTATGTTTCAGCATGGCTTCTCTCTTGCAGAAGCACCTTATTGAGAAAGTACCTTGATAGTGGTTTGTATATTTCTTATCTGGGTCAAGCTGACCTCTCTTCGTATTCATGCAAGTGCTATGCTCACTATGATCTTATGAGAGAAAGCACAGTGATTCTATGTCTTAGAATTCATCCCATATGAGTTGTTGAAGTTTTAATAGCAAACCCTAGTTTAGAAGTTATATGGTTGTATTTAGTACTTGATTAATGTGAGTATAGTTGATACATACTGTACTGTATATGTTAAATATGTTTTACCTAAAAACATGATAAAAAAATGTTTTCTTCTGTGTCCCCTTATTCTCCAGTATTATATTGTAAATATAAATATAGTAATTACTATGCTTGTGTTTACTAACCTTAGTGAAAATAAAAGGAAATATGTGATCACAAGAGTTATAAGAAAGATAAATTAATTATTAATAATGCAATTCTGATAACTATAGTTACACTTTATTAGGGTATAACAGGCTGCTCTAAAACCACTGTACAAGCACATAGGTGTAGTAGCTTACTCAAAAGAAAATGCAATGCTGTAGGTTAGGTCCTCATTCCACTGAGCTGAAAATGCTCCTAAATTTAGACAGATGCAAATTCTTTATGATCACTAGAGACCTCGGTACAGGATGGAAACGGCTGCTTACATCCTTTTTTTGGGTTCGTTATGCATTCTGACGTGGTGGTCATCATCATTATTGTTGGGAGGAAAATTGGAGAATATTTTAAAAAATTCGGCTGCCCCCTCCCGACATTAACACCTCCTTATCTGTTTTTATCACCTACAGTACTTACCTGTTTGGCAGCATTCGCCAGTCAAAAATCCGCATATTAAATGTGGATGGAAGTAATGACAAAATTAACGAAGTGGAATTTTAAGGGAAACAGTTATGATTAAACATGATTGAAAGATATATTGCATGTTTTTGTCTGATGCACAATAAAAAAAAAGTTTTAATCTAAAACCTTATCTTATCCTTATCTGTGGTTTGATAATTGCTGTTAATTTCATAATATAGTCTGATGACAAACTTACCATATAATTTTTATTCCTAAAATTTGTGTGGCATAGCTGCCAACTTTTCAGAAGAATTTGGAGTGAGATTTTGAAAATAAGGTTTTTTTTTCCATACACCATACTCCGCACACATGCACACACACCATACACCTTACCCTGCATAGCTCAGGTTCTGTATACACTATTAGAACAGATTAAATAACAATATCTGCATTGAGTTTAATTATACACACAGTGCATTACTATTTATATTCACGGCAACATTCAAGGGATAACATACTTGATTAAGAAAGAATCCTGCAAAACACTCGCAATATTATGTGTAACGCTCCAGTATACACTCGTATTGCCAAAGCACAGTAACAAGTCACTAAATTAAACACACAACTGTGCAGTCAAACTTAAAGTGATGCTAGGTATGAAAACTACTGAAGAAGATAAGCAAAAAGCAAAGGTAACAATAATAATGATGATGATTATTATTATTATTGCAATAATAAATGGAGAAAACATAGTCAAGGGAAAATAATTATTGATACAAAAGAAGGAAAAACGAAAAGAAAAAGAATTGGGGAATTTGTGGAATTGTGCTGCATGATTGTGAATCTCTCTTTTTATATCTCTCTTACTCACTTGGGGCATGTGATTTTCTGTTAATCATGAATATTAAAAGTGCCACATGATTAAACTCAATGCAAATATGTTAATGTTATTGTAAATACTGACATGCATTTTTCTCTTTTGATAATACTCTATCACTCCTCAAGGTGCGATTATGTGCAGCTTTGCATGTGATGGATGCCTTTACACAGCTGTAAATGTGAATTAATTACAATGGGTTCATGCAAATATTATTTTTCTTCTCTTGGACAGAACAAAGTGGAGCTAGCTTTGCCAATCCTTTTTTTTGTAAATGAAATGATATTCACAAAGAAAAATATGTACATAAACGGTTCTCATCTCGACACCTGTTGGAGACACTTAAAACTTTTTTAAAGGTTAATAATAATAAATAATAAAATAACACGTTTTAAAAAAATATTTAAATAATAATCATCATGCTGTTTGTGTCCAGAATTTAATAATTATTTGACCACAATGGCTGGCATGTGGTGTTGAATTTATGATTGAAAAAGCTGCTCACTTTGTAAAAGGTGATATGACCATCTTGATTATGTCATAAAGAGTGCCAGCTTTTGCAAAGCAGATAAAATGTAAAATTAATAATAGTACCCAGAAAAACAGGTTTCCACCTGTTTGGCCTCTTTAGTTTCACTAAACTGAAATATACCGTATACTCGCTAAATAAAGGCTGCCCTTTGCAAGGTGAAAGTGTGTGAGATGTGAACAGCTTTATGTTAGCCATAATATACTCAGATCACAAAAAAGAAACAACAAATACAAAAACCATAGCATAGCCTATGAGGTCATTATAATATTGTTAACACCTCTGTAATAGTCAGTAACATTGTTTAAATTTCACTTTATGTTGGTAGTGTCCTTACCGATTTCATTATCATTTATTTAGGGCTCAATAGAACATTATTTAATTCCAATTTGAAACATCATTATTTCAAAAACACATCCTTATTGCTAGTATTGCTTGTGTCAAAATGCACTTTCGAGCCGTTTTCATGTCCTTAGGAATTTGTTTAGCTCGATGACGGTTGCTTGAAAAATTTACCGAACTCGTAGAGACGGCAAGAACTTCAGAGCCGATTTTAAATCTGGAGACACTGCGAGAAGTCAGTCACTTATTCGGCTCAGTGGAATAGGGGCCTTAAATTTTAGGGCAACAGATTCACTTTTTAAATGTGTTGATAATCTGTTTATCAGGACATTAAGTGAAAATAAAACTGAAGCAATAACTCTTTTTTGTAAGAAATAAGAAATACACCACCTCCAACAACAAAAGGTACTGCTCCATTTCCATTCTGCCAGGTTCATGTATTCAAATGCTCTGTTGTGCTAATTTATTGGTCCTCAACAAGAATGGTTAACTCTAATCCTTTTTTGAAGTTAATTAAATAATCACATCATTAAAACCAATATGATCACCCTCAAGCCTACTTCTCTACATATAAGTGGATCAAACGGTTCCAATCATGGTGTTACTTTTTAATTTCCTATTGATCATTTAAACATTTATGATCACTTTCCTTGTATATGTTCTGCAATGGTGTGATAATCACACCAAAAACATTAAAAGACACCATAAAAGATAAATAGAACAACAAAACAGTAAGGGATCTTCTTGAAGTCTACCAATAAATATGATAAGCAATATCTGAGGAAGGTAGGTAAAAATGATTGTAAGAAATGCTGAAAATATAATATTAAAGCCCTTTCTCTTTTGTTTGTTTCCTCCAGCTCTAATGGTGTGCTTTGTGATACGTGAATCTCCTGGCCCTGAGTTTTTCAGAGCACACATGCAAACACACAGCAAAATGAAATCACAGTCATTGCTATGATAAATACAAAAGTAAAAAATAATCACCATGTGGATCTCATATACACCATATGCAGAGGCTATGAACCAAGCTACTTCAGCTTCTACAATTCTATACCTTATACCCTTATATTTCAAGAATGTTACTGGATGAAGCACAGCCAAGTATTGTTCAATACAAAGGCAGGTTTGTAACAATGGCCTTCCAGTCCAGAACAGACTAAACAAAAATGAAATCAAACGCCAGCATAATTAATTGCTAAAAATCTGTCTGCCCAATGTTTGTATACCACATTCCAAACAGTAGATGAGTTCCATAATTGTGTGGTTCAGAACCAAATAAAACCAGAGACACCATAAATGTGCTGGAATCCCAAATAAAAAGCAAAGTGGAAACACACAGTAGCAGAAAATGATTCCAAAATAACTTCCCTTTAAACATTTTGTGTCATGAGTCATGTCGTTCCCACGAACTGTTTGTTTATTTATTTATTTATTTATTTATTTAAATTTTTTTCCCACGTTGACACTTTCCTCACGTGTTCATGTGTTTTCCCCAGCCTGTCATGCATTCTTTCGCACGCCTCCGTTTCCGCCCCGCCAACGCACCTGTTTCTCATCTCCTCCTATGATTACTCCAGTGATTTAAGTACGCGCTGCACGCTGCTTAAATCGCTGGATTATTCTGTGTTTATACCTCGATTTCCTCACGTTTACTTTCATTGTCTTCACGTTTACAACCTCGCTTTGTTTTTTTCTCGTTCCTGATCTTCGTCTCATGATTTGGTTTGTTCGCTCCACTATCTGATCTTCCGATTTCGACCCATGCTTCTCCCTTCGATTTACGGCTTCTGTCTCTCGTTTTGTTTTCGTTTTCCTCGCTCCAGTGATTTCCCGGTTTTTGATTTTGCGCTTTCCTTTTGACTATTGCTCTCGCTTCGCGTTTTGGTTTTGACGTTTCAGGGACTGATTTCACCCTTGCTTACGCTTCCCGACCATGCCCCCGGATGACGTTACAGTCATTATCCATCCTTCCTTCCAGCAGAGGCTGGGTTCTTCTTTGTGGCCAGAAAAGATGGTTCCCTTCGTCCGTGCATTGATTTTAGGGGCCTTAACGAAATCACAATAAAGAACCGGTACCTTCTTCCTCTAATGTCAACCGCCTTCGAACTTCTTCAGGGGAGATCTTCAACAAGCTCGACCTGCGCAATGCCTATCACCTCGTCTGCATTCGGGAGGGGGACAAATGGAAGACTTCAACACCCCAGCAGGACATTATGAATACCTTGTGGTCTCCTTTGGACTTACTAATGCCCCCGGAGTTTTTCAGGCCATAATTAATGACGTTCTCAAGGACTTCCTCAATTCTTCTGTATTCGTCTATCTTGATGACATACTGATCTTCTCAGCCGGCTGTTGCCACGCCCTCCCCCCTTCTTCTGATGTCTTCATTGCTCTACCGGATAAGTGGGATGGCACGGATGGGAAATGCAGTGTTTTTTTAACCACGTTGGATCTTGTGTTTGAGTTTAATTCCATCAGATACTCCACAGACCGACTGCGTGTTGCTCTTCTCGTCTCGTTGCTATCCGGGCAGGATCTGATTCAGATGTAGCCTATTCCTACACAGAGTTCACCCGCCAGCTAAAACTCACCTTTAAACATCCTGCTGCTGAGGTGGAGACCGACTCCAAATTCTATCATCTGCGGCAGGGAGGCTCATCCGTGAGCCGCTACACGGCGGATTTCCGAACGCTCGCCGTCCAGACCGACTGGGGAGACTCCGCCCTCCGGACGGCCTACTACGAGGGACTGGCTGCGCGCATCAAGGACGAGCTCGCCGGATGAGAACTTCCAGCTACATTGGAGGGCTTAATCCAACTCGCCCTCCGGATCGACCAGTGTCTGCTCGCCCTCGCCGGGGAACCCATGCAATTAAGGCGCGCCTCCTTAACCGCTACAGAACGGGAACGCCGATTTAGAGAGGGTCTCTGCGCATATTGCGGGTCAGCAGCACACCACTGAGCCATCTGTCCTCTGCGCCCGGGAAACGCGCAGCCACGGTGAGGAGTGAGAGTGACTCACCGGGTTCCATCTCCCTCTCCACCACCCTGACCAATGATTCCCGTCTCATGGTAAGAGTTCACCTCCAGTTTGGCCACAAACGGGTCGGAAGTACCGCATTCATCGACTCCGGTGCGGCTGGTAACTTCATTGACTCTTCTTATGCCAAGAAACTGGGGGTAAAGATCGAGGCATTATCCCAGCCCGTAAATATTACATCTGTCGATGGTCGGCCCCTCTCCTCCAGCCCCATCACCTTCCAAACCCAACCCATCACCATGAAAATCGGCCAACATCAGGAACAGCTTCACTTCTACCTCACCCCCATCTCTTCGCCTCCTCTTATTCTTGGACACCCCTGGTTACTTCACCACGACCCGCTCATATCTTGGACACAAAGTCGGATCTTACAATGGGGGCCGACTTGTTCTGAACTCTGCCTACGGGCCCGGGCTGGGACGTGTTCTAGGGAGTCCGAGGCCCCTGAGCTCGACACAGACAACATCCCGAGTGCCTACCAGGACCTGGCTGAGGTGTTCTGTAAAAGACGGGCGACCCACCTACCTCCTCATCGCCCCTACGACCTTGCCATCGACCTTCAGCCAGGTTCCATGCCACCCCGCGGCCACCTCTACTCATTTTCTGCCACCGAGACACAGGCGATGGAGGAATATGTTTCCAGTGGACTGCGCCAAGGTACTATCCGGCCTTCCTCCTCACCTGCCAAAGCGGGGTTCTTCTTCGTCAAGAAACGCGATGGCAGCTTACACCCATGTGTCGATTATTGGGGGCTCAACAACATCACCATCAAGAACCGACATCCATTGCCTCTTACCAACTCTGCCCTGGACGCCCTCTCTGGTGCCACCATTTTTACTAAGTTGGACCTCTGGAGCGCCTACAACTTGGTGCGCATCAGGGAGGGCGATGAGTGGAAGACGGCCTTCATCACTCCCACCGGCCATTATGAAAGTTTGGTAATACCATTTGGACTCTGCAATGCTCCTGCTGTCTTCCAGCAATTCATTAATGATGTTCTAAGAGACATGTTAGGTCGATGGGTGTTCGTCTACGTAGACGACATCCTCATATACTCCCGGACTGTCAGTGAACATGTACAACACATCAGAGCGGTTCTAAAGAGATTGCTCGCCCACCAGCTGTACTGTAAGTTGGAGAAGTGCGCTTTCCACGAGCACTCCACCACATTCCTGGGTTTTGTCATCTCACCCCAGGGTGTGGCCATGGACCCGCAGAAGCTGGAGGTTGTGAGTCACTGGCCCCTACCCAGTACTCTCAAACAACTCCAGCGTTTCCTCGGGTTTGCGAACTTCTATCGTTGCTTTATCCGGGACTACAGTACAGTTGCAGCTCCGCTAACTGCTCTGACGCGCCCATCATCTCACCCCTTCCACCTCAACTCTTCTGCCATCGCCGCATTCCGTGAACTCTGCCGCCGCTTCACCATGGCTCCTATCCTCCTTCATCCAGATGCTAACAAATCATTTGTTGTGGTGGTGAACGCGTCGGATGTGGGCGCCGGGGCCGTTCTCTCCCAACGAGGTCCAGACCAAAAACTGCATCCCTGCAGTTTCTTCTCCAAGAAATTTGACCCCACTCAGCAGCGATACGGAGTAGGGGACCGCGAGCTGCTGGCCATAAAGTGGGCCTTGGAGGAATGGCGACACTGGCTCCAGGGCACCAGAGAGCCATTCATCGTCTGGACTGATCACCAGAACCTCATCACCATTCGTTCACTGAAACAGCTGAACCCCAGACAGGCGCGGTGGGCTCTATTTTTTGAAGACTACAACTTCCACCTGTCATACCGCCCGGGGTCCAAGAACACCAAAGCTGACGCCCTTTCACGACAGTATGAGGAAGACGTCCCCCGGGTGGACCCCGCGCCTGTCTTACCACCTACCAAGATCATCGCACCGCTCCGTTGGGACATAGAGACGAGGGTTCGCCAGGCACAGGCTGCGGAGACCAAACCGGCAGGTGTGCCGTCTGGACGACTCTATGTGCCCAACATCATCAAGCCAGAGGTTCTTCAGTGGGGGCACTCCTCCCTCCTCTCAGGTCACCCCGGAAGGCGTCGCACTCTACAATTCATCCAACGCGCCTTCTGGTGGCCCAACATGAGGAGGGACATTGATGAGTTCGTCCAGGCGTGCCCAGTGTGCGCCCGGGCCAAAGACAGCAATCAACCATCTCCTGGAGAACTTCAACCACTCCCAATTCCCCGTTGGCCCTGGACGCACATTGCTGTCGACTTCATCACGGGCCTGCCGGTTTCCGAAGGAAAGAACACCATCCTCACGATCGTCGACCGGTTCTCCAAAGCTGTCCACATGGTGGCCCTCACCGGACTCCCGTCAGCCAAAAACACAGCCGAACTGATATTAGAACACGTAGTCCACCTGCATGGGTTCCCAAGGGACATCGTCTCAGACAGGGGGCCCCAGTTCACCTCACGGTTCTGGAAGGCCTTCTGCCGTCTGATCAATTCCACCTGTAGTCTGTCTTCTGGATACCACCCACAGACTAACGGTCAGACGGAACGGACCAACCAACAACCTCCACGTCTCCTCTGCCACCAATCTAAGCCCATTTGAGGCATGCTACGGTTTCCAGCCTCCGATGTTCGACCATCAAGAACCGGAGGTTGAAGTACCGTCGGCCCAACAGTTGGTCCGCCGGTGTCGACGGCTCTGGAACCAAGCAAACAACGCCATCCGACGCTCCAACACCCGCTACACTCTCCAACATCGCCGTCGACACCCCCCGGGACGACTGTTCCAGATAGGTGACAAGGTATGGCTATCTACCAAGAACCTACATCTACGGACAGAATCACGGAAGCTCTCCCCCAGATTCATCGGTCCATACCGCATCACCCTCCGGATTAACCCTGTCACCTACCGGCTCCAGCTGCCTGCGGCGCTCCGGATCCACCCGGTATTCTATATATCCCAACTCAAACCCTTCACCACTTCCCCTATGGTCCACACATTGCTCAGTCATTGAGTTTGCCCATGCCATCGCCGACGCCCTGTCCGTCTAATCGTGAGTACTCACTTTCTTGGGTTTTGCTTTCGATTGAGTGTGTGTTATTAGAACGCGGGTTTATTTGTGTAAACTCTTGCTCTCGTGCCGAGAGAGTTCTAAAAATAAACAGCGTGGTTATCCTGCCTGTTCGCGCTACTTCCGCGTTTGGGTTTACCATCCACGCTACAGGGCTAACTGCTAGTCTTCTGGTCCGTCTCCGTTTGTTTGTGACACCCTGTGGAACACCAAAAGTGAGTTATAGGTATTTGTTAAGTAAATTACTAAAACAGACTTTCTGAGTCTTTCTACATAAATTTGTGTTTAGCTCGGGAACAGACACAGTCTCAATATAGTGAACCCTGAGTGATGACTGTGCAAAACGTAAAAACTTAATGGCTTTGTTTCATCGTAATCGACCCACAGGAAGAGAAGATTTAATGTTTTGAAGTGATCTGGCATGAAACTTGGCCAAATTACTGTAATCACTAGCAGTGTCATAATTTTTATTAAAGTGTTTCTCTTTCCAATATATTTGACAGACGGGATTCTATGTTAGATAATATAATTAAACATAGGTTTGTCACGGGTGGTCCGCGTCGGGCAGGAATGGAGGACCCAATAGCAGACAACAACTGAACTGGAAGTTTTTATTACTTAAAAACTTATGTTTAAATGTACATAATGCTCTAGTTAGAGATAAAGAGAAGCTTGAGTATTCAATAAAGGTGGTGATGAGCGGGAGACACTGGAGATCAGAGTGACAGGGTGCATGCGGCATCCAACGTGCAGCGTGAAGGCAGTTGCGGACAGAATCGCTGAAGAGGAGAGCTCTAATTCCTGGAGCGCATACCTGCAGTCCGTGTTGCAATGAATCCTATGGGCTAGACAAAATCTTGGTCGTGAAGCGGAAGAGGGAGATCAAAGCCGGGAATTCAATCAGCGTAGCGTAGTTTGATCCGTGAGACGAGAGGCGTGAAAAGAGGGGACGAAGTCGGCAACGTAAAGGCGAGGACAAAAACTTGGCTTGAGGCACGAGAAAACTGGGCTATGAGCACGCAATAATTCGGCAGCTAATGGTTGCTTGACGAAGAGTTTAAATAGGCAGAGGTGATAAACTGAGATAGAGAACAGGTGTGCAGAAAGCAGAGATTGAGGCGGCAAAATGGAAAGAGTGGAGTGGAGTGTGGATTGGATGAGCATGGCCTGTCTGGAGACATGGGGCATGACCTGGCGTGGCGTGACAGTACCTCCCCCCCCACGGACGCCACCTGGCGTTCTAGAGTATGCCTCTGAGTGGTGTTGGGGAAAATGTCATCCCCATCAGTGACCCAGGGAGGATGCTGAGAGAGTACCCCTTTGGGCTCTGTTCCTGATGTGTCTAACAGGAGGTCCGGGGCAGCCGCTCCACCCTGCTGTGTCGATGTCACCAGAAGTAAGCCTGTGGACAGATGGAGTGGAGCACTCGCTCTTAAGCTGAACATGAAAGTTGAGAGGGTCGGCATAGGTCTTAAGCTTGACATGGGACCAGAGCTTAGTATAGTGTTGGATCATGGCACGGGCACTGGGTCCGGACAGGAACTTGGCACAGGCACTAAGTTGGAGTTGAATCTTGATACGGGCACTGGGTCCGGGCAGGAGCTTGGCATGGGCACTGAGTCCATCTGAGTGGTACATGACATTTCCCTCCCTCCTACAAGCGCCACGTGGCCTTCTGGCTGATTTCTCTGAATGTCGTTGGGCCTTCCAAAGCTGGCGCATGATGAAAGCTTTGCTGCCATTGAAAACTTGGGGAGGAGGAGTTGGGTGGGTGGGTGGCTTATGTAACTGTGAGAACAGTGGCTTGGTCTGGGACACCTGGAAGGGGGGCTTTATCGGGGACATGGTAACAGATAGAGGAAGTCTAACTGAAGAGAGGTCCACTGAGCAAGTTGGGACCTCAGCGAGGCTCTCGGAGCGGACTGGGCCCTGATCACGGTCATTGGAGAGAGCAAGGCATGGTTCATGTGATCCACAGTATGGAGCAGAGCAGGACTCCAACTTCTCAAAGCTTGGAACAGGACATGATTTGGCTGTCTCACAGCACAGAGCAGAGCATAACTCAGGGCATGATTCTGGTATCACGTTGTTTAGGACAGGACATGATTTTGGGATCTCAGGGCTTGGAGCAGGACATGATTGAGCTGTCTCACAGTACAGAGCAGAGCATGGCTTAGAGCATGGTTCTGGTGTCACATACTTCAGAACAGGACATGACGGGTCTTGGGTTGGCAGCTTCGTCTGGAGGGGGTCGGCTTTCTCGAGTTCAACAAAGGCGCTAGAATGTGTCGGAAAGGTTTGTGTTCCAGGCAGGAACTGATCATGGGATTCAGGGTTGGAGGCACAAGGCTCACTTCGAACCGAGGGCGTCGTGGCAAAAGGTAGGGTCGTAAGCAGCTGCTGCAACTGAGCAGAAATAGCAGAGAGTGTTAGGTTCACTTGGTGCAGACTTTGCTGATTAGCTTCCAGCTGCACTCCCCGCTGGGCGATGGCCTGATACAAGTCTGCCTCGGCATGGGTATAAGACGGGGGCTTTGTGTGGATACCTGACAGGAAACGCATTTTGTCCGCTGGGTCCGTCATGGCCGAATTATTCTGTCACGGGTGGTCCGCGTCGGGCAGGAATGGAGGACCCAATAGCAGACAACAACTGAACTGGAAGTTTTTATTACTTAAAAACTTATGTTTAAATGTACATAATGCTCTAGTTAGAGATAAAGAGAAGCTTGAGTATTCAATAAAGGTGGTGATGAGCGGGAGACACTGGAGATCAGAGTGACAGGGTGCATGCGGCATCCAACGTGCAGCGTGAAGGCAGTTGCGGACAGAATCGCTGAAGAGGAGAGCTCTAATTCCTGGAGCGCATACCTGCAGTCCGTGTTGCAATGAATCCTATGGGCTAGACAAAATCTTGGTCGTGAAGCGGAAGAGGGAGATCAAAGCCGGGAATTCAATCAGCGTAGCGTAGTTTGATCCGTGAGACGAGAGGCGTGAAAAGAGGGGACGAAGTCGGCAACGTAAAGGCGAGGACAAAAACTTGGCTTGAGGCACGAGAAAACTGGGCTATGAGCACGCAATAATTCGGCAGCTAATGGTTGCTTGACGAAGAGTTTAAATAGGCAGAGGTGATAAACTGAGATAGAGAACAGGTGTGCAGAAAGCAGAGATTGAGGCGGCAAAATGGAAAGAGTGGAGTGGAGTGTGGATTGGATGAGCATGGCCTGTCTGGAGACATGGGGCATGACCTGGCGTGGCGTGACAAGGTTATTATTTGTGATTTTTTAAACATGGCGGGCTTAACGCCAGTGTCTCTTTATGTTGGACATCTCTGCACTTGTGCCTTCTGCTCCTCTCAGTTCGGCACGCCTGGCTGCAACAATGAGGACTTGATGTATGAAGTACTACACCAGCTGGACCCACTCCTCTGCCCTTGGCAGAGTCATAGAGCCACTGAGACTTGAGAGAGTAAGTCTGATAATTAGCTACATTAGAAAACACTGCTGTTTGCACTCTGTAAATAAAAAGCACTGTGTGTTTTTGGAACGTGGTGTCTGTGTTTCACTCCGCCTTGTCGAACCACTACAACATCAAAATGTTATGTTCTGTAGTACACATTGTCCATAAACGTGTTTTATTATATGAAGGTAAATATTTACAATGAAAAGATCTGAAAGACTTATTTTCATAATTACATCTACTGGAATTAAATATAAATTAGGATAGAACAGTGTTTATAGTAAACATAAGTATAGTACGGTGTTTGAGTAACTAAAACCAATATTGGCAACACCGAACAAGAACTTAAATGACGGTAATCAAGATGCAACAGGAAATCACTGTGATTTGTGCCATTTGGCATAATGAGATTGATGCAGTTCTGGACCCATTAATGCTATCATGAAAGAAAAATTTGAAGAATCTGTTAAAAAAAAAAAAAAAAATTGAAAGAGCCTTAGGCGGCACGGTGGTGTAGTGTTTAGCACTGTCGCCTTGCACCGCCAGGGTCCGGGTTCGATCCCCGGCCAGGCTCGATTCCCGTCTCTGTGTACATGGAGTTTGCATGTTCTCCCCGTGCTTGGTGGGTTTCCTCTGGGTACTCCGGTTTCCTCCCACAGTCCAAAGACATGTAGGTTAGGTTAACTGACGTTCCCAAATTGCCTGTAGTGTGTGAATGAGTGAGTGTATGTGTGTATGTCTGTGTGCCCTGCGATGAATTGGCACCCTGTCCATGTGCCCTAAGTCTCCTGGGATAGGCTCCAGGCCCCCGTGACCCTGAATACTGTTTCTTACGTGCTTGAGATTAAATAGGATGAAACCCTAACATTCAGGAGAGACAATTGTTACAGGGTGTGAAACAGACCAAGGCTGACCAATAAAAGCATTTCAAAAGTCTTTTTACTCACATTGTGAAATGTATATGATTACAGAAAAGTATGAGTGTCACCCAAAACAAAGAAATAAACAAAACAAACAATCTTTATAAATAACCCCTAAACTAACTAACAGAAAAGAAATATGAAAATAAAACCTTAAATCTCCAGTACATACAGTACCAGGCCCTAACAAACTCCCTTGAACTAAAGAAGCAAAAGTACAAGAGTGGCATAACACTCAACCTAATCTAACAATGAACTAAACTAATGGTAATTAAATAATTCAAAGCACAGAAAAGATAAAAACATTTAAAAAAGATAAAACAATTAAAATATTATTGTGGCACTGTGCAAAAGTTTGGGCACCATACATAATCAGTACTTGCAAATGCTTTTTATACCCAGCTAAAAGTCTTTCACTTCTTGTACTGGGGATTTTCTCCCATTCTTCCTTGCAAAAGGCTTCTAGTTCTGTAATATTCTTTGGTCGTCTTGCATGCATGATGTTTAAATCAGGGGACTGTGATGGCCATCCAAAACCTTCAGCTTGCGTCTCTTCAGGTGTTCCATAGTGGAAAGCATGATAGATCCACCCATGCCTCCAGGTCTTGTCTGTGCAAGCATTGCTGCAGAGTGGTGCTCCACCAATCCTGAGTCTGTTAAATCTTTCTGCTGGTTTTTTGCAGTTAAATGGGGGTTTTGATTTGTCTTTCTGACCAGCATACGAACAGTTCTCTCATGAGTTCTTCCAGATCTCATCTTGACCTCTACAGTTCCCCTGAACTGCCATCTTTTAATTACATTTCTCATTGTGGAAACTGCCAGCTGACAAAGCTTTGCGATCTTCCCAAAGGCGCTCGATGGGTTTGTGGTCAAGGTTCTGCGCGGGCCATTCAAGTTCTTCCACATGAATAGAAGAATAGTTTATGAATCCTGCAGATTTTTCTCATGTGATCTATTCAGGTTTTACAAATTTCTCTGGTTTTGGTATTTAATAAAATAACCCTCTTTGTACATTTTCAGCAGTGGCGCAATAATCAAACTAGACATACTTAGGGAAAACAACAAGGGAGCCACATTACAGTAAAATAAAACCCCTTGTATTTGTACCACAGTAAAAATGCTAAAAGTTGCCAGAGGGACATAGGTAAACAAAATTATAAGCAAAATTGAAAAGATCATATTGAATGCATTCTTCTTTTGTTGGTTCCTGACATCTCTACCTCCATGTCCTGGCTCTGGATGCTTCAGAGCATGTAGCACAGACACACAGCAGAATGTAATTACAGCCATTGCCACAATGAATACAGAGTTAAAAATGAAATTGGTGAAAGTTGGGAAAAAGATCTCATACAAGCCGTATCCTAAAGCCATTAACCAAGCTGCTGCAACTGCTGCAATTCTGTACTTTATGCCTTTATATTTTAAGAATGTTATTGGGTGAAGCACTGCAAAATATTGTTCAATACAAATGCAGGTTTGTATCAGGGCCCTTCCAGTCCAGGACAGACCAAAAAGTGAGCAAGTCACTAGAAACAAATTGTAATTTATGAAAATAAGCAGGTTTAGTGTTTCAATAGCACATTCTATGCAGCAAAGAAGCTCCATTATAGTCTGATTTAGGAGAAAAAAAATATTTTGCTTGAATTTGCCACAAAAAGTAAGATATAAGCAGAGACACCACAAATGAACTGGTATTCCCACAAGAGCACAAACTGACATTATAAACTCGCATAAAATCAGTCCATAATCTGGTTTAGTGAAACATGCAGCTGGTCCGAACGGGACAACAGAAGTTGAATTTGTCATTTCTGTAGATGTGTTGGCCATCCTGTATCATTTCTGTCCTGCAGAGAGGACAAATCCAAAAAGATGTACAAGGATTATAATAGATGATTTATATAGACTGTATATAAATGCGCTACCAGTCAAAAGGTTGAAGGGATCCAAATATGCAATAACCATAGTGCTTTACCAGATCATTTAAAAGTTACAAGTTTCTCTCTTTTTAATTGTACCTTTGTACCTTCAACCATACAAGTCTCTGGGTATGTTGATAGTAGGTGCATTTTAACTGAGTGCATTAATATTTTGTGGTGAGAATTTCACTGAGAACTATTGTTATACTGCTGCTGTTATAGAAAAGTAATCCACGCTATGAGACAAATCATAGTTGAAAATTTAACAGGGATTTTGTGTAATAAAGATATTTAAAAAGAAAACTGTCTTACCTACAGTATAGATGGCACTATGGATGAACATTTCTGTAAAATACAGATGAATTTCAAGCAATAAGGATAGACCTCATTTGATTGTCAAATAATGCTGTTCAGTTTGCTTTTATGATGAACAAGTGTACTTAATACTTTTCATAGTAAGTACACTAAAGGTTTGAAATGCAAATTACTAGTATGCCATCTGGTCATTTATTATTAATCCTATAATTTAAAAAGGTAACAATAATATGCTTCTATACATTTTTATCTGCAAAGTACTAATCAGTGCTTGGAATGGAACACCGATTTTAAATCCAATCACCTTCCACCATTTTACTGTCAGTTAACTACTTGTAGGCTGACATTACATGGAATAAAAGAGCATTAACTTGTGTTACTGTAACTTTTACTAATAAAGTACCAATAAAGAGTGACATAAAACCTTCACACATCTTGGTTTTATAAGTGCCTAGTTTACTCTTTCATTTTTCTACTAATATAATTTTGTAAAATTATATATTTTTTGTACTTTCCTGTAGAAAACCTCACAATTTACTGAATACTGCTCTGCATATCGTTATATTCTGCCTGGCCAAAGAAGTTGCTGACTCTCAGATTGACTGTCTTTAACCTTGATTACAACATGCAATGGCCAAGTCTTATGTAAAAATGATTCCAGAAATCATCTATAATAATAATAATAATAATAATAATAATAATAATAATAATAATAACAACAATGATAAATATATTATTTTATTTATGTATTATTATTACTATTAATTGATTAATTTTAATTGCTATTCTTTGTGAAGTTTCATTGACCAAAAAAGTGTGGTCTTTCTGTTCCTAACAATCAGCTATGCTGATGGCTGACTTTAAGTTTGTGTAGATCATAATTGTTTTATTAAAAATGGAGTTCTCTAGATAAGCAATGTCACCAATTAACATGATGTCTTCTTCAGTGTCCTGTTATTATACAGATAGTATTATATTGTAAATATTTGCAATTACTATGCTTTCATGTATTAACTACAGTGAAAGAGATCATCTGTGTACTGCATGGACATGCCAAGGGTCATCAGAATTTTAAAGAACTATGAATGTCAATTACAAATAAACACACAGCAAAGAAAAAAAAGTTTTATTCTGATTTTATTTTACAATATCACATATTTATATCACATATTGATGTTTTATTAATATATATATATATATATATATATATATATATATATATATATATATATATATATATATAATATACGGTCTGAATGATTCATAATGCAATTTTTTTAAACATATATATATGCGTGCAGATATTACATTAAGCATTTATTAGGGTATATCAGGCTGCTCTAAAACCACTGTGCAACCACATGTTATGTAGCTCACTCAAAAGTAAATACAATGCTGTAGGATACTTTTTAGGCCAACAGATTCACTTTTACAATGTGTTGATAATCTGTTAAGGTTGACATGAAGTAAATATAACAATAATAATTTAGATATTTTAAGATATGACAAGAAAACACCTCCCCCACCACTACAACCACCATCACCACCAACAACAACACATAGGTACTGCTCCAGTTCCATTTCTCATCAAGTATGTTTAACTCTTAATATTTTCCAACATGCCTGGTTAATTAAACTATCAATCAGTTAAAACCAATATGATCACCCTCAACCCTACTTATCCTCATAGAACATTCAAATCTTACATTTAAGTAGATCTCACAGTTCCAAATCATGGTGTTCTTTTTTTAATTTTATATTGAAAATTTAGACATTTATGATGGTTTTCCTTGTATATTTTCAGCAGTGGTGTGATAATCACACCAAAAACGTTTAAGGATGCCATAAAAGGAACAACAGAACAATAAATCAATATAGCATCTTCTTGAAATCTACCAATAACAACAATAAGTAATGCTAGAGGAAGGTAGGTAAAAAAGCTTAGGAGAAATGCAGCAAAGATAATATTAAAGGCCTTTCTCTTTTGTTGGTTTCCTCCATCTCTAATGGAGTGCTTTATGGTACGTGAATCTCCTGGCCCTGGGTTTTTCAGAGCACACAATACAGACAGACAGCAGAATGAAATCGCAGTCATTGTTATAATGATTAAAAAAGTAAAAAAGAAGTCTGGGAAAATAACCATGTGGATCTCATATACACCATATGCAGAGGCTATGAGCCAAGCTACTCCAGCTGCTGCAATTCTATACCTTATACCCTTACATTTCAAGAATGTTACTGGATGAAGCACAGCCAAGTATTGTTCAATACAAATGCAGGTTTGTAACAACGGCCTTCCAGTCCAGGACAGACCAAACAAAAATGAAATCAAGGCCCAGCATAATTTATTGTTAAAATTTAGTAGACTCAGTGTTTGCACAGCACATTCCAGACAGTAGATGAGTTCCATAATTGCATGAGTCAGGGGAAAAAAATGTGTTTCTTTAATTTTCTGCTCAGTACAAAAATAGAACCAGAGACACCACAAATGGGCTGGAATCCCAAGTAAAAAGCAAAGTGGCAACATACAGTAGCAGAAAATGAATCCAAAATAACTTCCCTTTAAGCATTCTGCAGATATCAATAAGGATAAGACATCTGGAGTAGAGTTGCTGAATTTTTCAGATGTGACAGCCATTCTGTATTCTTCTACAAAAAAAAAAACAGGGAATAATAATAATAAAATAATAATAATAATAATAATAACTTATTTTTATTGGGGTTATATGCAAATTTATGCTTTTAAATCTTCATATTTATATCTTTATCTATAATAATAATAATAATAATAATAAAAATTTTGTCCTAGGTTATATGCATAGCACAGTCATCTTGCACCTTTAGGGTCTGGGTTTGATTCCCACCTTGAGTCTGTGTGCATAGAGTTTGCATTATCTCCTGGTGCTTGGGGGTTTCCTTCCACAGTTCAAAGACAAGCAGATTAGGTTAACTGGGGTTCCTAAATTGCCTGTAGTGTGTGAATGAATGTGTGCTTGTGTGTATGTCTGTGAGCCCTGAGAGGGATTGGCACCCCATTCAAGGTGTACCCGGTCTTGTGGATCATTTTGCACTGGTGTTCTAGAGATCAAGAACATGAAGAAGAACACTGAAGTTTTACCTGTGGTTTGATGCAAGATTTGTAAGAGCTCTCTTTGTAAGAGTAAGAACGCCGTGTCATTTTAAAAAAATTATTATTATTAACGGTTTCCTCTTTTCAATACATTGGACTGACCGGATTTTATTTCTCTGTCTTTAATATTTAAATATTAACGTGTTATGTTGTACACATTGTCCATTAATTAGTTTTATTATATAGAGGTAAACATTTACATTGTAAAAAGGTGAAATAACTTTTTATAATAATTACATTATATACTTATTGAAATTTATTAGGAGTTTAATTATACATTAGGATAGAAAATAACTGGTCTACAGTATTTGACTACCTAAAACCAATATTGGCAACCCCGAAACAGAACTGGAATGATGGTAATCGATATGCAACAGGAAACTGGTGTGATTTGTGCCATGTGGCAAACTGAGATGCAGCTCTGGACATATTAATGCTATGACGTAAAGAAAAATGTTGACTTTGTAAAAAAAACATGGAAGGAGCATGTAGGACATAATTTTTTTAAGAAACTTGATTTGTGCAAGATATAATGGTTAACAAATGTGAATCTGCAATCTAAAAAAATGTAACTACAGTAATCACCCCTAAAGTGGAAGACGCCTTCTGTTACTTACAGACAGATACATGCTTGGGCTTTTTACACCTTGTGCTGAGTTTGCCTCAGTTAATCAACAGCAAACTAAATTTAATTGAAAGGACAATGAAGTTTTACACAAATCATTGCATACATTATAAATTATATACATTTACATTACGCTTCAGGATTAATTCTTATTTTCAGCTTTTGTTTGCTATTGATTATGGAGCTGTACTAAACACTACTGTCAATACTGTTGTGTTGCCTCAGTCTATCAACAGCAACTTACTAAACTTACTTCAACACATTAAGCATATGCAAGACAAATTATGACAGGAATAAGAACAAATAAAAACAAATGCATGATACATTATCCAAGCATTATTTGTGAAAAAATATAAATAATTAACTTCAGCCGAAGTATTACTATCTGCGTTCAGGGTCACTTTTTCACTTAGGCTAATTTTCATTAAGGGTGCCAATAATTCTCTACAATAGCCCTGTAGTATTTTGCAATTATAAAACAGATTGCCTAATTTCTTTCACAATGAATTAGTGTCTATGGGTATTTTTTTATTTATTCATTCATTTTAATATTTATTATTCTTAAAAAGATTTTAAAAATAATTTTAAAATGCATTTTTACCTGTGGAATATTGTAAGGGTTTTTCCAGACTACTAAAAGCTTTTGTGCAGTACAGCACTATCAGTGATATACATCTGAAGCTCATTTGCTATACAAAACCTGCTGTTTAAACCTGACCATTGTTTTTGTTGGGAACATGAAAAATATAATCTGTGACCACACAATAACACCTGAAATATGGGTTGGGGGGAGGTTATGACTTGTTTATTATGTCTGAATTGTTGTAGGCACGCTATTGTGTACTGTATGTTCAATAGGTTGCATCTTATTCCATGTGACAAACCATGTGACAAACAAGCAGTGGTACAGTACCTTTGGAACAATACCATTTTTAAATAGCATGTATGTTTATACATTTTTGACAAGAAAATAAAACAGGAGACATTTTAATTGAATAAATTATATTTAGTTAGGTACATACACTCACCTAAAGGATTATTAGTAACACCTGTTCAATTTCTCATTAATGCAATTATCTAATTAACCAATCATATGGCAGTTGCTTCAGTGCATTTAGTGGTGTGGTTCTGGTCAAGACAATCTCCTGAACTCCAAACTGAATGTTAGAATGGGAAAGAAAGGTGATTTAAGCAATTTTGAGTGTGGCATGGTTGTTGTTGCCAGGCGGGCCGGTCTGAGTATTTCACAATCTGCTCAGTTACTGGGATTTTCACGCACAACCATTTCTAGGGTTTACAAAGAATGGTGTGAAAAGGGAAAAATATCCAGTATGCAGCAGTCCTGTGGGCAAAAATGCCTTGTTGATGCTAGAGGTCAGAGGAGAATGGGCCGACTGATTCAAGCTGATAGAAGAGCAACTTTGACTGAAATAACCACTCATTACAACCAAGGTATGCAGCAAAGCGTTTGTGAAGCCACAACACGCACAACCTTGAGGCGGATGGGCTACAACAGCAGAAGACCCCACCGGTTACCACTCATCTCCACTACAAATAGGAAAAAGAGGTTACAATTTGCACGAGCTCACCAAAATTGGACAGTTGAAGACTGGAAAAATGTTGCCTGGTCTGATGAGTCTTGATTTCTGTTGAGACATTCAAATTGTAGAGTCAGAATTTGGCATAAACAGAATGAGAACATGGATCAATCATGCCTTGTTACCACTGTGCAGGCTGGTGGTGGTGGTGTAATGGTGTGGGGGATCTTTTCTTGGCACACTTTAGGCCCCTTAGTGCCAATTGGGTAACGTTTAAATGCCACGGCCTACCTGAGCATTGTTTCTGACCATGTCCATCCCTTTATGACCACCATGTACACATCCTCTGATGGCTACTTCCAGCAGGATAATGCACCATGTCATAAAGCTCGAATAATTTCAAATTGGTTTCTTGAACATGACAATGAGTTCACTCTTCTAAAATGGCCCCCACAGTCACCAGATCTCAACCCAATAGAGCATCTTTGGGATGTGGTAGAACAGGAGCTTCGTGCCCTGGATGTGTATCCCACAATCTCCATCAACTGCAAGATGCTATCCTATCAATATGGGCCAACGTTTCTAAAGAATGCTTTCAGCACCTTGTTGAATCAATGCCACGTAGAATTAAGGCAGTTCTGAAGGCGAAAGGGGGTCAAACACCGTATTAGTATGGTGTTCCTAATAATCCTTTAGGTGAGTGTAGATAGTGTTACTATTTCACCCCACCTCACTGTAACCAAGAAATTGTGGCAACTGAAGATGAATGAGTTAATGCGTGAATGAATACATTACTACAGTAAAGGTTGGTGCGGCAGTGAACCAACAGGCAAAAATTAATGCTTTCCATTTTAAGCAACCAAGAGCTGTCAGATAATTTTGCTGAAAAGCGAAGGTGAACATTAAAATGCAAATGTCTGCAAAATATATTCACTAGGAGACTATATGAGTATATGAGACTTGCAGGCTGCTTCCCATCCTTCAGTCTGTGAACTTGTTACACTGGTACCAAAACAGGAGTCCTCACACCTCAACATCATTCATCCAAAAACCTAAGGCCTAAGCACTAATCAGTGTTTAAAATGGAATACTGATGTTAAATCCAATGACCTTCCACCATTTTGCTATATCAGTTACCTGCTTGGAGACTGACATTAAATGGAATAAAAGAACATTAACTTGTATAACTTGTGTGACAATTGACATTTGCATGCCTCATATTTAATTGACATTTTTATAAATATTTTTTTAAATGTTGTTTAATCATTAGTAAATTTTTAACATTAGTTGAACAATCAGCTTTTCTTTTTCATGCACTAAATATTCTGACATTTTTTTCTTTATTATTTTGGAATCAAACTTTTATGTGTGGCGGATGTCCTTCTGCAGTGTGTGTGTGTGTGTGTGTGTGTGTGTGTGTGTGTGTGTGTTTTAACAGACCAAATAATTTTCTTTCCACACAGCCTTGCCACAGGTGATTTATTATGATTTTATTTTATTTTTCTTTTAGCATGTCTTTCACTTCTTTCTGAATAGCAAAACACAAAAAATGAACAGGCACTGGTATCAGGAGCACTGACTCTGCATTTGCCTCTCTGCACTACTAACATCTCCGGAAAGGGGATAATCTCTGTTTTTACAGCAAGTTTCACCTCTTACTCATGCATGCTGGGACTGTTACCTTTATCTAACAGTATAACTCCTTTACAAAATAAAAGTCCCTATAACGATAATTCACAGAGAAAGAATAAAATAAAGTAAAATTAAATAAATAAAATGCACAATCAGGTGTAAAAACACATTCCATGCTACACATGCATCCTGGTTTTATAATCACCTAATTTACTCTTTCACTTTATAAATTTTGAAAAATGTAATGCAGAGTCAGTGCTCCTGATACCAGTATTTTTGTGTTTATGCTCAAGTAGGGTTAAGTGATTTGGTCATCTTCATCTGAAATTCCCTTCAGTGCCATGCCATATATATATATATATATATATATATATATATATATATATATATATATATATATTCACAGCGTGCACCTGTGATGGGCGTGTGCCCAAATCTATTATTGCCCCTCGCTGACTTCCGCCCTTTGATCGCCGCACTGAGGACAGCACGGGAAAGAGTTGCGCGAGCTCCCGTGGCATCCTTCGCTCCCGCGTCGAGCCCGCCTTCGTGTACTCGCCGCCGAATAGGAAAAGGAGGACAGCGTTAAGGCCGCCGATCCCAGGCGAGAAAGCCGCCCAGCCGACGGACGTCCGAGCGATACTCCCGCCTGAAAGTCACACCCAAAGTCGAAACTCAAAGATGAGATCATTATCTCTTCTTTCTCTCCTAGCCATCTTTGAAATGAGCAATCTTTGGGACATGACCTCAGATAGTTTACATTGTCTTGTGTGCGATTCACATATGCAGAAAGTCTTTGAGACTTGAATGAGATTTTAGCCATTTTCGCAATCTTCTCAAATGTGTCTCATTACCCCATTATTACCTCTACATATTTTTTGTTTTCCCAAAGCAGTGTTTCCCACACATAAAGTATACAGTAATTTTAACATGTTCATTTGGGTTTTCTGATATGTTCTGATATGATCTTTTTTTTTTATTTGCCTAGTCATGTGTGTATAGTTTGTATTAAATGTCACTCTATGTTGCCCAATTCTGACTCATATACAGTACAGTACAGTATATTTATTGAAACATAATGCAAAGAATGGCTAAAAATTCTTTGGAATTTAAGGGCTAGGGTTCTCTGAAAAGAGTGCCATCTACATTAAAGGCTGTTTAGTACTTTTTCTTTCATACTTCATCTTGCTCTTCACATACGGGTTAGTAGGTTGGATCTCTAAAATTAAGATATGTAGGTTGGTAACAACTAAAGTCAATTACAAAATTGCTTTGTAATAGATAAATGTTTTATTTCAAAATCTAGCTTCTTTATTAAAAAAAAAAAAAAAACTTTATTAACAAAAAAAAAAATCCAACCACCAGTACAATACACACAGGTGTCCCTAGTCGATCAACATGGCTTCAACCTTTCACAAATGTGTACACCTTAAAGAATTTATTGAAATTAAACTGGCAAATGGCAAACGTCCTTTACATTCTGTACAAATGTCATTACCAATAAAGACCTAAAATATAATATATTTCAATGTTTTTTTTTATTTTTTATCAAGAAGTGAAGCAATGAGATAATGTTTGTGTTCAGTGATTTATGTATACACTTATAATTTAAGGCCAAACCTATTTTTGATTGTACATTTATGACTAAATGTTCAACATTTTTTCATGGCCAACCCAATTAAGTCTACAGATTCTAATAAAACATAATGTAATGGCGATCTATGTTTTCTTGTTCTTCGCCTTTTCTATAAGGACTGGTACAAAGGATTTGACACGTAAAACCACAAGACTTGTAGTGTATCGGTTTATTCTTCTTTTGTCTGAATGCCGACATTCAACAAATTAAACCTAAGAACTATTTACACTTTTTTAATCTTCAAATTAAACGTGGTTTCAAAGAACGGTCAAAAGACTGTCTAACACCAAGTCCTTCCTTCCTTCTAATAAATCAAACACTGAACGGTTGCTACCGTAAACATATGAAATTGACCTATGACCTTTATGTGAGCCAAGTCACATATATGTCACAAATATGTCACAAAAAAGGTTACATTTACATCTACGTAATAATGAAATCAAATACCACAGAGATCCACCCAAAATGTACTTTATGGCTCCAACACATAATTTTCCACAATTTATCCTGCACAAGCTTCAAGCCTGCAAATGTTTAAGTGGCCAGCATGTTTAGAGAAGTGTGCAAGACATCTCCAGGCCTCGTGTGTCGAGTCAGCAAAAAACACTTTATTTGGTTAAAGAGGCGAAGCAGCGCTACGGAAGGAAACTAGAGTCACAACTCCAACAGAGTGACTCTAGGAGCCTGTGACAGGGACTAAGGACAATAACGGATTATAAAGCACCAACATCCGGTATGACGAACGCGGACATGACTCTGGCAGACGGGTTGAACACCTTTTATGCTCGCTTCGAGGCTGCAGCTAAAGACGCTAGCGTTGCTAATGCTAGCGGCGCTAACGGCTGCAGAGAGGAAGTCACTGCCAGCACTGGAAACGCGTTCATCATCTCCGAGCATGATGTGAGGAGAGCCTTCAAGAGAGTGAACATCAGGAAAGCAGCAGGACCAGACAGCATCTCAGGTCGAGTCCTCAGAGCCTGCGCAGACCAGCTTGCACCTGTGTTCACAGAGATATTCAACCTCTCTTTGTCTCAGTCGGTGATCCCTACATGCTTTAAGGAGTCCATCATTGTTCCTGTTCCGAAGAAACCCCATCCTGCTTCCCTCAATGACTATCGACCTGTAGCCCTCACATCAGTGGTGATGAAGTGCTTTAAACGGCTGGTCAGAGACTTCATCATCTCTTCACTACCCAACACACTGGACCCACTACAGTTTGCATACCGCCCGAACCGCTCTACAGATGATGCCATCTCTCATCTCCTCCACACAACACTCACTCACCTGGACACTAGAAGGGGGAATTATGTTAAAATGCTTTTCATTGCCTACAGCTCAGCATTTAATACCATAATTCCCTCCACACTCACCACCAAGCTGGAGCACCTGGGACTCAGCTCATCTCTGTGTCAGTGGATCTCTAATTTCCTAACTGGGAGACCACAGGCAGTAAGGATGGGTGGACACGTCTCAGCCTCTCTCACTCTCAGCACTGGAGCCCCACAGGGTTGCGTTCTGAGCCCCCTGCTGTACTCTCTGTACACACATGACTGTGCGGCCACTACCAGCTCCACCACCATCATTAAGTTTGCTGACGACACCATCGTGGTGGGCCTGATCTCTGACAACGACGAGACGGCCTACCTGAAGGAGATTGGAAATCTGGAGAACCGGGAAACATCGCAAACTGGTTCGGGAACAGCACCATGCAGGACAGACGAGCCCTACAGAGGGTGGTGCGATCAGCTGAGCACATCATCCGAACTGAGCTCCCTGACCTGCACTCTGTCTACAGCAAGCGGTGCTGGACCAAGGCCAGGAAGATCATGAAGGACCTCAGCCACCCCAGCAATGGACTGTTTTTTCTGTTGCGGTCTGGGAAGCGCTTCCGCTCCCTCAAGGCCAATACAGAGAGACTGAGAAGGAGCTTCTTCCCACAGGCGATACGGTCTCTCAATCAAACCAATACACTGGACTAAAACACCTCTGCATTTTCTTGCACACACAGAACGGACAATTATGTCAATGCACATTTGCACATATATGCACATTTGCACACTTCAAGGACTTCTTTTCACATCCCCCTCATCTCATTAAAATACTACCTCAAGTTTTTCACAGACTTAAGTTGTAATATATTATATTATACTTCAGATTTATATATATATATTTTAAACTTTGCTGGAATCTTGTTTTATAGTTTCCATTTGCAAAAATATTTAAGGTCACGGAGCGGTCGTATAAGCATTTCACTGCATATCGTACTGTGTATGACTGTGTATGTGACAAATAAAATTTGAATTTGATCCTCTTTAATAACACAGAGGTTTATGGCCAGGGAACTGTACAAACGCGTGTAAGAAGCGTTTAAGTACCAGACGTACTGTGCGAACGGCTCTACACACAGTTACCTTTCCCACATGCTCTGCATTGTACAAAATTACCCTGACGCAAATAACCGAAGTGCTATGTACAGAATGTTTTGAAAAGCGCAGACATTGTGACATTTGCAATATGCGGTTTCAAGAAATGTCTTGGGTAAATTAATGATTTCCTTGAAACCCGATAACAATCTTTCAAATAAATGTTAGGAAATTAAAAGACATCAATAGGCGGTGTTATAACTCTCTCCCGGTGAAAAAAAAACCTCGTACAAATTGTGCCTCCACATCCAGAGGATCTTCAAAAGCGCACGCCATGCTCAATATACTTCTGAAACAAACGTACCCTGGAACATAACCTGCTACCGTGCAGGTTATCTTCAGAGAGTGGTTACATATATACCCAGAAAGTTACCTCTGTATTTGGAACCGAAAGTTGAGGTTATCCACTAACTTACTCTTAAACTTACCCGGGTATGTCACATAACCTGCTTTCTGGAATACCCCCCTGTTGTTGATGATTAGTATAGCTGGATTGAGTTGTCTATGATTATTGCGCGTCCGTGTGTTGATTTAAAAGGCGATATGCATCGACAGTAGAAACACTGATCAGAACCCCTTCAACTGGTTGACGAAATGGCAAAAGAGCTTTAATTAGAGGATTATGGAGAATTTCAAACTTTAATGAAGACACCAGGAAACACAGCAAATGCTGCAAAAGCGAGGAGAGAGGGCTGGCAAAAAGTAAATGCGAACAAATTAAATGCGTGAATGCTGCCCATGTTACATGTTCCTTGATATGTTATTTTATTCATACATGTGTATGTATATATATTGTATGTATTGTGTGTGTGCTCTCTCATAAACAGACTAGACATGGTTGCAACAGATTTCAGAACATTACCTTCACTTATATCGACGCAATCGGGGGATAGAATGTTACATATTATTAGACACACACGGTGATTAACACACAAGTGATGACCACAGCCACACACAAATGTATGTATACATATACTGTATGTATGTTTAAATACATCCATCCATACATACACATATATACACATTATATATATATTCAAGATACTTTTCTTTTTCCATGTGAGTCAGTCCATGTCAGTCATGCTCTTTATCCAATCAGATGTGACCTCACCATTTCAACCAATAATAACCTGCCAGGAGCACAGCCTAAATCCTGTTTACATGAAATAAACCTGCTTCCGACCAGGTTTAAGCTTACGGACCTGTTGCTACCAATAAAAATCGTAAGCAATGCCTGAGAAAGGTAGGTAAAAACGATTAAGAAATGCTGAAAATATAATATTAAAGGCCTTTCTCCTTTGTTGGTTTCCTCTATCTCGACTGGTGTGCTTTATGGTACGTGAATCTCCTGGCCCTGGTTTTTTCAGAGCACACAATACAGACAGACAGCAAAATGAAATCACAGTCACTGCTTTGATGAATAAAAATTCAGAGAAAATCACCTTGTAGATCTCATATACTGTACACCATATGCAGAGGCTATGAGCCAAGCTACTTCAGCTTCTACAATTCTATACCTTATACCCTTATATTTCAAGAATGTTACTGGATGTAGCACAGCCAAGTATTGTTCAATACAAATGCAGGTTTGTAACAATAGCCTTCCAGTCCAGGACAGTCCAAACAAAAATAAAATCAAACACCAGCATAATTAATAGCTAAAATTTTGTCTGCCCAATGTTTGTATACCACAGTCCAAACAGTAGATGAGTTACATAATTGTGTGGTTAAAAAAAAAAAAGTTTGATATTCTGGATTGACACACCTGAATTTGGGGATCCTCTGCCATTCCTCCTTACAGATCCTCTCCGGTTCTGTCAGGTTGGATGGTAAACGTTGGTGGACAGCCATTTTCAGGTCTCTCCAGAGATGCTCAATTGAGTTTAAGTGAGGGCTCTGGCTGGGCCATTCATCTGTGTGCTTAGGGTCATTGTCTTGTTGGAAGGTAAACCTTCAGCCTATTCTGAGGTCCTGAGCACTCTGGAGAAGGGTTTTGTTCAGGATATCCCTGTACTTGCCGCATTCATCTTTCCCTCGATTGCAACCAGTTGTCCTGTCCTTGCAGCTGAAAAACACCACCCACAGCATGATGCTGCCACCACCATGCTTCACTGTTGGGACTGTATTGGACATGTGATGAGCAGTACCTGTTTTCTCCACACTTACTGTTTAGCTTTAAGCGCCAAAAAGTTCATCAGATCAGAGAATCTACTTTCTCACCATCTTGGAGACCTTCAAGTGTTTTTTAGAAACCTTTTATGTGTCTTGCACTGAGGAGAGGCTTCTGTCGGGCCACTCTGCCATAAAGCCCCAACTGGTGGAGGGCTGCAGTGACGCTTGACTTTCTACAACTTTCCCCCATCTCCCGACTGCATCTCTGGAGCTCAGCCACAGTGATCTTTGGCTTCTTCTTTACCTCTTTCACCAAGGCTCTTCTCCCCCAATAGCTCAGTTTCGCCAGATGGCCAGCTTTAGGAAGGGTTCTGGTCATCCCAAATGTATTCTATTTAAGGACTATGGAGGCCACTGTGCTCTTAGGAACCTTAAGTGCAACAGAATTTTTTTTTGTAACCTTGGACAGATCTGTAGCCTTACAATTCAGGCAGTTCCTTTGACCTCATGATTCACATTTGCTCTGAGTTTTTGTTTTTTCAGTTTCAGGACATTTAGTGTGATCAACTCTGTACATCAGTAGATAATTACAACTAGTTACCGTTCAGATTTCAGGCAGGAATACATTTTTCAGAAAGACAAGCAGATTGCGGCAGAAAGTCGAAAAAGATCCTTCTAAGTATTTATTCCTTTGTAACTGTGATTATATGCCTGTCAGTATTTAGTATTGTCGATTTGGAAGTAACACTTTAATGTCTTTATACATAAAGATCTCCAGATTTGCGTTTATTGGATGTGTTCAAATTTTCCCTCCATTCTAGCCAAAAGAAAAAAGTTTGTAACCCCACCAAAAAAGGTGTGGGTCACAGAGGCTGAGGAGTTGGCTTTCAGTTGAACCATAGGAAAACCTGTTACTGAAGGCATATCTGGCAGAATCTTATGTGATCCAACCACTCCACTCAAAAGACAAGGGTCTACACTGAAAAAAGTGAAACTGCTGTGTCATTGATACAAAAAATGTTTCTTCATTGATCTGATGGAAATGTTTGATTTCCTATACGGAACTGTTATTTTTACTTTGCTTAAAAGCAAACATTGCCACCCCTGGTTAAACTTGCATGTAATCCGTTCACTCAGAGGATATTTCTACTTCAAACCAAAGGTTCTGGACTTGCTAACATGCAAGTAATGTAATATTAATATCCATAAAACTATATTCCTTTGTATGAAACGGGGCATTATAATTTTCCTGACATACTGGTAACACTTTGCCACTTTTTTACCATTATCAGAACACTGACAGCAATTTTTGACATGATTTAACATTACTCCAAGTAAAAGTACCACAGCCCACAAGTCGACTGTTAAATTACCCATTAAATAAAATGTGAAATAAAACACAAAAGCAGTAAAAAAAAAAAAAAAAAAAAATCATTATTAAACATAAACTTTGAATTTGCTTGGTAGTAGTAGCGTGGACCAATGGGCAGAGCACTGTCCCACTTTCAGCTAGTGTTTACATAGACCAACAAAAAGCTAAGGTTAGCCATTACTGTGTCATGAACTAAGTTTAAAAGTAAACATATTCACTTTTGTGTTTACAGGTCTGTTAGGTTTTCTGAAAAGTCATTATTTTACCCATACTGCAGAAATTGGTAGGTACCAGAACGCACAAATAAAAACATTACGTGGATAAATATTGAAATGGAAATGATACAATAGATTTATCACATTTTAGAGAATTTAACCTAACCACCTACTATGAACGTAAACTTTTCAAAGTAAAAAAAAAAGGCAGTGTAAGTTCCCATTAGTTTTACTTTTTTGAAGCAGCACTAACTTTGATTAAATTTGTGTGAATATTGTGTGAATTTAGTAAATGTCAGTGTAATCAAAATATCCTAAAATTCTCCCTTAAAATTACGGTGCACTGAAAATTTGTAGTTGAATTATCTGATAACATCAGAGAATCATTGCAATTATCACAGGGAAACTTCCTGAAGTTGATGTGTCAGAAGCAGAAAAAAGGGGTAAGTGCAAGTATATAAATGACTTTGACAAGCACAAGATTGTGGCTAGATGACTGGGTGAGAGCATCTCAAACTGCAGTGGTCATGACCTACAGTACAGTGCTTTAAAAAAAAGGATTTGCACCCTTCCTGATTTTTGTTTGTTTGTTGCATATTTGTCACACTTAAGTGACTGATGAAACATTAACTAATATTACACAAACATAACCCCAGTAAATAAAAAAATTCAGTTTTGACATAATTATTTCATTTGTGTAAAAAAGTCATTGTCTCTAAACCTACAGTAAAAACTGGTTGTGCCACAACTGCAATCTGTCATGAACTGCGTGGTATTCCGGCTGATGTTGCCGTGGGCTGCAAAAAGGCAGGCCTAGGCGCAGAGGGCTTTTAAACATAAGTCTTTTAATAACAATATAAAACAAAACAAAACACAAAAAAAACATGAATCCGAGCTCTTTAGCGAAACCTGGGCTTAGAGCTTTACAAAACAAACATGGAGTGTCAGGAATGAGCGATGTAGGAGAGAAAAGATGGATCCAAAAGCAGAGGAGCAGAGATGATCTTGAGATGCTTGGGCTGGGTAACCTGAAGCTGTGTGCTGTGGAGAGACGAGAAGAGGAGCGAAAGTGAAAGTTTGAAGCCGTTAGATCGTGTGCCGCTCGTGTGTATTGTGTCCTGGTCGCGCGCCACTCCAGTTTTTCTGACTGTCCCCATATTTGCATCTACCTGACATTCCACACGGTCACTTCCACCCTGAGAGTGACGTCATCAACCAGCGCGACCATATGCATGTAAAAACCGGAAAGAGACGCGGAAAAGAGGAAAGAGATTGTGATTTGTGATTTTATATTTGGTTGTGAATTCTGGTTTTGACTTTTTGACTACCATTGATTATTGCTTTGCCCCTTTGGTTTGTTTGGTCTTTGTACAGTATATATTTGTAGATTATTTCACTGTATGTTTGTGCACTCACCAGTAGTAGGGGCATATCTGCCATTTATTTTAGGAAGAGGGAATTTATTCACTGTTTTTGGTTTATGGAGTCAGGGAAGGTACCCGTATTTTTGTTTGTCTTTTTTTTGTTTGTTTGTTTTTTGCAGGTAATCCTACTAAATATAAATACCATTTTGGTTATTATTTTGGCCTGGGACCACCCTGAATCTGATCCTCCTCCATGACTGGATCTACAGGGTGGGCCATTTATATGGATGTCCTGTTTGTGGCACATTAGTATATGTGAGGGGGCAAACTTTTCAAGATGGGTAGTGACCATGGTGGCCATTTTGAAGTCGGCCATCTTGGATTGAACTTTTGTTTTTTCAATAAGAAGATGGTCATGTGACACATCAAACTTATTGGGAATTTCACAAGAAAAACAATGGTGTTCTTGGTTTTAACGTAACTTTATTCTTTCATGAGTTATTTACAAGTTTCTCTTTGTCCACAGTCATTGACATGTCGAAGAGGTTAACACGTGATGAGCGGATAGAAATTGCGTTGATATCTTTCTGTTCCTAACACTCAGCTATGCTGATGGCTGACTTTAAGTTTGTGTAGATCATAATTGTTTCATTAAAAATCGGGTTCTCTAGATAAGCAATGTCACCAATTAACATGATGTCTTCTTCAGTGTCCTGTTATTATACAGATAGTATTATATTGTAAATATTTGCAATTACTATGCTTTCATGTATTAACTACAGTGAAAGTGATCATCTGTGTACTGTATGGACATGCCAAGGGTCATCAGAATTTTTAAGAACTATGAATGTCAATTACAAATAAACACACAGCAAAGAAAAAAAAAGTTTTCTTCTGATTTTATTTTACACATATTGATGTTTTATTAAGTATATAGATATATACGGTCTGAATGATTCATAATGCAATTTTTTTAAACATATATATGCGTGCAGATATTACATTAAGCATTTATTAGGGTATATCAGGCTGCTCTAAAACCACTGAACAGCCACATGTTATGTAGCTCACTCAAAAGTAAACACAATGCTGTAGGTTACATTTTCGGCCAACAGATTCACGTTTACAATGTGTTGATAAGCTAATAAGGAAGACATGAAGTAAATATAACAATAATCATTTTGTAAGATATGATAAGAAAACACCACCCACACCACTACCACCACCATCACCACCACCAACAACAACAACACGTAGGTACTACTCCCCCCTGCCAGGTGCATGTATTCAAATTCTCTCCTGGGCAGATTTAGTGGTCCTCATCAAGTATGTTTAACTCTTCAAGATCTTCTTGAAATTGAGCAATAACAATAATATTAATGCCAGAGGAAGGTAGGTAAAAAGGTTTAGAAGCAATGCTGAAAATATAATATTAATGGCCTTTCTATTTTTGTTGGTTTCCTCCATCTCTCATTGTGTGATATGTGAATCTTCTGGCCCTGTATTTTTCAGAGCACAGAATACAGACAAAATGAAATCACCCTCAAACCTACTTCTCTACACAGAACATTCAAATCTCATATTTAAGTGGATCTCACAGTTCCAATCATGGTGTTACTTTTAAATTTTCTACTGATAACGTAGACATTTATGATGACTTTCCTTGTATATTTTCTGCAATGGTGTGATAATCACACCAAAAACATTTAAGGATGCCAGAAAAGGAACAATAGAACAACGAAACAGTAAGGAATCTTCTTGAAGTCTCCCAATAAAAATGATTAGTAATGCTTGAGGAAGGTAGGTAAAAACAATTATAAGAAATGCTGAAAATATAATATTAAAGGCCTTTCTCTTTTGTTGGTTTCCTCCATCTCTACCGGTGTGCTTTGTGATACGTGAATCTCCTGGCCCTGCGTTTTTCAAAGCACACAATACAGACAGACAGCAAAATGAAATCACAGTCATTGCTATGATGAATACAAAAGTAAAAAATAATTCTGGGAAAATAACCATGTAGATCTCATATACACCATATGCAGAGGCTATGAGCCAAGCTACTCCAGCGCCTACAATTCTATACCTTATACCCTTATATTTCAAGAATGTTACTGGATGAAGCACAGCCAAGTATTGTTCAATACAAATGCAGGTTTGTAACAACGGCCTTCCGGTCCAGGACAGACCAAACAAAAATGAAATCAAACGCCAGCACAATTCATTGCTAAAAATTAACCTGCCCAGTGTTTGTGTAACACATTCCAGACAGTAGATGAGTTCCATAATTGTGTGGTTCAGAAAAAAAAACTGTGTTTCTTTGATTTTCTGCTCACTACAAAAATAGAACCAGAGACACCACGAATGGGCTGGAATCCCAAGTAAAAAGCAAAGTGGCAGCACACAGTAGCAGAAAATGAATCCAAAATAACTTCCCTTTAAGCATTCTGCAGATATGAATGAAGGTAGAAAACCTAAAGTGGAGTTACTAAATTCTATAGATGTGACAGCCATTTTGTATTCTTCTGCAAAGGAAAAGGAATTATCAGGGAAAAGCAGGAAATCATACAAAAGTAGTACAGATACTAAATATAAGTCTTCACTTATAACATACTAAATACCTTTTTTGAGTACCTAAAACAGAACCAAGTATAACAAGGTGTTTTTTGTGTCCCACGGTTATGTGCTTTGTGCCCATATTTGCGCACTGTCTCATGCTTCAGTTTCTGTTCCACAAGAGTGTGTTCTTTTTGTCATAAGTAGTAATGATCCAGAAGATCTTTGCGAAAAAATAATTTGGGGGGACGTAAGATGAGTAACAGAACATCAAGATTGTTTTTGGAATTTTTGTCTGTGTGTTTGTCTGTTTTTGTGCAAAACATTAAAATTATTATTTGATCGAGCTTGAGGTAACATAATGGTTTTGTTTCATATCATAATCGGCCCACGGGAAGAGACGATTTAATGTTTTGAAAGACGTGGCATGAAATAATCACTGGCAGTGTCAAAATGTTTATTAAAGTTTTCCTCTTGCCAATATTTTTGACTGACCGGATTCTATGTTGGGTAATTTAATAAAAAGTAGGCTATTATTTGTGATTTTTTAATGGCGGGATTAACGCCAGTGTCTCTTTACGGTGGACATCTCTGCATTTGTGTCAAAGTGCCTTCTGCTCCTCTCAGTTTGGCTTGCCTGGCTGCGACAACGAGGACTTGACACATGAAGTACTACACCAGCTGGACCCACTCCCCTGCCCTTTCCAGAGTCATAGAGCCACTGAGACTTAGCTACATTGAGAAAATGCTGCTGTTTGCACTCTGCAAATAAAAAGCACTATGTGGATTTGGAACGTTTCACTACACCTTATCGAACCACTATAACCACATTAAAATGTTAAAATGTACAGTAGTACACATTGTCCATAAACTTGTTTTATTCTATGGAGGTAAACATTTACAATGAAAAGATCTGAAAAACTTTTATTTTATCTACTGGAATTTATTAGGAGTTTAAATATAAATTACGATATCAGAACTGGTCTACAGTGTTTGAGTAACTAAAACCAATATTGGCAACCCCAAACTAGAACTTAAATAATGGTAATCAACCTGCAACAGGAAACCGCTGTGATTTGTGCCATTTGGCATAATGAGGTTGATGCAGTTCTGGACCCATTAATGCTATCATGACATAAAGAAAAATGTTGACTCTGTAAAGAAAAACATTGAAAGAGCCTGAAAAACATGAGAATTTTGTGATTAAACCTGATTTGTGCAAGATATAATGGTCAACAAACATGAACCTGCAATCTAAAAATATGCAACTAATCACCCCCAAACTGGAAGACGCATTCTGTTACTGACAGACAGATATGTGGATGAACCTTTTGACCTTGTACTGAGTTTGCCTCCTTGAAACCTCATATAAGGACAATGAAGTTTTATAAAAATCATTGTGCGCATGCAAGCCAAATTTGACACCATTGTACATCATGCTTCAGGATTAATTCCTATTTTCAGTTTTTATGTTTTTATTTCATGCATTGTAATTGTTGATTATGGAGCTTTTCAAAGTACAATTGCTGTCAATACTGTTGTGTTGTAACAAAATACTCTTGAATTTTGCCTGAAGCAAAGGCTTTCTTGCTTGTTTCATTAGACGAATGTATGGTGGTTAAGCAGTTCTTGAAAAATGTGATGAAACACAAATTAAAATTAGATGACTGCATATTCTTTACTGCATATTCTTTCTTGTCTTCCTCATTAAGGTCAGTTTATATAAGAGATGTCCAAGGAAGTTTGCCTGTGGAAGTGCCATATCTTGGAGGCATTTTTTAGGTGAATATTCGCAAAACTATCAGAAATCAGTTCTAGTCATTAAAACAACAGACAAATCATTCAAGCAACATAAAAAGATATAATCATTAAATATTGACATTAATAGTGTATATACTGTATATATTATATTAGTATATATAATATTAGTACAGTGGTGTAGTCCTACACTTTCAAAATAATTTTATTATTTTATGAACATTAAAATATTTTTAAAATATGGTGGGACTAGAGTTAGAGCCCATGAGGTATAAGTTACATTCAAAAGGGCCTAGTGGTTAAGTAAAGGCAGTGTATTTGTGGCTATTCCTTTAACAGGAAATTTTATTGATTATAGTAAACAATCAGTTTCCATACTTTGATGCCAATGTCAATTGTTTCTACATATATGCATGAGTTTTTTAAATACCTTAATATAAGTTTGCCTCAGTCCATCAACAGCAACTTATTAAACCTATTCAATCTACACATAAGGAGATTTACAAAAATCATTGAGCATACACAAGCCAAATTTGACAGGAACAAGAACAAATAAAAAGAAATGCATGATACACTATCCAAGCATCATGTGTGAAAAATAGAAATAATTAATGCTTTACAAACTCATGTTTAACTTTAGCTGATTGAAGTTTAAAGTATTACTAGCCGCACTCAGGCGCATTTAGCCACATTTTCATTAAGGATGATAATACTCTAGGGTTCTGTATTTTGTATAATTATAAAACCTATTGTTTGTATATAAAACCTAATTTTTCCACAATTAATCATTTTTTATTTATTAAATCAGTATTCTTAAAATAAAAAGATTTTTAAAACAATTTTAAAAATGCACTTTTACCTGTAGAATATTGTAAGAGTTTCTCTAGACTTCTAAAAGCTTCTGTCCAGTACAGAGCTATGAGAGATACAGCTGAAGCTCATTTGCTATACAAAACCTGCTGTTTGAACCTGACCATTGTTTTTGTTAAGAACAGGGTTAATCTGTGACCACACAATAACCTAATATGTGGGAGAAAACAGGTCATTTGATGAATTTCTATGTCTAAATTGGTGTAGGCATGCTACTACAGTATGTACAGTATGTCCAATTGGTTGCATCTTATCCATCTGACAAATCATGTGACAGACAGGCTATTGTGGATGGAACAATACCCTCTATAAATAGTATGTTTATTCATGCATTTTTGACAAGAAAATAAAACAGGAGACATTTCAGTTGAATGAATTAAATTCAGTTGGGTACATAGTGTAGTGTTACTATTTCACTCCACCTTGTTGTTACCAGGAAAAAGGTGGCTACTGAAGGTGAATGAATTAATGAGGTGGATTAGTAGTGCAAGTGCAGCTAAGTGGATTTGCAAAAAAAGTAATCTATATAAATAATTAAGATATTTTTTGTGGTTGCTGCTGATGACATTTACTGTACTGTATAAACACTACAGTGTAACACAATCCTCAAGTATGGCACTACAGTTTCCTTAAAGATATACTTTGTGTGTTGGCAAGTCTGTCTTAAATCAAAATTAAGAAGCATATACAGTAAGCACAGTACCATATGTCTTGCTTTTATTTCCAGAATGCAAGCACAATGTGCATTCTGTGAAGAAATGCATTCCAATTATCAGCTCATAACTTATCAGCGGACTCTTATGAAGCTTCTGCAGTTCCAGTGAGCTATCTTTCAAAGTGTAATTAGTACACATTTAACTTATTTCTTTCCCTGGAAATAGCCGTAATAGATTGTAGATGAGGTCATTATGGAAGTAGAACTGCTTTATTCAAATAATATACAAAAACTCAAATTATATTTAGAAACTTTTAAAAAGAGGGCCTGAAATTACAATTATTTAAATTATATCACTGACACAAAGCACCATGTGTGGTCCAGTCTCAACATTGCTCTTTCAGGAATGTCAGGAATAACCCCTAGAGGGCGCCTTGCACCCCCTCAAACCCACATCTTTTTGTAGAACACTGAAGTCTGCTATTTAAGTTGATCTAACAATTCCAGTTATGGTGTTGCTTGAATTTCCTATTGGTAATTTAAACATTTCTGATGGCTTTCCTTGTACAGTTTCATCAGTGGTGTAATTATCACACCAAAACTGTTGAAGGAAGCCATAAAAGGAAGAACAGAACAATGATACAATAAGGGATCTCTTTGAACACTACCATTAAAAATTATAAGTAAGGCCTGAGGAAGGTAGGTAAAAAAAGGTTAGAAGAAACACTGAAAATATAATATTAAAGGCCTTTCTCTTTTGTTGGTTTCCTCCATATCTACCGGTGTTCTTTGTGGTATATGAATCTCCTGGCCTTGGGTTTTTCAGAGCAAACAATACAGACACACAGCAAAATGAAATCACAGTAATTGCGATGATTATTACAAAAGTAAAAAAAGAATCTGGAAAAATCACTGCATAGATCTCATATACACCATAGGCAAAGGCTATTAGCCAAGCAACTCCAGCGCCTACAATTCTATACCTTATACCCTTATATTTCAAGAATGTTATTGGATGAAGCACAGCCAAGTATTGTTCAATACAAATGCTGGTTTGTAACAACGGCCTTCCAGTCCAGGACAGACCAAACAAAAATGAAATCAAGTGCCAGCATAATTTATCATCAAACAGTAGTACACTCAGTGTTTTCATACCACATTTAAGACAGAAGATAAGCTCCATAATAGAGTAGTTCAGGAAAAAAAAAACTGTGTTTCTTTGATTTTCTGCTCAGTAAAAAAAATAGAACCAGAGACACCACAAATGGGCTGGAATCCCAAGTAAAAAGCTAAGTGGAAACACACAGTAGCAGAAAATAAATCCAAAATAATTTTCTTTTAAACAGTCTGCAGATGTAAATGAAGCTATAAAATTTAGAGTGGAGTTACTGAATTCTTCAGATGTGTTAGCCATTCTATAGTATATTGTGCTGCAAAGAAAAAAAAAACACGGAAGAGTATGAAATCGTACAAAGGTAGTACATGAAAATGTTTTCTTCTAAGGCTCTCTTACAGATACTGAATATACGTCTTCATTTGCATCCAAATAGGAACTTAAAAAATCTGCACCAGAACTACAAAAGATATAAAAGGTGTTTCCTGTGTACCACGATTGTCCCATTAAAAGTGCGGTGTGCCCATGTTTGCACAGTCTCATGTTTTTTCCATTGGTCTGTTCTTTTTTGTCATGATTTTGTTTAGTATTAATAATGCAGAAATGAGGGTTAACAATCTCTGTGTTGACTAAGGCTGATGTTGACTGATGTTGCATGTGTAGTGTGGTTTTGTTCTCTACTCTGTGGGGCTTAATGCAAAACCTATTTAGAAACCTATTTAGAATGTTTTCAAAAATAATTTTAGTTTCATGTGTTTTTTTTTTAAATAATTTAATGCAGTGAAGAACTTTGGTTCAACATATGATTGATTGATTGATTGATTGATTGATTGATTGATTGATTGATTGATTGATTGATTGATTGATTAAAACATACAGCTTTGGTTTTGGATGCAGTGTGTCCCTGATATTTACTTTTAATACAATGTCACAAAAAATAAATAAATACCTGTAAATGCTCTCTGATTGATTGGTTGAACTGCTTTCTTACATGTACTAGAAGTGACTTCCAACAAAAATAGACTATATATGTAGCTTTAGCAAATTGACATGGAGAGCTACTTCCAGAACATTTCTGGAAACATGGCACTGCAAAACTAGTGAAAAAACAGCTATTGACTAGAGTAGAAGTGATTTCCTCCTGTGACCAAATAGTGAAAAAACAGTTTTCTGTTTCAGAATAGGCGATAACAATGTGTGTGATCAACTCAGTGATAATTGCTTCTAGAATCCTTTAAGATTTCCAGACTGGAATACATTTCTAGAAATTTAAGAATTGAATGAAAAAGATCCTCCTAAGAATTTAGTCGTTTACAGCGGTGGTTTTATTTATTTATTTATTTTTCTGGAAACAGATGCGAATGATTAGTGACAAGTGGCATATTAGGAGTTAATAGGTAGTGTAATTCTGTAGCCATTAATGCTATAAAGACTAATAGCATTAATATTCAGGAGCCTGAAGAACATGTCAATTTTGTGAATAAACCTGATATAAAGGATATAGATATAAAGGTCCACACTACATCTACTCACCCTCAAACTGGATGAAACATTGTTACTGACAGACAGATAGATTCTTTCAAATTTGTAAAGCTGCTTTGAGACAAGTCTGACAGTCTTTCAACAGAAAACTAAACTTACATGAAATTGTACATAAGGACAGTGATGTTTTACAAAAATCATTGTGCAAATGCAGGCCAAATTTGACACCATTGTTTAGTGATTCAGAATAAATTCACATTTATTGTACATGTTCTTTTGCAGTTTTTGTATTGTTTAATGTTTTGATTATTAAGCTGTACCAAACACAGTTACTGTCAATACTGATGTGTGTTAACAAAATAGTCTTGAACCTTGACCAAGAAATTGCCACTTTCAGCTGTTTTTTATTTTGATTTAAACAAAAAAAAAGCTTTTTGGACTAGACTGAGGAATGGTGATTAAGCAGTGTTGGAAAAGCATGTGATGAAACACAAATCAAAATTCACCAGGTTGGGAAATTACTGCATATTTTTTATTATAGATATCTTCATATCGTTCTCATTAAGGTAAGTCAGTTCTATTCCAATTATTTGCTGTAAATAGATGGCCAAGGAATTTTGTAATGTGGTCAGTATGCGTGATAAAATGCCATGTTATTATTATTGCAAACTTATTAGAAGAAAAAAAAATCGTAAAAAGAGTACTCATACTTGAACACTTGAATAAAGACTAAAAATTCAAGCAGCAGAAACAAATTTATCAAACTAAATATAGGCTTACTACTACTACTACTACTACTACTACTACTAATAATAATAATAATAATAATAAGAGTAGGTTGATGGTCGAATGGAAAACTCGATGAGATGACATTAGGGAGAAAACTTACGAGGAATCAGACTTAACAGTGAACCCATCCACACACAGGTATGCCAGATAGAAATAATAATTACAATGCAAAAACATAAATATCTTTAGCCATTTGAAAGGTTTAAATATTCTTTGTTGCAAAAATTTAGGTTCATTTTCATTTAGAGTGCCAATTATTCTCCAGGGCTATGTTGTATTGTGGAAATCATAAAACATTTGCCTAATTTTTCCACAAGGAAGCACTGTTCAGGGGCACTTGATTATTTGTTCATTTATTTATTTTGTATTTATTTATTAATTACTCTTAAACAAAACAAACACACAAACAAAAAAAACATTTGGTGTACATTTTTGGTTATCTATGGTACAGTACATTACTGATTAAACAGTATTATAATGAAAAAAATGTAATTGATATTTTTCAAAGTTTTTGAATCCATCTTTACCTGTGGAATATTGTCAGGGTTCCTCTAGACTTCTGAAAGCTTGTGTGCAGTATAGAGCTACAACAGTTATATATTCGAAGTAAATTTGATATTCAAACTGCTGTTTGTATAAGACCTTTGCTTTGAACAGGGATAATTCATCACCCCACTACAGTCGTGGCGAAAAGTTTTGAGAATGACACAAATATTTGTTTTCACAAAGTTTGCTGCTAAACTGCTTTTAGATCTTTGTTTCAGTTGTTTCTGTGATGTACTGAAATATAATTACAAGCACTTCATACGTTTCAAAGGCTTATATCGACAATTACGTGACATTTATGCAAAGAGTCAGTATTTTCATAATCATAACTTTCATAATCACTTCTTGGAGTTTGTCAGAATTAGTGGGTTTTTGTTTGTCCACCCGACTTTTGAGGATTGACCACAAGTTCTCAATGGGATTAAGATCTGGGGAGTTTCCAGGCCATGGACCCAAATTTCAACGTTTTGGTCCCCGAGCCACTTAGTTATCACTTTTGCCTTATGGCACGGTGCTCCCTCGTGCTGGAAAATACATTGTTCTTCACCAAACTGTTGTTGAATTGTTGGAAGGAGTTGCTGTTGGAGGGTGTTTTGGTACCATTCTTTATTCATGGTTGTATTTTTGGGCAAAATTGTGAGTGAGCCCACTCCCTTGGATGAGAGGCAAAAGCACACAAGAATGGTCTCAGGATGCTTTACTCTTGGCATGACACAGGACTGGTAGCGCTCACATTTTCTTCTCCGGACAAGCCTTTTTTCAGATGCAACAAAGCAATCGGAAAGAGGCTTCATCCGAGAATATGACTTTGCCCCAGTCCTCAGCAGTCCATTCGCCATACTTTTTGAAGAAGATCAATCTGTCCCTGGTGTTTTTTTGGAGAGAAGTGGCTTCTTTGCTGCCCTTCTTGACACCAGGCCATCTTCCAAAAGTCTTCGCCTCACTGTGTGTGCAGATGCGCTCACACCTGCCTGCTGCCATTCCTGAGCAAGCTCTGCACTGGTGGCACTCCGATCCCACAGCTGAATCCTCTTTAGGAGACGATCCTGGCGCTTGCTGGACTTTCTTGGATGCCCTGAAGCCTTCTTAACAAGAATTGAACCTCTTTCCTTGAAGTTATTGATCCTATAAATTGTTGATTTAGGTGAAATCTTAGTAGCCACAATATCCTTGCCCGTGAAGCCATCCTTATGCAACGTAATGATGGCTGCACGCGTTTCTTTGCAGGTCACCATGGTTAACAATGAAAGAAAAAATATTTCAAGCATCACCCTCCTTTTGACATGTCAAGTCTGCCATTCTAACCCAATCAGCCTGACATAATGATCTCCAGCCTTGTGCTCGTCAATATTCTCATCTGAGTTAACAAGACGATTACTGAAATGATCTCAACAGGTCCTTTAATGACAGCAATGAAATGCAATGAAAAGTTTTTTTCGGGATTAAGTTCATTTTCATGGCAAAGAAGGACTATGCAATTCATCTTATCACTCTTCATAACATTCTGGAGTATATGCAAATTGCTATTATAAAAACTTAAGCAGCAACTTTTCCAATTTCCAATATTTATGTAGTTCTCAAAACATTTGGCCACCACTGTATATCTTAAAATGTGGAAAGAGCATCATTTTTAATTAATCGTTTATTACAATGTCAATGAATTGGTGTAGGCATGCATGTCCAATAGATGGCATCCTAATCCAGGTGACAAACCCTAAATAGTACCCGTAGAACATTACCAACAAGATTAGTGAACAAGAAAATAATAAAGGAGATATTTCTGTGGAATTAATTTTCTTTGGGTACATAGGCATACTGTAGACTTGCCATTTAATCCCACTGTGCCCAAGAAAAGTAGCCAAGAAAAGTGGCTACTGAAGATGAGTGAATGCATAAATAAACTATATTACAAGAGTAAGAGCAGATTTTCAATCAAGGTTTGGTTGATCCTAACTGAAGTTGGCCAATATTGTAAGTGCAGATAAGTGGATATACAGTAGGATGAAAAAAAATCTAGAGCATACACTTTATCTAATTTGAGCCCAAAATACTTATCTATATAAATAACTGAGAGATTTCATCATGCTCACTGGCTGACTTTACACCTAAATTAACACCACAATGTATCATAATCCATACCATGTGTGGTGATACATGGTATCATTTGCCTATAAATAAAACTTTTCTCAGTGCCTTAAGTGATCTCTGCAATCAGGGGCTGCCAACAAGATTGTATAAACAGTTTTCAATCCATGTACATTAAAAGAGAACTGAAATGCCCTATAACTCCTCCCACCCAGTGCAGCTCATATTTCTCCATTTTTTTGTTCCCCACACACACACACACAACAAAAAAAAATCAAATAACTCAACTCATAATTTTTCTTAGAGAATGCTGCATAGCCTGGCTCTTTTGATCTGAAATGCCAACAGGTTTGCACAAAATTCTTTATTTTGTGAATTTTAATACAGAGACTTTATTTTGCACAATTTGCAACTTCTGCACATATTCTACTAAACTAAAACTAAAATTCTACTAAACTTTACAAAAGCTGCCTCGAAATTTATTTACATTTCTTGCACATGTTGTCTTGTTTTGCAGTTTTTGTTTTTACATTGTTTATTGTTGATTATTGAGCTTAACCAAACACAATTACTGTCAATACTGACTAAATATGACTAAACATGTCCATTTTAAGCTTTTGCATTAATTTTTTTTTCTTTTTTTCCCCTCTAGACTGAGGAAGGGTCAACGGGTGTTTAAGCAGTTTGGGAAAAATATGTGATAAAACAAAAATAAGAATTCACCTTCTTGAGAAATGACTGCACATTCTTCATTACAGATGTCTTCATATGTTCCTCATTAAGGTCAGTCAGTTCTAGACCAGTTATTGTTGTCTAGCTGCTTGATGTATGTCCCAGGGATTTTGCAGTATGCCTGAGAAACTGCCATGTCTTGGGCAACTTTTAAGTTATTATTTGCAAGCTTATTGCTAATCAGTTCTAGTCATTTAAAAATAGTTAAATCCTTCAAACACCTTAAGGCAGGTTAGGATGGTTGAAATGATGCTAGGGAATCATTAGGGATTAAATCAATTTGTCCTAGCGTTTAGCAGCTGAAAGTGGATGATGTGGTTGAATAATGTAATCAAATCCTTAAAAACATAATTCATAAATTTCTTCTTGTTGATGCTCATAAATAGGATTAATGACTCAAGTGCTCTTATACACAGTATAAGAGTTCATGTAAGGGCTTCAAGGGATTTTCCCTATTTGAATAAATTGTTAAAGCGAACAGAAGTATTTGCTACTGGTGTCAGAACCTCAATCTCGGCAGTATAACATGGATACATAACTATGGAAATTTGCATTGGAAAATATCGTTGTCTCTATTTTACTTGCAAAATGGCAAGCACTTATTGAGGTCACACAGCAAGTCAGAGTGTTGAGTCGAACTATAAGCTTTTACAAATAGATAACAGATTCTTAAACTGTAGACCAAGGTGGTGCCTTTGTCTCTCATGATAGCAGGTCCTGAGAGATTGGGCGTGAGAGTAGAGGTAAATCTAAAAAGTGTGGCCCAATTCACTATGGTACCCTGTGGAGGCCACCTCCCATCGTCTCAGAGAACTCAGGTTGCGGGGGGATATTGAGACCTCCCCAGGTGCAGTTTTACGCAGCTGTCCATATAAGTTACCCAAACACAAGAAAATGTGGTTTGGCATGAACTCAAGACAGTGCACCATGTGGATAATAGAGGAAACCCACATTGATTGGAGCAGCTGAGTTGTCCTTAATGGGTTTGATGGGTTTGTCCAGTTCTGTGGGGACTACAGTATAGAAAAATCAGCGCCTTACATTTGGCTTTTATTATGTACTGCACAGCAATCAACAATCATTTAAAACTGCAGAGAGAAAGAGGAAGAAATCACACCTGTACAGATCTTGTTTTTTACCCCCTGCTCCTGTACAAATTCATATGCAAAGTGACTTTTGCTAAACTGCCTGTTAAGGTAAAAACCTGAGGGAGAAATTGCTTGTCCACTACACCTCGATTGACTTACTGGTTGGCTCTGATATGTTTGTTGACTGGGAGAAAAACACACATAAAAAAGAGATGTATTTAAGTCCTGGTTCATTTGCTGAGTCTATCAAATGTTATCCACATGTTCCATAGAAATCTGGCGAAAGAAAAGCGAGGAAGTATTTTACAAAAACCTGGCATTGACCCATAGGAATTGTTGCCCTACAACAATGAGGAAGAACTCACAGAAAGCAAAGAGAGAGGGAAACCTGGGAAATTAAACACTGTCTTGGGTAAATGTAAGAAGACACTAACAAAAAAAACCTATCACTGTCTTCCAGAGGAAGAAAATTGTATTCACCTCACTATGTAGTAGTGATGTAGTCACATAATGTAATTATGTAGTCACTAATGTGATTTTTAAATGTAATTAAATGTAATGCTAGATTGCTCCACTCTCTCTCTCTTGCTCTCCCACACGCACACACACATGCACACACATAGTCAGCCATACCATTAACATTGTCAATTAAATACCTGTAAACTGGTGACAGGACAATATTATATTATAAATAATATAATATAATATAATATAATATAATATAATATAATATAATATATAATATATAATATAATATAATATAATGTGCTGGACAAAGAAAGAGCAGCACAAGGGGAGCCTACACAATACTGGAGGTGCAGTGGACAAGCAATGATGCGGTATAGAGAGCCGTACCACAAGGTGTTTTTAATGATAGCCCTTATGCAGGGCTTTGGAGGGGGTCAACGAAATAGGCGTTAGTGAGAGTGCTTATGACACGCACAGGAAGACCTTTCCGTTTGGAGATAGCGTGGGATTATTAATTGGTGAACTTAAAAGGAAACAAGTGAAAACACAAAATAAACCGAGCTCCGCCGTCTAAGCGGAACAGACGGGGCTCTGAAAACTAAAACTAAAACTTATGATCCTCTCGGGGCTTATGGCCTTACCGAGGATTTATAGCGAGAGAGGGAGAGTTTTGCTTGGTGCACGTTAACTTAAACTGAGCGCTCACGCTGAACTGCTTCTCTCTCTCGCTTTCGCCGGCGTCTTACGGAGTCAGAGGCTGGGGCTTTGCCTCTTTCTCTCAAATATCTGCGTGCTTTTCTTTTCTTTTACTTTCTTTCTTTCCTTTGGCCCTGATACTTTACTGGTGCTACCTAAATGATTACAAGTGTGGCGGTATCAGGATCCCTAAATAAACACGCTGGCAGGTGCGGCTCGTTCAGGCTGATTGCCTGACCTCAGCGTTGCCTGGTAACCGTGTGTATTAATGCCCGCATCTTTGCCTGTTCAGAACTCTGTGTGGTAGCAGCTTGCGGATCTGCCCGTTCTGAACAGCTTAAGCGCAGCTCTGCCCCTCGCTTGACCTGCGTTGTCACAATAATACTTGCATTTTAAAGTTATGGCTGATTGGTGTATGCCCATAGCTAAATTTTGTTGCTCAGAATAAGCTTTTTCTTTTCTCATGAGACTGAATTGAGCTGTCTCATTACAAGCTTGACTTTGTCTTTTTTATTTCTCCTAAACCCCACTTAGGAGAAACAAAGAGACATAACTGAGACACAAAGCGAGACATACCTGAGAAACATTTGAGGCTTCTGAGATGTACATGAGAAACAGAACTGCATTTGAAGGAGAAGCATATGTAAGTATTTAATTAAATTAATGTCAGATATAAATGAGATGCATGAAACACAAATGAGAAATATTACAGTTTTATTGAACATATAAAAAAATCCTCCATACAGTGTAATAAATTTACAATTCACACAATATAACAGACACCAGCAAAATCTGGTAAATCAAGACACTAAATGATACAAAATGTCATAAAACCTGACAAAGATATTAAGTGTAACACTGCTCAACTCAAAATATGATTTATACAGGAGTTACACAAAGGCCAAAACATTTTGAAAAACCTCCAGTTAAAAAAAGAAAAAGAAAATGAAAATTTTTAAAGGAAAATTGTTTGCTTGCTGTATGTAAGGGCTACAAGAATGGGTCAATGCCAGGAAAAGTTCTTTCTCACCGGCTACATCAGTCTTCTCTTGTGGTGGATGTCCAACAAGTTTGTCCAAAGTCTGAAACTCCTGGAGTTGCTTAGTATCTAATGAAACAAATAATAAATATATATTAAAACATTTAAGTTTTACCTAAATACCATTCAGCTACTCCATTCCAAACTGTCGGAAGGTTGATAAGTGGGCTTGAGCTTGCTCATGGGCTGGTGCTTACCTGACTGATGATGTGCTGATGGAGACTCCGGAACATTCTCCTGCATTCTTGGTCTCTTGAGGTGGCATGGTTCTGAAAAGAACCCAGTTAAACAAGTAAAATGTATATAATTACCAAGATAACCTTTTCACAAACAAACGTATTGGTCTTTATTTATAGAATATAATAAACTGATGTCTCTAAAGTTACACGTTCTGGTAACTACTGTTAAACACTGAACACGCTATAATAAAATGTCTCGGGTTACTTGACTGTAACCCTGTTCCCTGATAAAGCGGGAACGAGATGCTGCGTGAAAACGCTATGGGAACATCTCTTTGTTGCCCGGTTGTGAAGCCTGTGCATGTCAAACCCGCCGAATACCTTCGGCTTATAACCTGTGCCAGGCATGACGTCACCGAATAAGGTGCACCTGCAGGTTATAAATAGGAGTGAACCGGAAACATCCTCAGGTCAATTTTGTCTGAAGGACGTCCAGGCACGCCAGCAGTGCGGCATCGGAATGCAGCATTTCGTTCCCGCTTTATCAGGGAACAGGGTTACAGTCAAGTAACCCGAGACGTTCCCTTTCAAAAGCTACACTCAATGCTGCGTGAAAACGCTATGGGAACGAGAATACCAACGCCGCCGCACTGCAAGTGTCTGGACCCCCAGGTTGTGTAGCGTGTGCGCACAAGCCGAGGAGGTCTCAGACCTAGCTCTGGGATGTTGACTCAAGGACCCGTGAACCCGGAGTAGCATTGACATCCAGACTATAAAATCTAACAAACGTGTGTGGAGAGGACCAGCCCGCCGCATCACACACCTGCTGCTGGGGGACACCTCTTGCCAAGGCAATTGATGAGCCAATCCCCCTGGTTGAGTGAGCCCTGATTCCCAGAGGCGAAGTGTGACCACGCGCCTCATAGGCTAGGGCAATGGCATCTCTCACCCAGTGTGACAGAGTCTGTCTAATGGCAGACCCCCATGGCAAATAAAGAACTGCTCTGACTTACGCCACTGGCTAGTGCGGTGGACGTAGATCCTAAGAGCACGTACTGGACACAGTAAGTGAAGTCTTTCCTGCTCCGGAGCTGTGAAAGGCGGAGGACAGAAGGCCTCGAGAACAACTGGGTGCATGGTCGAGAATGGAACCTTGGAAGATAGTTCGGGTGAGGATGCAGAATAGCTTTAGACGTAATAGCCATAAGAAAAGCCATCTTAAGAGGCAGAAGCCTGACAGGCGCTGACTCTAGTGGTTCGAAAGGGGTGTCGGCCAGGCCTTCAAGTACGATAGTTAAGTCCCACAAAGGGACCGTCGCTCTAGTGGGCAGCTTCAACCATTTAGCTCCACGAATAAAACGGGCAACTAAATGGTGCTTGTCCACAGAAACCCCATCATTAAGAGCGTAACAAGCCGAAATAGCAGCTACGTACGTTCTGAGCGTACTAGGGCATAAGCCCTAGGACAACCTTTCTTGCAGAAACTCCAGCACTGAAACAATCTGGCAGTGAACTGGGTCTACATGTCTTGCCATGCACCAATTTTCAAATACACTCCATTTGAGGGCATAAGTTCTCCTAGTGGAGGGAGCCCTGGCACTTAAAATGGTTTCAATTACGCTGGCTGAAAGCCCAGCATGTCTTAGTTGGTCCGTTCAGGGGCCAAACGTGAAGGTTCCAGAGCTCGGGCCGGGGATGAAGTATTGTCCCCTGCGCCTGAGACAGAAGATCCCTCCTCACTGGAATCACGCAGGGTGAGCCGTCAAGGAGAGATATAAGATCCGAGAACCACACTCTGGTCGGCCAATGGGGCGCTATCAATAAGAGGCGCAAGCCGTGTTGACGGACCCTCGCCAGGACTCCTGGGAGCAGAACTATAGGTGGAAATGCATAAAGGCGTAATCTGGGCCACGTGTGGGCCATTGTGTCCAGACCCAGGGGAGCTGGAGGAGTCAGAGAGTAGTAAAGGGGGCATTCTGCTGCCTCATATGAGACAAAGAGGTCCACCTCTGCTACGTAAAATCTTTCCCAGATTGACTGACTACTTCGGGGTGGAGTTTCCATTCCCCATGTTTTACAGCTTGTCTGGATAGCAAGTCTGCTCCTACATTCATATGCCCTGGAATGTAAATCGCGCTGAGGAACAGGAACTTGTCCTGTGCCCAAAGCAGAACCTGGTGCGCTAGCTTGTTCAAGCGGCGCGAGCACAGTCCACCCTGGCGATTTATGTACGAGACTACTGCAGTGCTGTCCACCCGCACTAGGACATGGTAGCCTCTCAACTGCTGGAGGAAGTGTTTAAGGGCCAGAAACAGAGCCATCATGTCGAGGCAATTGATTTGCCACGCGAGAAGATGACCTCTCCAGCTCCCTTGTGCTGGACGGCCATCCAAGACCGCACCTGTCGTTAGCATCTTGCGATGACAAGACGGACCTAGAGTGGGACCCAAAGTCAGAAACTGGGGTCTGAACCACATAGAAAGGGTACGAAGCCCCTGGCGCGTAACCCTTATTAGCCTCTAGGGGTTGGCCCTTGAATGAAACCCCTTGGCTCTTAGCCACAGCTTAAATGCTCTCATGTGCAGAAGGCCCAAAGGTATCACCGTGGACGCAGCTGCCATGAGGCCTAAAGATTTCTGAAAGTGATGAACAGTGACCTTCTGGCCTAGCTTGATTTCCTTCAGGGTGTTGAGAATGGATTCGACACGTGCAGGAGACAACTGTGCCCGCATTGTGACCGAATCCCATGTGACACCCAAATATGTTGTCCTCTGAACAGGAAGGAGAACGCTTTTTGTGGCGTTGAGTCTCAATCCTAAAGAATGAAGATGGGCTATGACGACATCCCGATGTCGAAGCGCTAGCTCCTAAGACTGGGCCAGAATCAGCCAGTCGTTTATGTAATTCAAAATACGGATGCCCTGGAGTCATAAAGGAGCCAGAGTTGCATCCATGCATTTTGTATATGTGCGGGGTGACAGAGCTAGGCCAAATGGAAGGACCAATACTGGTAAGCTTCGCCCCCAAAGCGAACCTCAGGAACTTCCTGTGCTGTGGCAATATTTCTATAGAAATATGCGTCCTTGAGATTGATTGTCACAACCAATCCTCTAGTTGGATTTGAGAAACAATCATTTTGACAGTCAAACTTTTGAATCTGGATTTCTGAGATAGCGGTTCAAGCCGCGAAGATCCAAGATCGGACACAACCCTCCCCCTCTCTTGGGCACCAAAAGGTACCGACTGTAGTAGCCCGACTCTCTGTCTGGGAGAGGAACATGTTCTATGGCCCCTTTGCCCAGCAGAGTCTGTAACTGCTGGGCCAGCAGATGTGCTCGATCCGGTTTCACGGAAGTGGAGACCACGCCGTTGAAACGCGGAGGACAATGTGCAAACTGAATCCTGTAGCCTGTGCCTACAGTCCTTTATACCCAAGGAAATACACCTGGCAGTAGTTTCCACGCTGCCAGCTTCTCCGAAAGGGGCACGAGCTTTGACACTTCGGCTAGATGGGGGGGGGGGTGTTAGGTGTTGGGAGATGAAGTGTGGCAGATGATGCCTGAACACCCAACTTTTCATTGGAGACCGGCGCTCCCCGAACACCAGTGGTGGCGGGGATTGAACACCGGCCTCCCGGGAGTGCCAGGGAGGAGGCCCTGTTTTGTGATGGAAATCCAGGCGCCCCTCCCCGGGGGGAGACACCCCCATGGCCCCAGGCGCACGAACTCAGGGCTTCTTCTTTGAAGAGAGGAAGCTACTCAGATCCGGTCTTTTCGAAGCAGATTTTTGAGAAGAGCGGCGAGCCCCACCCCAGTCTTTACGGGGGGGGGGGCGCGGCTGGTCACGCTCTCCTTCTGCACCTCACGCCTGATAGGGGCCAGACCTGGCCGGGGCCGGGTGGCCGACGGTCCCGGTTCTTGAGCACGGCGGGGAAGGAACCTCCCAAAGGCCTGTTCATATAGCTTTGCCTCCCGAAACCTAGTGGCGGCGGAATTAACAGCGTCGTCAAAAGGCCGGAAGGCGAGATGGGGGCATCGAGGAAGACAACAAGATCCTTATCCTTGATGCCCGTGAGGTTCAGCCACTGATGCCTCTTCGTGGATACCATGGCAGCCATGGAACGGCCCACAGCACGGGCCGTCCGCTTGGTTGCACAGAGAGACAGGTCTGTGGCTAGGCGCAGCTCTGCAAACGCCCTGTCATCAATAGCCCCGCCGCTGCTGAGGTCCTTCAGCAGGTCAGCCTGGTAAACCTGCAAAACCGCCATGGTGTGCAGTGAAGCACCAGCCTGTCCTGCTGCCTGAAAAGCTTTCCCCACAAAAGCAGGTGTCAATCTGCACGACTTGGAGGGGAGAGTAGGCTTTTTCAGGGAGGATGATGTCCCAGGAGAGAGATAGCCCGCAAGCGTCTCTTCTATCTGGGCATCATCATATAACCGCGTGCCTTCGCATCAATAATATCATTCGAATAAGTCGAAGGAACAAAAACACGCGATGAATACGGCTTGCTCCATGAAAGAGTTAATTCATCATGGACGTCACCAAAGAAGGGGAAGGAGAGACGTTGAGGCTGCTCCCCCCGGCCACCCGACAGACACCTGTCGTTCAATCTCGAACGCTTGGGGGAATCTTGCTGCTGCGGCCAGTCGATATGCAATCGCTCGACCGCACGCGTTATAGCCTCTAATAATTCCTCAAAAGCTCTGTCAGCACTGGAGGAGCGTTGTGAGGAGGCTACTTCCATGGAAGCGAGAGAGGAAGATTCTTCCGCTCCTTCACAAGAAGCGCCGGAGCGCGCTTGCGAAGCGGAAGCTAAAACTTCCTGATCCGGAGAGAGCGAGAGACAAATCGGAAATTCCATCTCGTGCGCGTCTGCCAGATCAACACGCGAGCCTCAGGAATGCGCCGCGGCTCGCGGTTTCTCTTTAAAGAAAGCGGGCCGCGCGTGAAGCACCTTAATAAGAAGATTGCAGTACTCACATTCTCCCTGAAGCCCGAGGCGAGCGTGTTCTTCCCAAGCACTCGACAAACTCGTGAAGATCGCCCTCCGAAAGAGATCTATCGCACGGAGGCACGCATCTCTTAAGCAACTCTTAAGCCATATCGGTGAGTTAATGCTGTTATTTTTATTTCGCTTTCGCTACGGCTTGTACATGCACACGCAAACACAAAGCGGTCCTGAAGACAAAAAGATCTGAGGATGTTTCCGGTTCACTCCTATTTATAACCTGCAGGTGCACCTTATTCGGTGACGTCATGCCTGGCACAGGTTATAAGCCGAAGGTATTCGGCGGGTTTGACATGCACAGGCTTCACAACCGGGCAACAAAGAGATGTTCCCATAGCGTTTTCACGCAGCATTGAGTGTAGCTTTTGAAAGGGAACTACTGGTTTGCAAAAACTGATTTTACAGTAAAATTAATTTATGTATTTTTCTTTTTTTTTTTGAGGTAAAAAGTAACTTAATATGGCAATCCACACTGGTTAACTTAGGACATGCTGACTGATTTTTACCATAAAAAAAAAAAAAAAAAATAAAATGTTAGTAAAAATGTTAGTTATCTAGATATGCTAATCAACTTGCTAAACCACCCACAGGTAGCATTCGAATTCCTTTTGCAATTTAAGAACAAACGTAAGCTGTGTAAATTTCAGCTAAGTATACCACAGGTTTTTTTTTTTTTTTTTTTTAACCACAGACTCTGGTTTTAAGTTACATTTTGAATCCTAGTCAATAATAATTCATTTTAAATTCGGTGCGGAAAAAAACCCAACTTCACCGTCCTCTCGGTCTTCTTGGTCTTCATTTGAGCTGCGTCAAGCAAAGTAGGTGGTGCGCTACCGCCACCTAAAGGTCTGGATGAATCATGGATAAAGTGTTTTTTGCTGACTTGACACCGAGGCCTGGGGATGCGCTGCACATTTCTCTAACACACTGGCCACTTAAACATTTACAGGCTTGGAGCATGTTTGGGAGAAATTGTGGGAAAATATTTCTTTATTATAATCTATACAGGATGTACTGTAGGCTTAATAGGGTTGGCCATGAAAAAATGTTGAACATTTAGTCATAAATGTATAATCAAAAATGGGTTTGGCCTTAAATCATAAGTGAATACAGAAATCACTGAACACAAACATTATCTCATTGCTTCACTTCTCGATATAAAAATATTCTGTATATCGTATTAGTTCTTTATTATAAAGAACTGAGCTCTTTATTATTTAGTTCTTTATTGGTAATGACATTTGTAAAGAATGTAAAGGAAGTTTGCCATTTGCCAGGTAATTTCAATTCATTAAGGTGTACATATTTGTAAAAGATGTGGCCATGTTGATCAACTAGGGACACCTGGGTGTACTGTACAGTAATTTAACTGGTGATTAGATCTTTTTTTTTTTTAAATAAACAAGCTAGGTTTTGAAATAAAACATTTATCTATTACAAAGCAATTTTGTAATTGACTTTAGTTGTTACCAATCTACATATCTACATATCTTCATTTTAGAGATCAAACCTACTAACCCTCCCTTCCATCTACCTGTATGTGAAGAGTAAATAGATGTATATAAAAAAAGTACTAAACACTCTTTAGTGTAGATGGAACTCTTTGTCAGAGACCCCTAGCCCTTAACCCCCAAAGCATTTTAGCCATTCTTTGCATTATGTTTTAATAAATGTACTGTATATGAGTCAGGATTATGCAATATAGATTGACATTATTTTCAGCATTATATATTCCTCAATATAAAGAACCCAATTTTTATTTCATTTTAACTAAATGAAATAAACAATTCCACAAAAAGCTTCTATAAAAAAGTCCATTGCAGTGCATCACATTGCAGACCTGTGAAGAGTTCCCATGCCCACCCATGCCCACCATCTAAATCTGATTAAGTGAGCATCTGGACATTGGAGCAATTGAAGAAGGTGGCTTGGTCTGATTAATCATATATTCTACATCATATGGATGACTGGGTACATGTACAGTACACCACTTACCTGGGAAGGAGATGAAACCAAGGTGCACCATGGGAAGAAGACAAACATTTGAGGAACTGACATAGAGTTCAACTTATTGAGTAGGCCCTCAAATTCCCCAGATCTTAATCCGATCATGTATGTAATGTGCTGAATTTATTTTATTTTATTTATTTATTTATTTATGCTTTCCACCAAAATTAAGATCGAACCCGACACCACAAATGAGCTGGAGTTCCCACAAGGATACAAGTTTGAAGTGTTGGCAATTCTTTATCATTTGTGCTCTTTAGAGAAAACAAATCAAACAGTATTGTAGAAAACAATAACTAAAACATAATGTATGTTATATACAATTCAAATGCTGTTTGACCCTTCTTTGATTTCCATTTTCATGCCATGGATTGCACAAGATGTTAGATATACTATTATGTGACATGATACTGTTGACATGATCATAAAGCATAATTCCATTTCACCTGGCATTAAGGGGCCCACAAGGTGCTAAACCAAGGCAAGTGCATCGATTCATGCTGAGTATGCTGTTGATAGAAATTCTGAACACAGTCATAATCTGTAAGCCCCAACAGAAAACATGATCAGGATTTCAGTGAGTCTGCGTCCACTGTAGTTTTAGTTTCCTCTTCTTGAGTGCTAGGAATAAAACCTGTGTTGTTTTTCTGCCCACGAGGGTGATTATATGAGTTATCATATCCTTCCTGCCATCTGGAAGCAGTTTGGTAATTTTCCATGTCCTTTCTTATCTACAATGAGATCGAATATACTGTGCATATATACTTAATACATACTGTACACAATTAATAAGGCAAAGAATATGGCTTGTCTTACTTCAAGAAGACCTTTCCATGTCAGATAGCTTAAAGTTACAGTTAAGTTAAAGTACTGACACTGTATAGACTCCTCTCAAAATGCTAAATAAATGTCTCTTTACACAAGTTTCATCAGATGAATACAGAGCAGTTGCACAAAAAAAAAAATCT